>CAJNDS010000668.1:560054-767554 GCA_905221605.1 Symbiodinium natans
TATTGCAGACATCTCATCTTCTGCTGTCATTAAGATTCAGTAAAACGGACGCATCCTCCTTTTGGTTATTTCTCAATACAGGGGTACCTCCAATACCCCGCAAAAAATGCGTGCATAGCGATGCTTGATCCTTACTGTGAACTAATGTGGTATACTCCTCATAGTTCAGAGCTGTTGGGCACTGTGGGAATACCCTAAACCCTAAAACCGTAAAACCCTAAAACCCTAAAACCCTAATACCCTAAAACCCTAAACCTCTAAAACCCTAAACCTTAAACCGCTATCATCCAAAGATCGCGAACTGATCGAGGGGCGCCGCTGGTCTCGGCACAACGAGCTGCTGCGGCCCGATGAGCGAGGCCCGTAATTCAAAGAATGCACGGTTTAGGGCTTAGGGCCTTTAGGGTTTAGGGTGTAGGGTTCAGGGGGTTTAGGGGGTTTAGGGGTTTTAGGGGGTTCAGGGTTTAGGGTTAGCGTGACTATCAACTTGCGCAGGTTCAGTGCCGCGACGTTTCACCCCCATGTGGCTTCATTACTGATCAGCTCATGGTAGGGTTCTGCTGACCAATGCAGACCATCATTTAGCAACTTGACCCGTCTCAAGAGGATGCTGCAGCCAAGAGGGCGCACAGCCCCCGCTGCCGCAACACATCCCTAGCCGGGTCAAAACATGCAAGAAGTGCACTTTGCTCAGTTGTAGAGTAGGTTAAGAATTGAACCTTTTTGGGGCAATATAATCTCCTTAGAATCCCAAAGGTTAACCTTTAGTTCCCATAGGCACTGGACAACTAGGTTTCTGCATCGCTGCAGAAGGCCAGATGATGCACCTCGCACGCTCCTTTGGCTGGGCAGCTTTCGAGTAGCTTTCGTGGAACATGCAGGAAGAGAACGGAAGATACCACCCATGAACGGGGCCCAGAGCTGCGTAGGAAAGTGCCGCCACCCTGAACCAGCCCCCAAACTCCAGGAGCCCCCAGACTCCAGGAGGTTCAGCCTTCCCTGGGCTCCCGAAGCTTATCACCAACACGCAGCAAAACCCGTGAGCTTAAGAGTTCTAGTTCTAGGGTTCACTCAAAGAGGGTCCGATGTCGTCTGCCCTCTAGTTGGCAGATTTCTGGCCTAGAGACCACTGCACGTGGAATTTGATAAGATGCCATGGCCGCACCTCACCGGATGCCCACAGCCAAAAGTATCGGCACCGAGTCATCGGCCGCCCGGTTGAGGGTTTGCTATAGGGCTCGGGATCAGGTCAGAGGGGTTCAGGGTTTAGGGCATTTTAGGGTATTTAGGGTTTACGGTTTAGGGTTTAGAAACACCTAATTGTCATCCCCTATGCTCCCTATACAACTACAATAGTCCCCAAAACCCTGTCCTAAGTATTCAGGCCCACATCTTGGTGTGTGGGGTTTTGGCCTTGGGGTTTGG
Organism: Symbiodinium natans; assembly: GCA_905221605.1. NCBI lineage: Eukaryota > Dinophyceae > Suessiales > Symbiodiniaceae > Symbiodinium > Symbiodinium natans. The sequence goes on from CAJNDS010000668.1 coordinate 561,480, forward strand.
ATGCAGAGGGCTGCCTGTGAGGGTTCAAGGGCTCAAGGGCTTAATATAAGGGCCTGAATAGTTAGAAAATGGTTTTGGGGGGTTATTATAGTATAAATATAAACGGACCCTAAGGGAATGCCAGTAGTAATTATTCCAACCCCTCTACTCTAGTATAAACATACAGGGACCCTAAGGGAAGACTATCAGTAACTATTCCGGCCCCCAAAATTTCCTTAAACCCTGAACCCCAAACCCTAAACCCTAAACCCTAAAACCCTAAACCCTAAAACCATAAACCCTATATTACTTGCTATTAGGCGTTTTGAGGCTTCAGGGCCGGCGAGGTGCCCTTTTTCGGCATGCGGATCAAAAAACATAGTTAGGATCAAGAAAAAAGTTGTTTAGGATCAAAAACTAGTTCCAAAAACAATTATTTAGGATCAACAAATTGATTTAGGATCAAGAAAAAGTTTATTTAGGATCAAGAAGTACTTATTCTCGTCCGACGGAAAAAGGGAAGGGGAGGGAGGGAGAGAAGGAGAGAGGGAGGGAAGGAAGGAAGGAAGGAAGAACTCAAGAAAGAAAGAAAACAAAAAGAAAGAAAAAACAAAAGAAAGAAGGCAAGGAAGAAGCCGTGCCAGTTGCTTCAAAGCATACGCATCTTTTTGAAACCCATTATGCGAGCATTGTGTTTGCAAATGGGGGCTGTGCCACCCCCCCCCCCCCCCCCCCCCCCCCCCAACAACCCCCCGTTTTTTGTAAGTCGTGCCAGCTTGCTTCAAACATACACATCTTTTCGACGCCTCTGATGCGAGCGGAGGGTGCACCCCCCCCCAACCCCCAACCCCCAACCCCCCCACTCTTTTTTATCGTTCTGGCTCGCTTCAGAGTATACGCATTTTTCGAAACCTCTAATGCCAAGATAATGCTGCTATTTGCAGTATATCAGCCTCTGGAAACTCAAAAATGCTGCAGTGTACAGTATTTCCAGCCTCAGCGCAGAACTGCTGCTATATACAGTATCTGCAGCCTTTCTGGAAACTCAGAAATGCTGCTATTTTCAGTAGTTCCCGCACAAATGCCGTATTTTTTCGGTATTTAGAGCTTGCGAACGGGCAGAAATGCTGCATTGCTGAGCGTTTGCAGCCTCCGCTCTGCTTGCAACAAGCCTTCGAAGCCTTCAGTATTTTTTTTTGATCCCAAATAAGTCTTTTCTTGATCCGCCTATATTTTGATCCCAAAAAGATGTTTTTGATCCCCGACCCACCCTTTTCCCCTCAAGCCCAAAGCTCCAAGCAGCAGCCTAAACCGTAAACCTTGAACCCTTAAACCCTAAACCTTATTACAAAACAAGCACAGACACACACACACACACACACACACACAGAGAGAGAGAGAGAGAGGCAAAACACACACGGGCGCATGCACGCGCATACATCAAGGCTGGGAGCCTTAGCCGGAAGATCACGAGGCCAGCACTGGGTTCGGTCGGTTCCACTTTGTAGCTGAAAGAAGACTAGCATATCTAGGTTCCTTACGTATCATATTCAAACTATGAAGGCGTCCTTTCTATGTTTGCTGTTAAAATTTAAGCACAGTTTCCCTTGATGATTTTGGTTTGTCTTGGCCAAAAAGAACATCAACGAAGCTTTCCCGGTAGGACTTCTGTACAAACTTTATAAACATAAGTCTGAGATGCGCAAGATGCACATTCTGCTTAGATAGGCCTCTCTAGTGCATCCCCACGCTAGTCAGGAAGACCCCTTTCCTTTTGTCGGGCAGGTTTTCAGAGAAGACCAGCAAAGCATCTTCCCTTGGCTTGGCTAAGTTTGGGGATTTGGGGAAACAATATGCATCTTGAATGTTTTGTATTGGGTTTCCCACATTTCTCAGTATGCGCAGTCCGGCTGTTGGTACAGTGTTTGTTTTTGGGAAATACTGCATCTGAAGTTGCCACGAAGCACAAGGAGCAGGCAGCACGTGTGTTGATGCTTTCCCTGGGTCTTGTCTGCTCTGTCGGCAATGCTTTGCCTGCTTCATTTGGGCTGTGAGAGAGTAAGCACCCTGTAGGCAGCAACTAGTTGACATCGTGTGAGCTTTGCCAGTTGCCTTTCAAGCGTTCTTCAAGCCTAAACCCTTGTAGACAGGTTGAACAAGAGATTCAGACTTGTCAACGCCCGACACGAAGCTGTGCCAGGAAGCCGACTCACTTCTCGGTCATCGAGGCGCTGTGAAGTTTAGGGTTTAGTTTAGGGTTTAGGGTGGGAGGTGTGGGGAAGCAGGGTTGTTTTCACCGGCGATCGGAACATTGTCGTCCGAAACCCTGAACCCTAACCCCCAAGTGCAGACTTAGGGGCTTAGGGCCCTTGCCTTGGGAGGACCTCAAAGGACCGGTCTCCGAAAGTTAAAATCCTAAACCCCATAGCTGGAGTGCCCAAACCCCAATAGCTAAGCAACACACCTTAGATCATCGTGTTGGCGTGGATTTATTGCGGTTGGGTTTAGGGTTGAGGGTTTTGCGGCACAAAAAGGTGCACTCAATCATTAGAGGGCTGTTCGGCTGTCGAAATTAAGCGTCGAAGACGTCAGCGGCGTGCAGGCTGTTCATATTGACGCGGAGAGCCTGCGAAATCGCCGGGCGCATCTCTGACCAGCTTCAGCTTGGGCATTCAAGTGTGGGGTTCGGGGAATACGAGAGCCGAGTGCATAAATATGCACATATGTAAAATTCACATGTATATGCACAACTAAATATATGTATAAATATACACATATATTATGGTTAGGTTCTCAGAGATGCTGGTAATCCATGTCCACATGATACGTATGTCAGGCTGTGAGTGTGCGTATGTCAGGTATTGGATCACCGAGAACCCCGAGGCAACGGACTGCCGCGGTCGAGCAGTTCTCGTTGTCGAACCTTTGCCTTGCACCTCACTCGTGCGGCTGCATTTCCCAAAGGGTCCTAAGTACCTACATGGAGTAGGAAGTACTATTTTGGCTTGGGTCAGTGTCCCCCCATGTGGTCCTAAGTACCTAATGGGGGAAGCCATAATCGTAATTCCTATTATAGAAAACCCTACTTTGTACTATGTAGGTACTTAGGACCCTTTGGGTTTTTCGGGGTTGCACCTACGAAGCCTAGCCCCTTTAAGAATAACCGTGATAAAGCACTCAAAGCCTGTGCAAGGACGGGCCTTGGCTGGAGTTTTTCGAACACCCAGAGTTTAGGGTTTAAGGTTTAGGGATATCTCAGGAATCGGCCACATGGGAGATCATTGTGACCGTGGCGATATGCATCGACATGGGCCCGTGCCTCAGAAGCCCTGGCAGGCACACCCTACTGTAGCAAAGAACCCTAAACCCCAAACCCTACACCCTCAAGAGGGTCCTCAGAGGGATCCATGCATGTTGAAGGAAGAAGATTCCTTTGCTGAATAAGCCCTGTATTTCTCACATTTTCATACCGGCTCTGAATTGGCATCTTCACCCTGAACCCTAAACCCTAAACCCTAAACCCTAAAGGCGCTGCAATTCGACGCTGCCAGGCCTGACGCTCGCCAGTTTCATCCTTCCACCCGAAGAGTCCGACTCCTTGGGCCTTTTTCTAGCAGGCGCCGCTTAAAGTTTAGGGTTTAGGGTTTAGGGTTTAGGGTTTAGGGTTTAGGGTTTAGGGTTTAGGGTTTTTTGGGTTTAGGGTGAAAAGAGTTGATGGGCAGACCTTGCTTTGCAACTGTTGCTTCTACTCTTCTGGTCAAAACGCATTATACCATGTTTCGCAGGGCTGGGGCTTGAAAAACATGAGAAGGGAGGAGGTGTGTACTACGAGGCTTCGCTCAAGAAGAGTTCCGCGCCACTATGCCTCTGAATCAGTGAGGTCTTGGTATGGTGCCAGGTACCAGTTGGGATCCGGAGTGAGAGGGACTGGGTTTTTCCCTGTTAAGGAAAGTGTTGGGTTGCACCAAGTGCTCTAGGACTTGGAGCAGTTGTCAAAGGGACCCGACTTGGAAGCCCTTTTGACTTAGTTCGTCCACTTTAAATCCCCCTAATCGTCCCGATAGCCCACCTTACTAACCCTAAAACCTAAACCCTAAACCCAACACCCTAAACCTTACATATATATATATATATATATTATCCCTACTTACCAAGTCAACCAGGGCTTCTCAAGCACTGCAGCAGACACTTGGTCCGAAAGGAGCCAGTGTGCTTCTCGTTCTGGTCGTGGACGTCGTCCTCCGCATCTTAAAGGCGCAGACCCTAAACCCTAAACCCTAAACCCTAAAATTCACACTCGTTTCTGGTCCAGGGATCTGCAGGTTTCGGGCACCCTTGTTATAAGGGACTCCGACTATTTGGGGTCTATATTAGGGATCCCTTTTTCGTAAACTTCCAAAGCTGCTTTTTGAAGCCTGTTGCAAAAGGTTGCAGGGTTGGAAATAAGAACATGGGCTGCCAGCAAGCTAACTTCGTCTACTACCTACATCCCCAGATGAACCTCTGCTGGCACTGTTTTTTACACCACCAATAGTAGACATGGCCTTCCCCGTGCCGATGTACCCTGTCAGGACGGACGGCGCTTTTTCTTTAGCATACTGAACTGGCACCTGGGCTGGGAGTTCATGGGTTGTAAGTATAGTGCCTAAGTAACCCTAAAAGCCCTAAGAACCCTGAAAACCCAAAAATCCTAGAAGCCCTAAACCCTACAAGCCCTAAACCCTTTGCCCTTCGACGGTGAGGTTTGTTGGAGTTTCCCTGCCTGGGGGCCCTTCAGAGCGAAGCAGAAGCCCGAAGCCCCTGGCTTTTCCGAAGAGGGCTTCGGGTTTAGGGGTTCAGGGGTTTAGGGTTTAGTTGGGGGGGGGGGGGTGCTGAAGTTTTCATATGTCTGGGTTTTGCTTCAGGACCCTTAGCACTAGCTCAGGATCGAATTCGCCGTGGCCATTGTTGGCCTAGTCTCGGTCATCGTCGAGATCGAGGCCGGGAATATGAACGGTTTGCGGGTCTTTGGGTAGGGGTTTCAGGAGAAACCGTACAAGCCTAGCATATGACTGCAAGTAAACCAACATGAGTAAACAAAAACAAATGTATACATAATACATACTTACATACATATTCATATATATATATATATACACAGATGAATAGATCTGGATGCATCAATCTTCCACTACAAGCCTAAGACTTATATGAACAGGATGTTTTTCAGCTCAGACACAACCCTGGGATCACGAACTGAAACCTGAGCCTGTAGTTAAAAGGATCTAAACTAATTAACCCTAAACCCTAAACCCTGATCTAAAAGGGTGCCCACAGAGGATCGGTTGAGCTCTGCCGCTTCCGGGCCACGCCAGCCTGGCGCCTCATTGGGCCGAACTATCCGCCACTGGGGCAAGAAAGTTTAGGGTTTAGGCTTTGGGGTCGGGAGGTTTAGTGTATGTGGTAAAACCCTGGAGTTTCGGGTTAGGATTTCTGTGTTTTCAGGCCCGGGCTTTTAATTCGAGGGTTCACGCTTCCAGAATGAGGATTGGGGCTAGGGGTAGTAGTAGGGGAGGGGTTTACGCTTCTAGCTCCCTTCCAAGCAAGAAAATCAAGGCTTTGGGGCTTGCAGGTTTGCATAGGCAAGGGTAGCTGTAAGTTTTTCTGCACCAGACTATCCAGAGCAGAGCCTGTTACGAAAAGCGTAGGGCTCCGAAACGTGGCCTGTAGCAGGGTCAAGCATGGGGGTTCTCCCCAGCGAGGTGCCTTCAAGATGTAGCAGTTGTGCAAAATTGCCCTACACCCAAGTTCCCAAGTTGCACCATTGATCTTACTTAGGGGGTCCTGCTAACCCTACTTATAACCTATAACTACCCATAGGAATTAGGCACCTCATATTCCCCCTCTACATACCCTCTTCATTTATGAGGGGTACTTAAAAAGGGCTCCCCAATTCGGAGAGGATAGAAGAAATCCATGAACCCAGTGCATGCTGCTTTTGTCAAGGACCCGTTCTGCGAGTGTGCTGCGCTGAGAGGGACTGCGCCACAGTGGAGTAAGAACCTTCTTAGGGTTTAGGGTTTAGGGTTTAGGGTTTAGGGTTTAGGGTTTAGGACCGCCACAGGTAACAAGTGCACTCTGACAGCTCGCTGTCCATGACCCTGAACCCGACATCTCTACACCCTAAACCCTAAAGGCCCTAGACCCTATCTCCCAGGGACCCCAAGACCCCTTAATTAAGGAATATTCCTTAAACCAAACTAGGGTTTAGGGTTAAACCCTAAACCCGAAGCCCTAAGCCCTAAGCCCTCTGCGAGTTTGCGAATGCAACCATGGACCCACAGCCGGACACGGATCTCCGACACCAACAGGGCCCATACTCGGAGGTTCGGTTTAGGGTTTGGTTTTTGGGGTTTAGGGTTTAGGGTTTAGGGTTTAGGGTTTAGGGCTACTACTTGGAGGTTCAAGGGTGGTTAAAGTGGAGTTAGAAGTGCTCTAAGTAGGGTTAGAAGTTAGAAGTATAGTTACCATACTCATAATCCCACTGAAATCTACCCAACTGAACCTCTAAGTAACGTCGAGCACAGGATCAGCCCAAAAGGCTTACATCGTACGGGTTGTACCTGGGACCCTCTTTACCTACAGTTTATTGGGGTTATACCGACTAATTGAGGGGTTGCTACTACAAAACTGGAGGCAAATAGAGTCCCAGGTATCCCTCAGCCCTTACCCAGAAGGACAGCATAACTTCATTCCACAACACCAATCGTGAAATCAACGTCTGAACTTCTCGTCCTGGGGACCATAGCCTGCGTGGCCCGAGGTTCCGCGTTTTCCGCGGCTTCTTCACCTTCTTTGCCGGGCGAGGCCTATGGCAACCCGCTTGTGGGCCCGAGGCTCTATTACTAAGGGACCGCGCATGCACATAGTTGTAGGCTTTCTTACAGGTTTCCATGGCGGGGCCCTGGTTTTGGGCTGACGAAGCCAGCCCAGCTCCTAAGCTCTTAAACAATTCTTGGCGGCTCATGGGTACAGTTCTAAGCAGGATAGAAGTAGGGTAACTCTACTTTTATGTAACCCTGACTTGGGGAACTGAAGCACCTTGCCTATATGTACCCATGAACCTCCAAAGGGTTCACATGGGGCCCTAGTGAAGAGAGCATGTCCAGTTCACGTGAGTAGAGAGCTATATGAAAGAGGTCCACCAAGCCTTGTCTGAAAAGCGATTCATAATCACTTTACCTTTACGCGAAACATCCTGTTCTTGGTTTGTCCACCTTCCCGTGAAGGGCGGAGGCGCGGGTTCGGTCATCAGCTTGTCTCTATCCTGAGGATTGCTCGATACCGTTTCGGACCTAAGCCCTTCAGCCGTTCCGGCTTGCTTACGGATGTTCAGGTTTGTCGGCCTCAGAATCGTGAAAGACAGTCTTGGGGCTTAGTCCAAACAGGGCTTAGGTGATATGGCAAGCCTGTTTCACTTGTTGGGGCTTCATAGGAGACGGCTACACGCAGGCGATGGCGCCAAGTCTCGGGCACTTACGGTTTTCCTTGCCTTGCAGGTGGGATCAAAGGCCGCATCAACAAGGGCGTCGACAAGCTCTTCGATCATTTGGTACGGACAGCTGACGTTTTTTTGCGGGGATGGAAGTGCAGACTGAAATTCTCAGTTTTGTTTTTTTTTGTGTGTGTGGGTGTGTATGTTTTTTTGTTTTCTTCTCTCTCTCTGTCTCTCTCTCCCTGCGCTCTCGGCGAGGGGGAAACCCCAATCCTCAGCAAAGCTGGACCTAAGTGCTAGCATCCTAGACTAATCAGCCCACAAGCTAAAGCCTCACCAAGACTCCTCACCGCGGCGCCCGGTCCCCCCGCCGAAGCCGAAGGAAGCAGCTCGTCGACTTTTTGCTGATGCCTGCCGAGAACATGAAGATCAACCCTTCATTAGGCGACCTGGGTTAGAGGGATTAGGGCCGTGCGCTGTGCATCAACAGCACTCATCACTGTAGGGGCTGCGGCTGAGAAAGTTCAGGGTCGCACGCGCGAGAATATGACAAGAGCAGCCTGCTGTGACTGAGAGGCCCCTAACATCCTTTGTGGTGCTTTACTGTAACTTTAGATCTTTAGCCTTTTTGGGTTTATTGGGTTTCTTAATAAGGCAGCTAAAAGTTTATTTTTTGCTACCCTCCTAAGTGCAGCCAAACATCGATTTGTAATCCTGCGACCCACGCCTGACCTCGTCATTCTCTTTTCTGCGCAGGCATTCTCCATCTGGAGAAAGCACAGATACGCTCAAAGAGGCTCGTGAGCATGCAATGCCCTTTGCAGGTCCACATGCGTATGCTCGGGTCCTTGATAGTGCAAAAGCCAAGTCGTGCTGTGAGGCTGACAAACCTTCACTTGCCTCTGCTTCTGGGCTCATTCGGAAAGTCGGCGCACGTCTAGCTCTGCAAAAGCGACCTTTACGCGACATCCAGCTCCACGGATCCTTCCGCGACCAGAGAAATTCCTTGAGATCCTTTGGGTGAGTCGTCTAGATGCCAGACCAAGGAACTTGATGGCGGGGATTTTCGACATGGTCCACTTTGAGCTCAAGTTAGGCAAGCTTCGGGCGGAGACCTTAGCATTTTCGAAGCCACCAAAGCAAGGCTGCTTTGAAATCAGAGCTCCCTTCTGTGACTCGTGATGTCTGTTTCTTGCACATTGCCACTGACCGTAATATGCGAATATCATCAGACCATTCTGAAGTTCTAGTAGTACAGAGTTATGGCGTTACAGTATATGGTATTTTAACACTATGGCGCTATTGCAGTATAGTACTATAGTATTATATAGTATTATCGTCTTGCAGACTCATAGTCTTTTGGCATTCTAGTGCTGTAGTGTTGGTCGCCTGTTCCCATAATCTGGTTTTAGGTGACTATGCTCATGTTCTTGTGTTATTGTATGGTTGGGACCTTGCGAGCCTACAGATAGACCTCTTCAGTCCCTAGGCACAATAGCCTACGCCCTTAAAACTCTTGACGCCAAAGCCCTAAGATGGAAAACCCTACCAAAAAAAACTCTTCAGCCCATGCGCCTAAACCCTAAACCCTAAACCCTAAACCCTAAACCCTAAACCCTAAACCCTAAACCCTAAACCCTAAACCCTAAACCCTAAACCAACCCTAAGATGGGGCACCACCGACTCATGGTCTTCATGCAGAACGTCATCCTGGTTGTGGGCCCGGGTCGAAGTGAGGAGACTCAGATGCCCTTAGGGTTTAGGGTTTAGGGTTTAGGGTTCAGGGCTGAGGATTGAGGCTGTCAGGCTTGAGGGCCTTTTGGGTTCATGGCTTCGGCTGAAAGTACGATAGTGGCTTGAGTCATTAGATTTTTTTTGAGGGGGGGGGGGGGGGGGGCTTATTGTGGGTGTAATTAAATAGGGGGCCATAAGGGAAGCTACAGTAGAAGATTATTCCGACCCCATATATTCTAGGGAGTTAGCCAGGGCGTAAGGATTTGATTCTGCTAGGACACGGCTCAAGAGGGCTTTAGGATGCTGTAGCCCTAAGGGCTTCGGGTTTAGGGGTTTAGCGGTTTTGGGGTTTAGGGTTTAGGGTTTAGGGTTTAGGGAAAGCCAAGGAAAGAGCTGCCGACTGGAGCTTCGACGACGTCGTGGCCTCCAAAAGCAAGACGATCAAACTGGCGTGCAAGGCGATTGAGCCTTTCGCTCCTCGGCAATCTTAGCCGAAAATCCTACACACTACATCCGAAGATCTCCCCAGCTTCGCCAGGCGAATGACGAAAACAAATCCCTTAAACCCGATAAACAGGAACTCTATAAAGCCCATGGCAACTTGGCCTCAGAACTCGCATTCCAACTCACAGGGTTCGCCTTCAGTTGGCCTTCCTTTGTGCTTCGCGGCCTTCGTGCTTCCATCATTGTCAAGGCCTGTCCCGGTTTAGGGTTTAAATTAGGGTTTAGGGTTTAGGGTGTCGCAATGAGTGGGCGCGCTGGTGCTGAAAGCACCCAGGCGCGCACCCCGACCTGCGTAAGCCCACCCCAGCTGGCGCTCCACCCTCGCCTAAACCTCTACGGGTTTAGGGTTCTTTTAAACTCTGATCGTGCTTTTGTCATTTTCCTCTAATGGTTGGGTCTAGAAAGTCTAGAAGCTCGGCTTCGATGCAGATATTTACCCTGAAGTTCGCAGCCCCTTGGCGTTGCAAGGGATGATGTCCATCATTCGAGGGCTTCTGGGAGGGCCAAAAAGTGAGAGGTTTGGGATTGGGGTTGGCTGCAACCTTTGCCCCCTTGGCGATGCTGCATCTTGGTTGGGGATCTGGATCACTTGCTTGGAAGTGCCTGAAGTTAGAGGTTTGGGATGCGGGGTTGCTGCCGCTTTCGCCCCGTCCGGCCTCGAGGCAGGGGCCTCCCAGACAGGGCAGGCTCCGTCGCCAGGTGGAGGGCTTGTGGCTCCGGAGCTCCCTCGCCTGCCGGCTTCGGTGTGTTCGCCCTGGCCACGGGCTCACTCAGCAGTTTAGGGTTCCTCAAACACACGCGTGCACGTCCACCTGGATTTGTTTTCAGAGACACCTGCGGTATAAGGTCCTGGAGACCAGAAACCTGCGCTTTTGGCATTCCGCTTTTGTTTTCTAAGGTAAGTTTCATGGGCCCTCGATATGGTCCCTTACTTCCCTTCAATGGTTCTAAAGTATGGGCCCTTGAGTTTTACAGGGCATGTAAGGGGTATATAAGGGGTCCCCTTTTGGGGGCCCATAAGACCATGTAACTACAACCATGCTGAACCCAACAAATGTAGGATCAATGTCTTATCAAGAATGATGTGCATCCCAAAAAAAGCAAAATGCGAGTTACAATAATCACAGTCTCAGCAATTCCTGCTTCTACTACAGTAATAGTCGTCAGTACTAACGTTACCTAAGAGACAAATAATGCTTGGAGATTCATGGTAGTTATAAGTAGGTTATACGCGTGGTAACTGTACTTATCACCTTACTTTTGATTAATTACCTTGATCTTTCAAGACAGATAAATGCAAGCTCCTAAACTCCCACCCCCCTTTCCGGCAAACAAAAGTCCGATTCTTGTCCAAGGCGAAGCCTCGCAAAGCCCAGCAGGGTCAAAAAGAAAAGGCCGCTTCTTAGGGTTTAGGGTTTAGGATTTGGGGTTTAGGGTGTGGTAGGCCTATTCCACAAGAATTGCGTAGGTTTAGGGTTGCGATCTTGTTGACAATTAGCCTTGCTCTTGTGCGTACAGTCCTAGGGCTTAGTGTGGTACTGGACGGTTCCCAGGAGTAGGTTTTATTTCTGGTTGGTGGCCACCATGTGTTTTAAGTCTGCTGCTGAGGGAGATGAGTTGAACTTTTTTTTGGGTATTAAAAATCCTGTTCAATTCCCAAGATTCGCCTTGTCTCCTTGGTCTCAGCCAGGAACCGTTGATTTTGCGTTCAGAACGTAACCCTGGCCCCAAACCCTGCAACCCCTAGAGCCTTTGCAAGCCTTAATCCTTGAATCTCAAAGACAAAGTTTAGGCTTGTCTTGAGAGCTTGGTGACTTGGGGTTTAGGCTTTAGGGTTAGGGATGCGTGTGCCCACTACAGCTGCAGGAAGTCCTCTCAACCCTTGGGCCACTGAACCTCAAGCTCCTCAACGCCCTCCAAGCTCCTCAACGCCTGCCTACTGGTTCAGGTTGCATATGCTTCTTCTAGTTCTAAGTTTTTAAGCAAGTTTTCAGGGTGTAGGGTTTAGGATGTAGGGTTTAGGGGGTAGAGTTTAGGCAGGGTTTGGGGGCCTGCAGATCCCTGCTAGTGCTTGCAGGAAAGCGTTCATTCTGCGCAAGGCAGTGTGCGACATCAGACGCAGGCACGGCAGACGGAAATAACGCATTACCGTATTGCAGCTTCATTGGGAAATCCTGGGTCAGGTACTTGTCGGCCCATCAAGGTGACGAGTGAAACGACCATGGGCTCGGGATTCGACACAGCTGTAGTGCTCCCTTCTCACGCAAGCCATCGCTAGAAGGGAGAAGCGAAGGTGCACAATTGAAACGACATAGACGATCAGAGTGTTTAGGGCATTGAGCTGAGGTTGTAGCATCATCATTGGCATGGTGCGTCTAAGCCACTGTTCGGCGCGAGTGCACTGGAGATGTGTATGAGATGTCCGAATTCACTGAAGACTCTACTGAAGACCTGTCAACCACGGACTGGCCTCTAATTCCAAGCCCAAGGCAAGTCCCGCCGCAGATCGCATGATTCATAGTAAGGCCCACTAGACCATTGCGCGTGTCTTTGTCAAGGCCCTACCTCTAGGATTCTTCGGCCCACCGGTGGCAGAACCCAGACACCCACGCTGTTGTGTACTCCAGGTTGCTTACGAACTTTGGAGTTCTTGGGGTTAGGGTTATAGGGCACACCTTCACAATTTGTCCACCCAAGAACGCGCGTGTGCTGTAATTTCCACAGTTCACGTGAGCTCCTGCCAACCTTAGTGCACCAAGAAGCATGTCCACAAGTTGGCGCAGTCACCCCTGGCACTCGGAACTTTAAGCGGGGTTTGATTGAAGGGCCCCCCTTCTACTACCAGTCCTTAACAGGGAGAATATTTGGGGTTACTATAACCCCTATTAAGGACGGTTATCATAAGGGGGAACATTCCAACGTTGGAGTTTTGTGGTATGTCATGGAGTGACGCCAGGTGGGCTCAAGCTGGATCCGACGGAAGCTAACAAAGCTACTGCGGGACATTCTGAATAACGGCCCCTTGACGTATTGATGACTAGGATCACCTACGATCTGCACTGTTTGCCGCCGTTTTGAGGGCCAGGTGTCCTTTTCGAGCCCATGTAGCAAAAAGACAACGGCTTCTTTGACTTCTCGACAAACCTGAGCGCAACAGGTGTTAGTTCGCAAGAGCATTGTGGGGAGAGGGCAGTGAGACTTCGTCATTTGGAACCTCGGTTTGGGCTTCAAGGTATTGGTATGCTTGGAGGTTCATGGGTGGTTGCAAGTAGGGTTATACGCAGGGTTATTAACTTATAACCCTATTTGGGGGTACTTTTAATCATGAACCCCCCAGTGTCCTGCACGTTTTGTGTCTGAGTTCGGGGGGGGGCTCTGCGTATAGCGGTGGTTGCAAGCACGCCGTTTAGGGTTTAGGGTAGCCCTAGACTTTTCGCCCATGTGTGAACGTCGAAACACGCAAGGGGAGAAGGGTTCAGAATGGCTCAGGCTTAGGACGGCTAAAGTCTATAAAGTTTTCGTATGCGCGCGTTCCGTGACCCAATCGTCAGGGCCCCCTCTCCCGCCCCCCCCCCCTTACCCCACCCACCCAATTCCCCACGCCGAGGAATGCAAATTTGTATCAACGACTTCGAAGTCCGCTATGAAGACGATAAGTCTGGAATATGCGGGCCCTATCGCATCGTAGGCCAGTCAGGGGCTTGCAGGAATCGGTTTAGGGGCAATAGGGTTTAGGGTGTAGGGTTGAAGGTTCCCGGGTATGGTGCTTGCGCTGCGGTATCAGAATGGGTGTGGAGGAAAGGGTCAGTTTAGAAGGCGGTCGTGTTGTCCCTGCGCTTGCAAACCTTAAACAATTAACCAGAGGTTCCTCGTCATGTCACCCCTGGAGCCCCATAAGCTCTAACCCGCTAAACCCACAACAGCCCTTAGGGGCTAATGCTCTTAATCTGTTTCAGAACCCCCAAAAGATACAAGACAGCAATCCCTATGTCGCCCAGCCAGGGATTTCTTTCATCATCTTCTTCTTTTGTGTTTCTTCATTATTACTTTTTTTTGGGGGGGTTCTTAAGCAATTAGTAGAAGGAAGCCATCTTAGCCCTTGTCCAAGCACCCAGCCTCTGTCTCGAGCTTGGAAGGCTCATGACCCCACCCACTTGTTTCTACAGAGCCCAGTGCTCTCTAGTTCATGATTAGGGTTTAGGGTTTAGGATTTCGTCCGTCATGGATGTAGAGCGTATATTGTTTGAGGTCGGGGCGGGGAACGGCAGGGTTTAGGACTTAGGGCGACTTGCGCTTGAGGCTTCCAGCATTTTGGCGGTTCGATGGTAGCTAAACTTACATGGCTCGTGACTTCTTGTAATTAGCTCTTGAACTGTATCCTGCGCGTGCGGCGACCACACCCCCTGTCTCTGCTGCTTGCTTAAGAACCGCGCAAAAAACTCAAAATGTTGTTCCTTACATGGGCAATATAGGGATCATTATCGTTCAAAACTTTTTGGGGTTCTTAAGCAAATAGTAGTCGTTTGGCTCCCCAAAATGACATCGGGACCATGTGACTTTTCCAGATGTCTAGCCATGCATGTGGTCATAACCGGCTTTTGGCACCTTTGGCGCACCAGGAGACTCCAAGAACAAGTTGGGGCGGGGGGAGGGGGGGGGGTTCTGGTGTTCTTCAGTGTAGACTACTCTGGCGAGCTTAATACGGCATAGATAGTCATGAATACGTATTTTTTCAAAGGGTATGGGAGTCTTTGGGCAGAGACTTCCAGGCGGATTTGTGGTGGACAGCTTGCAGCTGCGCGCAGTGAGCGCAGGCCTCGCGTCCGGGTGCTCGTAGGGTAGCTGATTTAGGGTTTACGGGGTTTAGGGGTTTAGGGTTTAGGGTTTATAGGGCTCAGAGTGCAACAAGGGTTTACAGGGTTTCGTGTGCAATGCCTCGTTTTTTGAATTCTGCAGTCGAACGCTAAGAGTTTAGGGTTGAGTTCGAGAGAAAGCAGGTTTGCCCAAAGCAAACCCTAAACCCTAAACCCTAAACCCTAAACCCTAAACCCAATAGTGAAGTCTCAGGTTGGGGGGCTTAGCTTCAGGCCTTGTGGGAAGCCACGCGATCTTCGAGGTTAGCAGCTTAGCGTGCCGTATCTCACCCAAGGTTCCCCACTAGCCCCCACTACTCCCTATAAGGCTCCCTAAGCTTCCCTAAGGTTCCCTGGGTACCTAATCACCATGAACCCCCCTCCTTTAAGAAACCTAGAGCTTACTGTAGTTGTAGAGTAGGTAACCTTTAACCTTTTTGGAGTAATATCATCCCCGTATAATCCCAAAGGCTAACCTTTAGTTCCCTAGGTACTGGATAAAGAAATTAGTGCCCCTAAGCCCTAAACCCGAAACCCTAAACCCTAAACCCTAAACCCTAAACCCTTTGTGCCTTCAGACTGCTTGCGACCGATCCGTGCGGCCAGGTCATGGTCACGGAGACGAAACGCATCTCTTTCGAGCCAAAGGCACTTGGTTTAGGGTTTAGGCTTTAGGGTTTGGGGTTTGGGATTTGGGTGTCGGGTTGAGTAATTTAGGGTTTAGGGTCAGTGATTTGGAGTCCTAGAGCTTCAGCCCTATTGGGATGTTCCCCCTTATACTGACAGCTCCTTGATAGGGATTGTAGTACCCCCTACTATAGTCCCAAAGAGCCCAATACCCCTTAATCAAGGAATACGCCTTAAATCATACTAAGGAGCCCTATATGGTTTAAGGAATATTGCTTAATTAAGGGGCTTTGGGCTCACTGAGATCCCTACTAAGGGCTGTTAGTGTAAGGGGGACCATCCCACCCCTAAACCCTGAACCCGGAACTTTAAACCCTAAACTGCTAGGAAGGGCGCTGTGCAACGCGTGGAAGCCCGCAGCCACAGACGCCCCAAACTTCAAGCCTTCTGTTCTTTTGTTGCTTGGGTCTGTGTTTGGGGCTTAAGGGTTTAGGGTTTAGGGTTTTGAGGCGCAGCGTTCTTGATTTTCACAATGTCGTAGGCATGCCCCTTCTTTGATCCAAGCCAAAGCTGTTAATCCAGATTTTGCTGCCTCTCATGTTGTCCCAGCATTTTCCATGCAAGTAAGTAACAATTAGGACAGATATCACGAACCCTATGAGGGCATCTTACATCTTGAAAAGTGCTTAGGGGAGTCGAGGTAAACATGGTACAACCCGACTTGGTTCATCAAGCTCCAACAGCCCATTCTCTTCGGATCTCTTTAAGGGCTTCAAGCTTAGGTTAAGGATTGAGGGTTTAGGATTAAGGGTTTAGGGTTTAGGTTTAGGGTTCAGGGTTTAGGGCAACCCCCCTCCTTTCCACCCACACCATTGCCTTAGCCTTAAACGCTGGTCCGGGTGCCCTTCGACCTTCTGGACGAAGTGGGGTTTGCGAAAGTGGGGGGAGGGAGGGGGGGGGGGGTCACTTCGAGGTTTCCTACATTATTTTGGAAAACCCCAAGTGAACCCGAAATGCGCGAGAATTTTGTTCTAGGACACAAACTTTCTAGACCCATAGTTGTCGTTTAGCCCCCGAGGCATAAAGAGAGTTCAACAGACAACACAAATAAGCCAGTCCCTCTTGTTGTTTTCTTTTGGCAGAGTTCCTGGTCAATAGATCCCAAAAAGGGGAAGCTTGATCTATATCATCCCCGCGAAAACCTTACACCCCAAACCTTAAGCCCTATAAACCCTAAACCCTGAACCCGAAACCCTAAACCTTAAACCCTGAACCAAGCAAACCCGCAAGGCCAGTGGCGGCCCGGCCTCACTCAGCCAGAGGAAGCACTGGACAAACCACCGTCCGCCGGCTATAAGCAAAAGCTGCGGCTTCAGGGTTTAGGGTTTAGGATTTAGGGTTTAGGGTTTAGGGTTAGGGTTTAGGGCTTAGGGTTTAGGGTGTAGGGCTTTTAGGTTTAGGGTTTCAAGGGTTGAGAATTTTCAGGGTTGCAGCAGAGTCCCTTCTGAAAAAAAAGGTTGCAGGGGTTTATCTAAACACCTAAACATAAACACATGTGCATATAGATGTACATGGTGTAGTGTATATATGTATATAAATAGGTGCACACTCGTTCTCTGGGAATTCACCTATTCTTTGTTGAAAGCTAATGTTGCACCTGTTCTAGTGTGTGCCCGCCCCCCCCCCCCCCTTCCAGAACACCAAAGTTGCTTTCATGTCTGTTTACACGGTTCACGGGTTTCATATGATAATAAATATAATTTTTATAAGTTTAAAAGGGGCAGCGATGCCCGGCAATCTGTTTTAAAGGCGCGCCACGTGGAATTTTCTGCGGCGCCCGGACGGTTTGATTTTTTTCAGGATCCCACCGCGCACCCCCAAACAGTCAGGGTGTCCTGAATAGCCCAGTCAATGGGACTTTACAAAAATAGCCCCGTGCCACCCCCCCCCCCCCCCCCCCCCCCCCCCCCCCCCCCCCCCCCCCCCCCCCCCCCCCCCCCCCCCCCCCCCCCCCCCCCCCCCCATGCGTGCTCGTCTGAGATGCTGGCATGCGCACTGCAGGTCCTGGCGGCACACTCACGACGCTTGGCAGGAGATGGTCAAACCTGTTTGCAGAAATTGTTCCGCTTGGCCGCATGGAAGCTCGAATTCCATGGTTCGCTGATGGAGAAGGTTTGAAGGTAGGTGCGGACATGGGTCTGTGTTCTGAGCTTGGCTTGGGTCATGCCAAGATGCAGGAATGTCAGTGTAGAAGCAAGTTCGGCCTCGATGTTCCCCCTTATTCTAACAGCTCCATACGGATTACAATTAGGGGATTCTACAATCCCGATTAAGGACCCTTAGTATTCTATCATCAAGTCCTGCGCCCAGTCCATCAGCGAGTCCATCTCGAGTGCCAAGAAGATGGCGGCGCGACTCTTCGACTTCAGCCGCTCGCTGATTTAGGGTTTTGGGGTTTTAGGGTTTAGGGTTAGGGTTCAGGGTTCAGGGTTTAGGGTTTTAGGGTTTTAGGGTTTAGGGTTTAGGGTTTTTAGGGTTCAGGGTTCAGGGTTTAGGGTTGAGGGTTTGGGGTTTAGGGTTTGGGGTTTTTGGGTTTAGGGTTTAGGGTTTCGGGGGCCCGCATCGAGGGCAGCAAGCATCTAATGCCGATGTCTTGAGATGCTTCCCCCCCTTATACTAACAGTTTTCAATAGGGAATTATAGTATCCCCTTCTTTAAATCCCTAGTAAGGAGCTGTTAATATAAGGGGGAACATCCCAAGTCGATGTCATCAACCACAGCACTGGCACACCGAAGTTAAAAGCACGTGTCGTCCTACCCAATCAGTTTGACTTGAGCGACACAGATGCCAGTGCCCGAAGACGCCAAAGCCGAACAACTTTGTTCCCTTGTTTCAGGGTTTAGGGTTTAGGGTTCCAAGCCAAGCTGCTTGACATTGGTGTTAGGGTTTAGGGTTTCGGGTTTACAGGGTTTAGGATTTCAGGTTTAGGGTTTCGGGGGATAGCCAAAAGCCTTTCCGCATCCGCAGAACCTCATGGGACATTTCACTCGACAACTCCGACCAAATGTCTGACAATGCCAAGTTCCTGAACTGAAGTGGCATGAAATACCCCAACAATATAGGTTTGTCGAAGGGCTTCGGGTTCAAAGTTGTTCTATTTAGGCTGCGGTTGCCTTATATAAACTAGAGTCAAATCAACCTCCCAGTCAGTCCCCCTGCACTGGTCACAACCCAAGGTCACGGGGTACATGGCGGACTTCACGGCCACGGTGTCAAAGTCTTTTGGGAATTCTGGCTGGAGGGTTTAGGGTTGAGGGCTGAGGGCCGGTTTAGGGTTTAGGGTGTTTTTGCATAGTCTGAGGTTGACCTCCGAGCGCGAGTAGAGCTTAAAGCTTCGGGTGTATGTAGGGAAAGCACAACGTGTATTTTCCATCTGCGGCATTCTGCAGCCAACGTTGTCACAAGCGGCCAGCATCAGAGACCGCTAGCTGAGCTGTAGCGTAGCGTGCGCTCCCACAAGCAACCTTCATCCGTCCGTTTTCAGCTCCATAGACTACTAAACTGCTTAAGAACCCTGAACAAATAAAAAACAAATCCCTATATTCCCCTTATAAGGTAATATTTTTCATTTTGGGGGGGTTCTTAAGCAAATGGTATTAGAACGCATGCTGTCAAGAGAGCTCTGAGGAGATGTTTCCACACAGCGCGGCGCGTTGTTCCGAGATCAGCGCTGATGGAATCGAGAGCAGCTTGTCTAAGCACATGCCGGACAGCGTTGTGCTCTGCTCCGCTTTGCTGACAAAACCTCTGAAAAACCATATGCTTTGTAACAAGCCGTAAGCACAAGCTGTATGGGCATCAATGTAAGACACTCTGTAGGTCAGGCCGTATTTTGGTACCAAAAAGGCTTCAACATGATCCTACTCAACCCTAAACCCTAAACCCTAAACCCAAAAAGCCTCCCTGGACCCCAAAGTTGATGAAGCAACAAACACAGCCCAAAAAACCGGTAAGAAAAGGCCATTATTTTACGTACTTTGGGGGGCTTAGGTCAACCCCAAGCCCGCATGACCCTAAAACCCTCAACCCGAACAGCAAGCCCTGAACCCCTGAATCCCCAAGACGCTCAACCCAGAAAACCCAAATCCCTCAACCCTAAACGCTCATAACCCTAAAACATCCCTCAACCCCCCAAAACCCCCGAGTCCCCATGTTGAAAGCTCAATTTTCTACGAAAGCAGCGTTTAGGGTTTAGGGTTTAGGGTTTAGGAAGCTTTCGAGCCCCAAGGCTTGCAGAAGGCCACCACTGCCACCTCGCAGTTCAGGCTACGTCTGCAGGAGGCAGTTTGGGCAGTTTGTGTTTTTTCAGGGTCTTAGGGTTTGGGGTTTAGTTAGGGTTTGGGGTTTGGGGTTTAGGGTTTGGGGTTTAGGGTTTGGGGTTTGGGGTTTAGGGTTTGGGGTATTTTCGGGTGTTAGGGTTTAGAGTTCGGGGTTTAGGGTTTAGGGGTATTTTCAGGGTGTTAGGGTTTAGAGTTTGGGGTTTAGGGTTTAGGGGTATTTTCAGGGTGCTAGGGTTTAGAGTTTGGGGTTTAGGGTTTGGGGTATGTAGGTTGGGATTTTTGCCTCCATACTAGCAGCCCTTTGTAGGGATTCTAATCGGGGTACTGTTAGTATAAAGGGTAACATCCCAATTCGTAGGTACTTCGGGTGCTTCGGGCATTTTAGGACATGTAGGGCATTTAGGGTACTTGGGGGGTGTGTAGGACATTTGGACAGGTACTTAGGGCAATCGGGGTCTAGGGCGATCCGGAGATGAGATGAGGTTAAAGAAAGGGTTCAGGGGGGGCCCGATTCTGCAGAAGTGCGACAGCAGAAGAACATTCGGGCATCCGGCTTGATCACTGGCCCCTGTCTGTACCCTAAACCCTAAACCCTAAACCCCAAACCCTAAACCCTAAACCCTAAACCCTAAAGCCTGCCTTGTGCGAGTGCGAGAGCCGAAACCCTAACCGCAGTGTCGCCTGGCATCTCAAGACCCCCTTCCTCAGCACAAACCGTCCTGCGCAGCTTCCACTTGGACGTTCAGGGTACTTCTAACCCTCATGCCCTCGATATCCCTGCCTCTTCTTGCATGGTTGAGGGTTTAGGGTTTAGGGTTTAGGGTTTAGGGCTACTGGGCCCCTTGCAGGTTCCGGGTACTTATAAGCCTCATTATGTCTCTACTTATAAGCCCCCTAAGTCCCTAAGTAGGTTATAAGTAGACTTATAACTGTGGTTGTACGTACCCATGAACCTCCAAGCAGGACAGTGGCTGCAGTGTGTCTGACTTCCTCAAGACGCGGAAGTTGCTGAGGCCCTCGAAAGCTTTCTTAGTTGTAGGGTAGGTAACCTTTTAACCTTTTTGGGGGAATAGAACCCCCTTACAATCTCAAAGGTTAACCTTTAGTTCCCCTAGGTACTGGACAACTAGGCTTTTCAACTACACCGTTACCTGAAACCATGTGAAACAGGTGTATTTACTGTTTTTTGTGAGTGTATATAGGGTTCCTTTTCAATATTGGGTGAGTGTATATATTGGGTGTTGTTTTTGGGGGTACAAGAAATATATACCCTACTTCAATGTGTCGTTTCACATCGGGACCTTAAAAAGGAAGGCACCAGGCCTAGTACCCCGCATGCTGTTGTTGGGGTGAATTGGGTGGCTGAAGGAGCCCCCTAAACCCTAAACCCCAAACCCTAAACCCTAAACCCTAAACCCCAAACCCTAAACCCTAAACCCTAAACCCTAAACCCTAAACCCTCAGAACTAGGGCTTTAGGTGGCCTTGGCTTCCTGGAGCTTTGACCCTAAACCCTAAACCCTAAACCCTAAACCCTAAACCCTAAACCCTAAACCCTAAACCCTAAACCTCAGGAAGTGGGAACGCCTCCGCTATGGCATCAGCCGCTTTGTCATGCAGCAGATGCTGGATGAACGACAAGGCCCCGCAGCTCTTCCCCGAACCGCGTCTAGGGTTTAGGGTTTGGGGTTTGGGGTTTGGGATCTGGGGTTTGGGATTTGGGGTGTCAGCTCCAAGCATCGTACAGTAAACTCCAAACTCCTTATCTCCATACCCCGACAAGGGTATACTAAAGGGAATCCCAGCTCTAATTATCCTTAAACCACGTTCCTACTGTAGTGCTTCGCGTCTCGTGGCTGTCAAGGTCAAGGGTGCACCTCGCGTTCGGCAAGACCGGCATAAGATCCCTTTACCAAAAGTCCTTACACGGTTCAGAGCTACAAGTTCTGATCTCGAAATACGTAGCCACCATGCGAATGCGTGGCTTCTCATGGCCACCCCAGTACTTCTGAAAGAACAACTGGCGTAGGGTGCGGAATTTTTGTGAACCGCATCTTATCAAGTACAAGAGCTCGTGCCGAACGTCTGACCCCGCTGCGACACCTGCAACGTGGTAACATTCCGCATGTAGATATTCATACATGCATGCATGCGTACTTGTTTGCATGCACAAAACATGCAAAACATACATGCGTACGTACCTACATGCATACACACGTATGCACGCACGCACAAAAACACATAAGACCTCATGTGTTGATGTAGTGTCGTGGATGGTAGTTTGGCGACTGAACGGCCGGCATTTTCGCAGTTGCTGTTGATGGTTGTAAAGGTTGCGTTAGGGCTTTCGGATTGGTTTGGCTGCAACAGCTTTTCCTCACAGGTCCCCATGCAGTGCATCTCTCGCAGCATCGGCTACGTGAGAAAGCTCGGCGCCTGCGGGACATCATCGGGCAGCACAAATACCTGGCAGCTAGAGTGCAAGGATGTGCTTCCAGACGCAGGTTCATATGAGCATTCCCAAAATAGGGGAACTCCTAATGTACCCCCAAATACCATATAATCCTGATTATGGTAGCCCCAAAACTGGTACCCCTATTTTCGGAAAACCTCATATAAGGGCTTGACGGTCACATGACTGCGCATTTTTGAGCAACGACGATGCAGTGTTTCCTGTTTCCTTGATCGGGCAGGCTCAAGCTTGGCGTAGATTTTTTGCGGAACAGAAGCAATCGCACAGGCAATGTCGCTGACCATTGGCATGATGGATTCGATCGTCCGCCCTTCCTTGGACCCCAATTCGCAGCGGTGCCGGGACAACATGCGGATCTCAATTCCGGAGGATGCACAGGATGCTTATCCGCCCGAGTCGGTGCAGATTCGCAATACTTTCATACATGTGGCCACCCCGAACCATGAGGTGGAGGACGCTTCGAAGCATGTCTTTTCCTGTCCTGCCAGCACCATTGGCTGGATTCAGAAGCTGTTTGAGGAGGATGACGCCGCCGAGCTTCAGCCCATCAGCACAAAGCAGAGCAGCAGACCCGTGATTTGCCTCGAAGATGCCCTCTTCGATGCTGTTGCCCACACGCCCTATGCCTACGATGCGTCTCACGGCCCTTTCTCGCATGGGCGAGAAGAGCTGACGGAGCTGGGGGCACGGGGGCTGCCAGCGCATCTCCCAAGCGGTGGCAACCCGATGCACAGCTCGACAGGACTCCCGAGCATTGGCTCTGCGAGTCACTACACGGGCGAGTGCCGGCCGTGTGCCTTCCTCCACGCGAAGGGCTGCGTAAACGGCACCTCCTGCTCCTTCTGCCACCTCTGCGACAAAGGTGAGAAGAAGAGGAGGCAGAAAGCCAAGAAGGCCATGTTCCAAGGTCTCCAGGGCGGTGCGTGAAGATCCTTGGGGGCGCTGCCGGCCGCATTATGAGCTTAATGATAGGGCAGTACTTTGCATATCAGGAAGGTCTGCCAGAATTTGGAGTTTGGGGCAGGCCAAGGAGCCATAATACGCCCCGCATGTTCGTGCACAATTCGAAGTTAGTGAGTGCATTGCGAGGCGCGTACGTGATCCTACAGTTTGCACAACAGATCTCCCTCCGCAGTATGTATGCGATTCCAGTTCTCAGGGCGCCGTACGTGCACGATACCTGCAAGGTAGGCAAAGGCCAGCAATTAATTCTTGAGAGTTGGGCATCAAATCTTGCCTACTCATTATTAGACTCATGCGCCTCCCAGCGCCTCTGGCTTAGTTGGGGGATGGCAGACATGTCCAAAGCCCAACGCAACATTTGGTCCACCGTCTTGTCCATGCTTGCGGCGATGTGCCGCATATAAAAACAGAACCACTGAAGGGTTATTATGGGTTTAGGGTTTAGGGTTTAGGGTTTAGGGTTTAGGGTTTAGGGTAGTTCGAGCTGTATGAGCAGGAAAAGAGTCTGGGCCTGTGAATGACTGGACTCACGCGGAGCTAGCCGCGAAAAGAACCGACAGGTCGGCGAGTCTGCAATTGGTGCAAGACGCGACAGCAGTACTGTTCATATTAATACTCTATTATGTTAATAATAGTAGAGAAACATTAATCAGGTGATTATTAGTCATATTAATAATATTAGTAATATAATTTTAACAATATTATGAATATTAGCAGTATTCATCATACCAATAATATTGTTAACATTATTAAACAAACAATATTATGAATATGAGTAGCAGGTCTAACCAACGTCGCTGGTGCGGTGCCAGGCTGCTTGAGCCTGTCCGATGCAAGTCACAATTCTGGTGTCATAACTTCCAAACCGCCACCAGGATTTAGGGTTTAGGGTTTAGGGTACTTGGAGGTTCATGGGAAGTTATCAGTAGGTTTATAAGTATGGTAACCGTACTTATGACCCTCTTTAGGGTACTTATATCCCTACTTATAAGTACCCATGAACCTCCTAGTACTCCAGCAAGCCCCAAGCCGCACGGCTCAGGTGGAACCTTGCAATTTTAGCCTGCATTTCGTCTGCCGGCCCTTCAAAGGACCGAGTGCGTGGTTACATCGGGTGTAGGGCTCAAATGGTTTGCTCGGAACCCTGCCACGCGTATACTTTTAGGCACCTGATTGTTGCGTCAGGGTTCAACCGACATCTCTCATCTCTGTTTCTGGCTTGCGTGGCATGTATGGACTGTTCCCAAACAGGGGTCCTCCGGTCCTCCTCCTTACTATTGGAACGGAACGCCCAAACTGGAAAGGGTCCCCCCCCACCCTAAACCCTACACCCTACACCATAAACCCCCAACCCTCAATCCTAAACCCTTCCCCCTCTCCCACTCAATTTCAGCAGCCCCAGCCCCCCCTCCCCCCCCCCCCCTCTGCAACGATGGAAGGAGGGGGTACCGAGCCACACCTGGATGTGGACCTTGACATCCAGGATGCCTAGGGTTGAGGGTTGAGGGTTGAGGGTTGAGGGTTTAAGTGTTAGGGTTTAGGGTTTAGGGTTTAGGGTTTAGGGTTCAGCATCTCAAGTCCGAGCATTCACTAGTCAAGCAGCTTGTCAAGCGTTGGAATAAAAACCCACCCACCCAAGAAACCCATAACATTGAGAAAATACAAAGTTCACTCAATACATTCCCAGTAGGCTTAAAGCTCAAGGTCCAGTTGGCCCAAAACCCGAAATCTAACTCTCAAACTTCCTCACATGATGGATTGAAAGGGTCCAATTGGCCCAAAATGGCGGGAAGGGGGGGGTGGGGGGGGGGGGGTGGGGGCGGGGGGTGGGGGGGTGGGGGGAGGGGTGGGGGTGGGGGGGGGGTGGGTGGGGGGGGTGGGGGGGGTGGGGGGGTGGGGGTGGGGGGGGGGGGGGGGGTGAAAAAAAAAACAACAGGCCGACGAAGCGCTTCAGGGTTTAGGGCCCACCAGGGAAGGAAAAAAACAATATGCCGACGAAGGGCGTCAGGGTTTAGGGCCCACCAGGGGGGAAATAAAACAACATGCCGACGAAGGGCGTCAGGGTTTAGGGCCCACCAGGGGGGAAAAAAAACAATATGCCGACGAAGGGCGTCAGGGTTTAGGGCCCACCAGGGGGGAAAAAACAATATGCCGACGAAGGGGGTCAGGGTTTTGGGCCCACCAGGGGAGGAAAAAAACAATATGCCGACGAAGGGCGTCAGGGTTTAGGGCCCACCAGGGGGGGGAACAAAATATGCCGACGAAGGGGGTCAGGCTTTAGGGCCCAGAAAAAAACAATATGCCGACGACGGTCATTAGGGTTTAAATATTCATAGTAAGAGAGGGTTTAGGGTTTAGGGTTTAGGGTAGGCACCAGTGTCATCCACGTCACGCACCAGACAGCAGCGACTCGATAAGCGCAGCGAGTGTCCTGGGACAGCAAGGATGGCTCGAAAGAAGAATTTCCCCTCTGGCAGGGCTCCGTGTACACCACAGCCCTAAACCCTAAACCCTAAACCCCCATAAACCCTAAACCCTAAACCCGACTGGACACATGCTCGAGTGGTGTGGCAGGGCCGGAAGAGTTCCTAACGAGTGCCCCTCGACGTTTGCGAAACGTGTGGAAGCACAAAACTGTCATTGAGACCTCATCCTTTCCTTTGGATGTCCTGTCGGATCGGCTGGTGAATTGGGATGCCGCCCTGTAGTTTCAGTACCGCCTGCTGGGGGGGGGGGGGGGGGGTCCCGATGATGTCCTGGTTCACAGTGCAGTCGCGCTCAGTTGCTCAGACTCAGAGACATCGCCGAGTAAACCCCGGCCATAGCTGGTGTTGAGCCTTGGGAGTAGCACAGGATCATGGGCTTGCGCCACCACCGCGCCCGCAGGATGCGGCAGTGGACCATGTGCGTGAGAGTCGAAAGCTCAACGTAGCCGGAGCAATGAAGAAACCGAACCCAAAAACCCCCGACAAGCGCAGCCCGAGGTCCCGAATCTTCGTGCTCTGATGGTTTGCCTTCGGTCATGGGGTTTAGGGGGTGGGGGGGGGGGGGGAGGGGAAGGGAAGGTTTGGGATTTGGGGGGGAGGGCATGCCAGTATCCCAACCTGCCCCAGTGGGTGCCTTCCTATGCATAGGTCGGGGAAGCTTCATGCCGCCCTAAACCCTGAACCCTGAACCCTGAACCCTGAACCCTGAACCCTAAACCCTAAACCCTAAACCCTAAACCAGACAGAGACAGCCCCGAGTAAACCCCAAAACCAAGGTTTCAGGGTTTGAGGCCGAAACTGGGGAGGGGCGGGGGGTTCATTCATGAGGACCCTTCTCTAGTGCAAGGAGTTCCCATGTCAAAATTAAAGGAGGTATTGGCCCCACAAATGCAAGTTGTGGTATCTAGCCATGAAATGCCATTCAGGGTTAAACCTTTTGGCCCTTAACCCCTAAACCCTGTAGTAGCAAGCCTAAATGGTGGTTCATGGGTAGTTGTAAGTAGGGTCTTAAGTGCCTTAAGATATGGTTATAAGTATAGTTACCATACGCAGAACCCTACACTTATTATATAATTCCCCGACTGCCCAACTGAACCTCCCATTATGGTGCTCCAGGAGCTGTCAACTCTGCTGGACATGACACAGCTGAAGGGCTTGGCGGCGATCATTGGCCGCTGGGCCTTCAAGATAACCGTGCTTTTATGCACCCATGAACCTCCGAGTAAGGGTAGGGTTTAGGGTTTAGGGTTTAGGGTTTAGGGTTTAGGGTTTAGGGTTTAGGGTTTAGGGTTTAGGGTTTAGGGTTTAGGGTTTAGGGTTTAGGGTTTAGGGTTTAGGGTTTAGAGGCATCATTTGAAGCTCGGCCAGTAGTAGCGTTTATCGGGGTCGGGATGTTTCTACCATGTCTTGTGACAGGCAGGGGCTTCAAGCTTGCAGTGTGCTAGGACCCAGAGTAGGCCCTTATTCCCCTTTTGTAGGTTTTAGGTGCCCTTGCAACATCCGAAAAACCCTAAACCCTAAACCAAAAAGGATCCAAAAAGGTCACCCTTTTATTCCTGTTTTACTCTTGGGTCTAGTATGTCTGTTGGTCACCCACAGGCCCAGCATGCGAGGACGTGCTTTGGGGTTTGGGGTTTAGGGTCCATGGTCCATCTTTGGGCCCGTTGAGCTTAACTTAGTAGCCCAATGGCACCCCTTCCACTTCTTTTTCGAGGAAGCGCAATCCCACACGCTTGCAGGCTATGTTCAGCGCTGGGTGCGCCAAGACAACCTCTTTCAGTGGAAGCCGGCACCATCATCATACAGGTGGTGGGCTCTGTGTGATGAAGTAGGGTTTAGGGTTCAGGGTTTAGGGGTTTAGGATTAAGGGTTTAGGGTGTAGGGTTCAGGGGTAGCCTCTGCTTAGGCTTCTGTTGGCCATGTTCAATTCTCTTGGAGTCGTCCAGCGAAAGAACGTCAGATGCAGTCAACTTCAAGCCCCCAAGATCCTAAACCCTAAGCCCTAAAGCCTAAACCCTAAGCCCCAAAGCCTAAACCCTAAACCCTGAAGCCGTAACTCCAGAAACCCTGTCTTCAGCCCCGAAGCTCTAGGGTCTACTCCTTCGTGTAAGTAGCCCCTCAGATTCTCTTGATTCATAAGCCCAAAAGCACAAAAGAAGACGGGTTTAGGGTTTAGGGTTTAGGGTTTAGGGTTTAGGGTTTAGGGTTTAGGGTTTAGGGTTTAGGGCGCAAAAGCACAAAAGAAGACGCGCATTCGGAGTGTTTTTTTCGGGGTTCCGTGGCCGATTGGGTGTACGAGAAGCAGTTTCGAGCCTTCGGCTCCTCGGCTTGGGAGGAGGGTTTACTTTGGTTCCTTTTGTAAGGCTTCAGCTTCAGGCTAGGCTTTCGAGTTTAGGGTTTAGGGTTTAGGGTTTAGGGATATTCTGTCTTGTTTAGGGTTTGTGGGATGTGAAGCATCATGTCATGGTCATGGTTCGGAGGAGGGTATGGGTTTGGCTTCGACCCTTGAGTTTTGGGTTGTTTTGCTAGGGCACGGCCTTATACTTCAAGCTCACGTGTGAGACACAAACCTAAACCTCCCGAAGTTGGCTATCGTGACAATACAGCACGCGCTCAGAAAGAAGCTTAGGTGTTTTGTTTATCGCGGCAAAAGAGGCAACTTAGAGTGTCTTTTTATCGTGATACAAGCCGCAAGTTTAGAAAGAAGCTTGAGTGGTCTTATCGAAAAAAGGCTCTACAACCCCTAAAATCCCTACAGCAAGAAAGCCCAAAAGCCAAGACAACAATAACAAGTGCTTTAAAGCCCCCAAAACTCAAAGCCCCAAGGCCCTAAGTCTGTTTAGTATCCACGGAAACCCTTTAATAATCCCCAAAACCCAACTTACTAGCCCTAAACCCTAAACCCTAAATCCTGAATCCTAAACCCTACCTACTATGTCAAAAGGCGCCATCAACCCCCTGCCAGGCAAGCGGCGGACATCTCGGGCTGTGGCCTGTCGAAGGGCCGCCTGCTCTGGGGGTACGCGCTGAAGCTCGTGCTGCTGGGCTAAGGGTGGTTCTGGGTTTAGGGTTTAGGGTTTAGGGTTTAGGGTTTAGGGTTTAGGGTTTAGGTTGAGGGCTTGGGGGCTTTACTTGGTTCATCTATACGTGGGGTTAAAAGGAAATACCTACAACCCTACCCTGAACCTAGGGCTTAAAGAATTGAAAAAAGGTTTTTTGGGGCTTGTGATCGTCTATGTATATAGAGACCATAAGGGAATACTATTCGTATTGGATTCCGACTTCCTCTAGTAGACCTTTCAGAGTTGTAGTGTTGAGGGTTTAGATCTGCAGCCTGAACTTTTTGATTTTGTTGTGTTCCTAATTGTCTTTGTTATGTCTTACTAGGAGCAAACAGAGGCTCCTCCAAACAAGGCGAACTGCAGGTCCCGGTAGGCCTTGGGGTTCAGTCGGCCGTGAGGCTTGTTTACCAAGGTTGGGGTTTAGGGTTTAGGGTTTAGGGTTTAGGGCTTAGGGTTTAGGGTTTAGGGTTTAGAGCAGCTTCCGCGGACCAGCAGCCAGCAGCAAGTGGACAGCTAGCGGTTTCGCCGAGTGGCACGGAGCCAGGTAACAAAGGATGTCCCCTAAGTGCCAAGCCCTGAACCCGAGAGAGCCCGCGAGCCTCCACAACACTTTAGGGTTGAGGGTTTAGGGTTGTAGGTTGTAGGGTCGAGGCCCTGAGCGTCGAAACCCAAAACCTAAACCCATGTGAGCGTCGAAGCACAAAACCGTTAACCCTAAACCCTAAACTCAAGGCTTAGGCCAGTACCACCAACGATGGGCCAGGGTACCGGAGCACGTTCTCCTCGGGATCAGGACTGGTCCCTCAATAAAAGTAGTTGCCCTAAACCCCTGTCCCTGTTCCTGGAAAGGCGCTGGCATCTTCAGGGGGTAAAAACCCCCAGGGCCCCAGCCCTGGGCTCGCCGCAGGGTGTTTCCTGACACCTTTCCTGGGACCTTCATGTGACCCTGGACACGGACCGGACCCCCCCACCGTTCCTTTGACTCTCGGACCCAACTCCGAACGTCCTGAAACTGAGGAAGTTTTAGAAGTGGACTGTTGCCTTGAGTTTCGGCCTAAACCCTAACCGGAATAATAGGTTTGGGTGGCTTTGCCGCCTCGGACGGTGTGGGGTGGGAGAGTAGTGTTAGCTGGCCCTCCGCAATCGGGCCAGAGCTGCTCTTCGCACCTCGAAGCTTTCGAGCTTGTTCCAAAGCCTAACCTTCAACGCATCTACGCCCTATCAAACCCTAAACCCTGAACCCTAAACCCTAAACCCGAAACCCTACACACCTTCAACCCTAAACCAAAAGAGCACACCAGGTTGCTCAGCATCCACCCGCGCTATCACTGGACCTCCCTGAGCTGGATGTACCCCGGACATCTCCCTTGAAATTAAGGGGTTTAGGGTTTAGGGTTCAGGGTTCAGGGTTCAGGGTTCAAGATTAGGATTTAGGGTTTTGGGTTGAGGGTTGAGGGTTCAGAGATTGAAATTTCCAGAGCTTCGTCTCTGTTTCGAAGAGTTCCCACGCAGGGGGGCCCCACAACAGTTGAGCTTCCGAAGTTCAACAACTCCTACGGGTTGTAGTAGGTCATAGAGGGATGAGGGCCCGTCGAACTTTAAAGGCTTGAGGTTGAACCTTTTGCAGGTGCCCAAGTGTCTAGATCTTCAAGACGCCGCAGTCTGGCGGTTTGGTTGGGGATTTAGGGTTTAGGGTTTAGGGTTTAGGATTTCCCATCCCCCAGTTTTCATTTTCATCAGAGTGCTCAGGTCGTCAGTCCCTTAGCCAGATTTAGTCGGCAAGAGCTAGTGTAGTCAGGGTGCCCAAGGGGGTCAACTTAACAAGACATGTTGGATTAGAGAGGGGATCCATGGGTTTCGGGTTTGGGTGTTTGGGGTTTTGGTGGGTTTAGGGTCTAGGATTTAGGGTTTAGGGAAGTGTTTGGCCACGAGAGCTGTCCCCTGGCAGGCTTGACGTTTCGAATGTCTGAGAGAGGGAAGTGTTAAGGGGGGGTGAAAGGCCTGGATGCAAAAGGGTTTGGGACTTTGGTTCAAGGTTCTTCAGGGTTTAGGGTTTAGGGTTTGGGGTTTAGGGTTTAGGGTTTAGGGTTTAGGCCAGGTTCCTCAGTCTGATTTCATGACGCCTCATCAGCCATGGGACAATTGACTAAGGCAGATCCGCCGGGCTGCCTCACTTCGCCTGGCGCTCTTTGAGGCATTGACCACCAGGCACGGGGCAGAAGACTGCGTCTAACTTACCGTTGGTTAGTAGGGAATCAGGGAATGAGGTACCCTATGTAATCCCTTAAAGGGTATATATAGGGGGAGATAGGGTACCTCATTCCCTCATACCCTACTAACCAACAGTAAGCTGAATGAAGCAGGGTTCAGGGGTTAGGGTTGGACAGTTTCATGGCATTGAAGCTGCAGGGCGTCTGTTCCTGGGCTCATGTGTCAGTTGTCATGCGTCTAGGGGTTGTTTTGACAGGTTTGGATTTACTTAACAGCCTGGCTGCCTAGTAGGTTGTTTGCATTCCTCAAAACGGCAAAACGAGGCCCGAAGGAGTAGTCTGAGCCCTGTAGCAACCTGAAACTTCCAGAGAGCTCACCAACCCCTTTAATAAAGAGTACACTTCAGGAGCGCGATGGGGACAGGGTTCAGGGTTCAGGGTTTAGGGTTTAGGGTTACACTTCAGGTTCGCGATGGGGACCTTTGTAGCTATTTTTCTCCTGGATGCTGCTCGTTGGTCTGAGGGGTCCCGTGGACCAGCGTCGTGTGGACGTGCTCCAAGTTTCGCTCCCTTTGCTCGCCCCTCGGAAGCAGAAGGTTTAGGGTTTAAGGTTTAGGGTTTAGGGTTTAGGGGGAAACCTCGGAGGCGCTTTTCTGAGGCAGTCAGCAAGTCCAGCTTTAAAAGGGTTGAGGGCTCCGGCTTCGAGACTTTGCGCTTGAGGTCGAAGGGCTGCTGGGTTGAAGGAGCGTGGTTGGGATGTTGCCCTACTTGAGGGTTCATGGTAGTTACTAACCAATTATAACTGTACTTATAACCCTGCTTATAATACCCCTAAAGGGCCTTATAGGGGTTATCCCGATTATAAGTAGGGTTAGTAGGGTTGTAAGCCCAATTACAAGTGATTATTAAGTCCCATGAACCTCCAAGTAACAGTCCTGAATAGGGATTACGTTACCCCTATTCTAGTCCCTATTAAGGACTGTTTGTAACAGCGGGAAGATCCCAAGAGTGTGCCTTCATGCTGGATGGGGGGGGTCAGGGGGACTTTGGGGGCCCAAGCCTGAAATCGAGATGAAGCCCCATATTCTCCTTGCCAGCTCTCCCAGTTCAGTAAGCATATATCGCAGAGCAAGGCAGACGAACGGCTGCATGAGTAGGGTTTAGGGTTTAGGGTTTAGGGTTTAGGGTTTAGGGTTTAGGGTTTAGGGTTTAGGGTTTAGGGTTTAGGGTTTAGGGTTTAGGGCTTCCAAGCCTCGTCGTTGAGGACTGCTTGGCTATCCGGAAAGAGGTCTACGTCGAGCTGGCCACCAGGCAACGGGTTGATCTTGCGTGCAGATTCCCGAGGATGTAGTGGGGGGCCGCAGGCATAGGAGAAACATGGCCAAACCCCAAGCCCTGGCATTGAGCCCTAAACCCTAAACACCCCTGGCTTGCTTGAGTGCGAGAGATTAGACACCCTAAACCCTGCACCTTCACCCTGAACCCTGAACCCTAAACCCTGAATGAGCCCATCTAGCCCTAGACCTAAGAGAGACTGAGCCATATGCAGTGGGAAGAAAGTCCTCCGTCGCGCGAGGAAGCAGAAGGAGTCCTACTTCGTGAAAAAGAGGCACCGCGGATGCCAAGTCGAAGTCGGGGTTTCGGGTTTAGGGTTTAGGGTTTAGGGTATAGGGTTTAGGGTTTGGGGTGTAGGGTTTAGGGTTTAGGGTTCAGGGTTTAGGGTTTAGGGTTCAGGGTTCAGGGTTTAGGGTTTAGGGTTTAGGGTTTAGGTTTAAACCCTAAACCCTGAACCCCAAACCCCAAACCCTACCCCCTAAACCCTAATCCCACTACGAACGTTCTGATTCGCTTTGCGGACCTTGGAGCTCCGATCCTTGCGCGCTCCAAAACCCTAAACCCCCAAACCCCAAACCCTAAGGGCGCAGACTGGCCTCTTCTTGGTTCAGGGGTTGGGGTTCAGGTTCCCTTTTCAAAGGGGCCTTACGTCACGTTGGGACCCGAAGCCCTAGCCCCTAAACCCCAAAGTCTAAGCCCTAAACCCCAAACCCCAACCCCCAAGCCCTAAGCCCTAAGCCCTAAGCCCTAAGCCCTAAGCCCTAAGCCCTAAGCCCTAAGCCCTAAGCCCTAAGCCCTAAGCCCTAAGCCCTAAACCCTAAACCCTAAACCCTAAACCCTACCTTCCGTAAGGAACGGTGCTTCCACCACTCCCCGTCCCAAGGTGCTTCGGCTGCCAGCGCCGGAACCCCGACGATGCGGCGGAGGCCTTGGAGGCGGGCGCTGGCAGGAGCTGAGCCCGGAAGCCGACCCGAAGAGCAGAAAACCCCTCTTGGGGGTTAGGGTCTAGGGTTTAGGGTTTAGGGTTTAGGGTTTAGGGTTTAGGGTTTAGGGTTTAGGGTTTAGGGTTTAGGGTTTAGGGTTTAGGGGGTTTAAGGGGTTTAGGGTTTAGGGGGTTTAGGGGGTTTAGGGGGTTTAGGGGGTTTAGGGGTTTACTTGCAGGTTCATGGGTAATGTGCCCAAGTTAGGGTTAGACGTATTGGCACAATACATACAACCCTACTTATAAGTACCCATGGAGGGCCCAAAGAGCCCAGTGTACCCTAAATGGAGGAATAGACCTTGCATCGTAACAAGCGTCCCTTTGTGCTTTAATGAGGAATATTCCTTGCAATTCAGGTGTAGTGGGCACTTTGGGTACTATTTTTTTCGTGGGTTGCCGAAGAATCCTGTAAACGGCTTTGTAGTCATCATAATTAACCCACAAGAAAGTAGGTTTGGGTTTTCAAGGCAAGGCTTGAGCCTAAGGGTTTCCGGATTGTTTCAAAGGGCCAATACCTTTGAAACAAGGAATGCGCTTTCAAGTATACAGGAGTCCTTACTTTGATTTATGCCAAACTCCTGAAGGGCTTTTTGGGTTTAGGGTTTAGGGTTTAGGGGCATGGAGTTTACGATATGTCTTCAAGGTTTGTAGGGGGTTGCCTTCCACAAGCTTGACAGTAAAGTTTGTGTGGTTGAAGGTCTTGAAAACGGTGTTCAGGTCCTCTACTCAAGGCTCTCCGTGTTTGAGATGCCAGGTTAAGGTTTAGGCGGGTTTTAGGGTTTAGGGTTTAGGGTTTAGAGTTTAGGGGGTCTGCTCTGTCTGTGAGGCACCCGAGTGGGACAGCATGCGCAAATCTAGTGGGCCGCTCTCCGACCATGTCACAGATGCCCTCCAGCAGCCAGTCGAGACCCTAAACCCTAAACCCTAAGCCCCAAACCCTAAACCCTAAACCCTAACTAAACCCTAAGTCAAGAAAGCCTAAACCTGAAACCCCAAACCCGAAACTTCGCCAACCAACCCCTCTGAAACTTTCTTTCAAGCCGCACAGGGCGTGGATGATGAAGAGGCAGGGAGGTGTCAAGCGTTTCCCAGGGAGATTTGCTCAGGCTTGTGAGTTTCTACTTGGCGGTCCATTTGGGTAGTTTTAAGTAGGTTTAGAAGTATGGCAAGTATACTCATAAACCCTGAACTCTAAACCCTAAGCCCTAATCCTCTACTTCGGGCACTTATAACCCCACTTATACTTGCCCATGAACCTGCAAGTGCAGCAGCTGCCGCAGACGGCAGCTTCGAAAGCCAGAACAGAGGGTTTAGGGTTTAGGGTTCAGGGTTCAGGGTTTAGGGTTTAGGGTTTAGGGTTAGGGTTTAGGGTTTACGCACATTTTTTTTCGGGGGACAGGCCGACTTGTGCGGCCCCATCGTCGCAAGACAGAAGTTTTATCAGCCGCCTTTACTTTACCAAGCCCCGTGCTCCATTTAGCCCCAAAGTTAGGGATTAGGGTTTAGGGTTTAGGGTTTAGGGTTTAGGGTTTAGGGTTTAGGGTTTAGGGCCCCCCTAGAATACCCGAAGCCCTTAAACCCTAACCACACCCCAACATACCTCAAGCCCTCTGTAACTAGACGACACTTGACCCCCTCTTTTGAACCCAATATTGGAGGTTCCCCCTTATACTAACAGTCCTGAACAGGAATGATAGTACCCCTCCTATTGGAATCCCCATTTAGGACTGTCAGTGTAAGCGGGAACATCCCAACCCCAAGCCCCTACTTGAAGGTTCATGGTACTTACTAACCACTTATAACTGGGCTTATAACCCTACTTATACTTGGGATAGCCCCTATAAGGCCCTTTAGGGGTATTATAAGTAAGGTTATAAGCACAGTTAGAATTGGTTAGTAACTACCATGAACCTCCAAGTAAACCCCGCTCAGCCCCGAAAACTCTTGCCTTGCCAGGACTTCGGAGGCCGGGTCAACATCTGAAACAAGGGCGCCCCCGGGGATTTTTTTCCGCTGTTTGGTTAGGGTTTAGGGTTTAGGGTTTAGGGTTTGGGGTTTGGGGTTTGGGGTTTAGGGTTTGGGGCTTAGGGCTTTGGGTTTAGGGTGTGGGTTTAGGGTTTAGGTCTCCTTCCCTAGACACTTCTGTTGTACACTTAGTTACATGGTTGTGGTTATTGCTATTGTTTGTTTTCCATAACTCGTAGTTGTATAGATGTGTAGTTTCACAATTGCTTCTAGCTTTCCAGTTTTGTCGTTCATAGGTATGTAGCTCTACAGGTCTATGGCTACACAAAGGTATACGCTCATGCAGTTACATAGTTTTAGTTACGGGTATGTATCGTCACATAGCTCTACAGCTTTATACTTGCATAGATATAGTTATCCTTAATCAATGTATAGATACTCTGGAGTAACTACCTTGAATATTTATTCTGCCTGCGACTTTGCCATGTTGACCTCGATGATTAGGGTTTAGGGCCGAGTTGTCATGGAAGCTGCTGACTGATGTTTTATCAGGGCTGGCTTGTCATCTTGCTGGGTGAGCCTTTGTGCGAGCAGCATTTGTTTTCGTGCCCCCAAAATTGCCAAAGCACGCAGGACTTGCAACTTAGACTTCGTGGGCTACGGCTCTTTCTTCACCCAACTCACTTGCCCTAAACCCTAAACCCTAAACACTTCTCTCCATGAAAGCGGAGGGCACCTCAGCCTCAGGAGACTTCGACCTGGATGACTCGGACCTGGATTCCGAGGAGGAACCCGAACACGATGGAGGCAGCAACGAACGGCTTGGAGACTAAACCCTAAACCCTAAACCCTAAACCCTAAACCCTTTTTTGTCTTGGATCTTTTCATCTGAGGCAGAGAGGCGTAGAAGACAGAGTCCTGAAGAGTGGGTCTGACATGCAGAGCATGGGCAAACCTTCAAGAACCTAAACCCTCAACCCTAAACCCTAAACCCTAAACCCTAAACCCCCAGAGATGGAGGCGACTCCCAGACGATGACGGGCTCCGTTAGCCGGACGAAGCCAGAAGTGCCCCCTGGCGCCCGCAGTTCTCAAACCCCTGCGCCCTAATGTTAGGGGTTTAGGGTTCAGGGTTTAGGGATTTTAGAGGTTTAGGGTGTTAGGGTTTAGGGTTTAAGACCCTACTCCATAAGATTAGATACTCCAATGATGGTTATATGAAAGTGTACGGGGAGTGTTTAATATTAGTGGGTAGGGTGGGGTTTTATATTAGGGCCTAGGGGGGAAGGGACTACACATGGGCCTTGATAGACGACAATCAGGCCGTTGGGATCTTCATAATGTATAGATATTTATGCACATATATATATATACATATATATATATATAGAGTATTCAAATATATGTAATATGTTTACTGGTTCTTTGCTATATTGGCATATACAAGATGAATGCAAGACACTTGCAAACTAAGCGGAGGGGGGGATCAGGCGATATGTGTGGCATGTCAGTGAGTACAACAAAAAGTCGTGCCAGAACGTAAGACCATGTTTCGGCTAGCAGGTTAAAAAACATTCATGTCTAGACATCATTATGCTCTTCTGAGAACGCCTGTAACATAAAGTGTATATATATAAATTGGAAAAATAGATAAATATATAAATATAAATATAAATATAAATATAAATATAAATATAAATATAAATATAAATCAATATATATATATATATGCTCGCCCCCCCCCCCCCCCATAATCCACACATTTGGCCTCGGGAAGGGGGTTTTGGGAGGGGGGGGGGGACTCCAGACTCCAGATTTCCAGAAAAAATCTGGAGTACCCCCAGACTCCAGACTCCAGATTTCCGTACCCCCAGACTCCAGACTCCAGATTTCCAGAAAAAATCTGGAGTACCTCCAGACTCCAGACTCCAGATTTCCAAAAAAAATCTGGAGTACCGGGACTCTGGACTCCAGATTCTGGAGTCTGTAATCTGGAGTCTGGGGCCGCGAGTACTCCAGATTTTTTCTGGAAATCTGGAGACTGGAGTCTGGGGCCCCGGTACTCCAGATTTTTTCTGGAAATCTGGAGTCTGGAGTCCGGGGCCCGGGTACTCCAGATTTTTTCTGGAAATCTGGAGTCTGGAGTGCGGGGCCCGGGTACTCCAGATTTTTTCTGGAAATCTGGAGTCTGGAGTCCGGGGCCCGGAAATCTGGAGTCCGGGGTCCGGGTACTCCAGATTTTTTCTGGAAATCTGGAGTCTGGAGTCCGGGGCGCGGGTACTCCAGATTTTTTCTGGAAATCTGGAGTCTGGAGTCCGGGGCCCGGGTACTCCATATTTTTTTCTGGAAATCTGGAGTCTGGAGTCCGG
The DNA here is from genome assembly GCA_905221605.1 of Symbiodinium natans. Lineage (NCBI taxonomy): Eukaryota > Dinophyceae > Suessiales > Symbiodiniaceae > Symbiodinium > Symbiodinium natans. Next base: position 598,835 of record CAJNDS010000668.1, read on the forward strand.
GGCCCGGGTACTCCAGATTTTTTCTGGAAATCTAGTGTTTAGGGTTTAGTGTGGGTTTCAGGGTTTAGTGTTTTGTGTTTAGGGTTGAGTGTTAAGTTTAGGTTTTAGGGTTTAGGGTCAAGCGGCTCGGCTAAAACCCAAATAAAACCCTAAACTCTGAAATCCAAACAGTAAGCATCTGAAACCCCGACGGGTTTTTGGTTTCAGGTTTAGATTTAGTAGGGCTCGAGGTTCTGGCCTTGGGGTTTACTGTTTAGGGTTTAGGGTTTAGTGTCTAATGTTTAGGGTTTAGTTTGAAATGTTTAAGGTTTAGTTTTTGGGTTAAGTGCTTAAGTGTTGAGGGTTTCGTGCTAAGTGTTTGGGGTCTGTGCTAAGGGCTTAGTGTTAAGTTTTTAGGGTTAGTGTTTAGGGTTTAGTGTTGAGGGTTTCGGGTTTGGGTTTCAGGTTAAGGGTTTTAAGATTTTTATTTACAAATTTAAATGATCTGGGGAAGGCACCAGGGCTGCCCCACACCATTGACAACTTAAAAAATCCTTCTGTTTAGGCTTTAGGGTTTAGTGTGTAGGGTTTAGTGTGTAATGGTTAGGGTTTAGTTTGTAGGGTGTAGTGTTTAAGTGTTTAGGGTTTAGTGTTTAGTAAGGGTTTAGTGCTTAAGTGTTTAGGGTTTCGTGTTCAGTGTTTGGGGTTCGTGCTAAGGGCGTAGTGTTAAGCTTTTAGGGTTAGTGTTTACGCTGGTGTTTTTAGGGTTCAGTGCTAAGGGTTTCGGCTTTTTTTTGGGTTAAGGGTTTAGTGTGTAGGGTTTAGTGTGTAATGTTTAGGGTTTAGTTTTTAGGGGTGCTTAGGTGTTTAGGGTTTCCTGTTAAGTGTTTGGGGTTTGTGCTAAGGGCTTAGTGTTAGGTTGTTAGGGTTAGTGTTTAGGGTCTGGTGCTGAGTGTTTATTAAGTGTTTAGGGTTTCGTGTCAAGTGTTTGGGGTTTGTGGGCCTAGTGTTAAGTTTGTAGGGTTAGTGTTTAGGGTCTAGTGCTGAGTGTTTAGGGTTTAGTGTTAAGGGTTTCGGGTTTGGTTTTTTGGATTTAGGGTTTTAAGGATGTTTACTAGTGTTCAGGGTTTAGTGTGTAGGGTTTAGTGTGTAATGTTCAGGGTTTAGTTTTTCGGGTGTAGTGTTTGAGTGTTTAGGGTTTCGTGTTTAGGGTCTAGTGCTTAAGTGTTTAGGGTTTCATGTTAAGTGCTTGGGGTTTGTGCTAAGGGCTTAGTGTTAAGTTTTTGGGTAAGTGTTTAGGGTCTGGTGCTGAGTGTTTAGGGTTTAGAGCTAAGGGTTTCGGGGTTGGATTTTAGGGTTAAGGGGTTTGAGGGTTTTTGCAAGTTTACATGATCTGGGGAAGGCACTGGGGCTTCCCCAGACCCACCTAAACATTAAAAATCCTGAAAATCTTATAAACATCTTTAAGCTTCTGTTTAAGCATTCTCAGGATTATGAAGGTTTTCAGCCGTTTAAGCCTTTTAAAGACCTTAAATTGCTTACGTATTTAAGTGGCTGCCCTTTGCGGATTTTAGAGATTGTTGAAGTTGCCAATGGTCTGGAGAAGCCCCGGTGCCTTCCGCAGACAATATAAATTTTTTAAAATCCGTAACACCCTGAAATTCTGACAGTTGTAAATGGCTGTCCTTTTAAAGTTTAAGGATTTTAGGATGTTCAATTCTAAAATCCGTAACTTCCTTAATTTTAAACGGCTGCCCGTTTTAAATTTTAAAGAAGTTTAGACTTTGAAGGGATAAACGTTTCGAGGTTGTTAAGGGCTTTAAAGCCTTTTAAGATCCTTTAAATCTTGAAGATTTTGAAAGGCTTTAAATACCTTAAAGCCCTTCAAATTTGAAAAGGGCTGCCCCTGTTAAGGATCTTTAAAATTGCAAATGGTCTGGGGAAGCCCCGGTGCCTTCCACAGATCATCTAAATTTTTACAAACCCCTAAAACCTAAAACCCTGAAAAGCCTTAAGCTTCTAAATGGCTACCCTTCTAAAATTTTATAGAGCCGCAGAACACAAGTTTCAGAAGCAAAATGCACATAAAAACACTAGTGTTTTTATAGAGGATAATAGAATAGAGCTTTTTTGTATTCCAGAGCAGTTTTTACTGCATTTTTCCGGTGAAAAAACAGAACATCAGACAAAGACGAAGACAGGAAAACCATAGGTGTGGATCATGGGGGGGGGGGGCTGACCATATATATATACTCGATCCGTCGCTCTGTACAGCCCACTTCTTACATTCAGCCGTCGAGTATAAATTTCATGCCGGGAATCTGGCATGAATCTTCTATGATGTCGTTCTTCTTGGTGTATGATGCATGCCGTTACGTACATCTGCCGCCTCTCATGGTATACCTACGTGCGACCCCGTCTGTGCCCGCATGTGCATTTTCTGTAGCCTGTATGTATATATATATATATATAATGTACGTGTATATATGTATATGTATACATATATATATATATATGCAGGATATGCATCTATCACTCCATGTGACATATACGGACCCGAGATATACAGGAATATTCAATACACGCATGTAATACGCGTATATACACCCGCAGACTCGCACAGCCAAAGTGAGTATTGATGACGTGTAGCTCTCATGGAACGGTTGCAACTCTCCCGTGGCTGCAAGAAGGGTGAACAGGATAGGGTTGGGAGAGCATTCGGCAAGGTCGATAACGGTGTCGTATGCCACCTGACCGCACCAAGAGCGACAAGGCATGCAGTCGCTGAAGCTTCTTCTCGCATGGGCATTTCCCAAAATAGGGGTACCCCTTTTATACCCTAAACCCTAAACCCTATCCCCTTAAAGGGACTCCTAAAGAGGGTATCCCTGTTTTCGGAAACCCCCACATGCACTGTTGGCCAGCTGGATCTTTGCTAAGTGTTCAAGGTTTTGAATGCGTCTCTGTTCGTTGCACTTGAAGTGAAGTTGCAGCATCACTTGGAGGAATCTTGCAGGTGTAGTTTGGCCCAAATCCAGGAAATCCAAGAATGCAGCTTTCAGAGCGGCTAAGATTGGAGGCAACGTACACGTGCGCACATCAGGCTATTGGTTGGAGCTTTAGACTGTTGTGCGCTGTCTGTTCTGAGTTTGTCGTATGCCGCAGCGACAGCTGTATATGTCAATGCGCTGCTGCCTGGCATCTTAACCCTGGAGAAATAACAACAAGAAGCATGTTTGAGACGAAGACCTAGCTACAAAGACGATTGCGTGTTGATTGCCTGGCTGCTCAATATAATAAGAAGCTGTTGATGGGGCGCTCAAGCCGACACAGAATGTCGGCTGCTTCCTATTTGTAAGTGTCCAAGGCGTCTGAGACAACGCCGACAACGCCCCACTCTCATACGACACCCCAGAGTCCACAGTCACAAGAGAAGGACTTTCTGGGGGTCTTAGACTGGAAGCTGGGCATTGGCATGTTTAGGACTTTTCGGTTTTGAGACATGTTTTTCAACCATGACAATGCTAAGGGCTTCGGGATTTGGCTTAGGTACACAGGGATTGGGGTCTGGGCTTGGGAGGTTTTGGGTATAGCCATTTAGCATCGCCTTGCACCGTCTCAGCAGATCTTTTTAAATCCCAAGTCCGAGACCTGACACATGGAACCGGCGAAGTTGTAATGGATTAGGGTTTGAGGTTTAGGGCTCAGGGTTTAAAGTTTTTTGAAGAGGTTCAGGACAGGGTCGTTGACGAAGTCATCCGTGTCACCTGAACAACCCCGCCCACAGGCAAGCTACCACAGGAGCCTGAAGCAAAAAAGGGTTTAAAGTTTAGGGTTTAGGGCTGATATTAGTCATCGGTCGCTTTCTGCCTTTTTTGGTTAGTACGTCTTTTGGGATGTTCCCCCTTATACAAACTGTCCTTAATAGGGATTACAGTAGGAACATCCCTATGTATCTTAGCATATTACGGTGGGTTGAAGGCAGCTTTGGGCTACAAATAGTCGGTTCTTTTGTCTTCTCCTTCGGCCTCTTCTGGGCCTTGGGGTCACGGCTGTGGGATTGTGTGGGTGCCTTGAAATCTGTTCTTATCCAGTCCGGAACCGGCACCCGGAAACCGGGGAACATCATCTCTTATGCAAGGAACATTCATGTCTAGTGCAGACACACATGTTGGTTCGTACAGGAGAACAGCAAGAAGTTCCGGCTGTTCGGAAGCGAGGGGCACCCTGGACGCACGGAAGTCTGTCTAAGGGTTGATGAACCCTCAACCCTCAACCCTCAACCCTCAACCCTCAACCCTCAACCCTCAACCCTCAACCCTACACCGTAATCAAACAGTGCTGCTTTTGAACCCCACCTAAACCATTCTTGGTGTGTACTTTCTGCTTTTGAGTAGGGAATGTTTAGGCTGAAAAAGCCTCGCAGAAGGCCCCTTCAAGCTCCATAACCCTAACCTAAACCCCCGAAACTTCTATGCCCCCTACTCTCAGTCAGTTGAGGAATCAGCCGAACTGGATGAACTAGAGGTTTAAGTTACCCTAAACCCTACACCCTAAACCCTAAACACTAAACCCCATGCAGCAGAAACCCTAAACCCCAAGCCTCGGTCATGCGGGGTTCCGTTCAGGGTTGCCATAAAAGAGCTCCCCTTCCCCAAGAAATCCGCAAGACTCCCCTTGGCTCCCTGTTTCCAGGGTCGGGGGTCCTAGTAAGCAGTTCCCAAGGAGCCCAATACCCTTTAAAGGGTTTAGGGTTTAGGCTTTAGGGTTTAGGCCCGTTTAATGGGTTTAGGGTCGGGGGTTTAGGGAGTAGTTAAAAGAGCCCAATTCCTGGAAGTCTACCCTGGACCCCGAAGGTTGTAGGGAGTGGGAACCTCTTTCAGGGGTACATCCTTCGAGGTCCCTAAGCCCTAAACCCGAAACCCTAAGGAAGCAGGGTTTCCGTTGGGGGCTCCCTGAAGGGTGGTGAAGGGCATGTCTTGCCAGCCAATCCGATCCTTGCAATGTTTTAGAAACCAGCCTGGCATACAGATCCCAAATTTGTGGACAGGGAAGTCTGCCTCCCTGTGTGGAGGAAGTTCAACTTGCAGCACAGGGACTGGCTCAGCTTGTTCTTCGGTTCCCTAAACCCTAAACCCTAAACGCTAAACCCTAAACCCTAAACGGACGCTAACTTGGAAGAGGCCGTGACCATGGCTTGATTGACCCCTAAACTCGAAGTCCAAATTCTCGACGTACTGCACCCTAAACTCAAAGTTCTAAGTCGAGACTTATATATACTACAACCCTAAACCAGCCAAAGCCTCGACTCCTCCGTCAAGGAAGCGACACCGCGACAAACTCGACCTGGCGGCAGCGCGCGAGTCATCAAGCCACATCATACCGGGGTTTAGGGTTAGTGTTTAGGGGTTAGGGGGTTTATTAGGGGTACCTTATTGGGGTCCTTCTATTCTCGTAAACCCCCGGCCCTTAAGAATTCGAACAGGGTTTTGGGGTTGCTATAGTATATTTATATAAGGACCATACGGGATATGCCTTGACAATTCGAATAGGTTTTGGGGGTAAGCCAACAGAAGAAGGTTTGGGGGGAGGGGGGGGGGGGGGGGGGGGGGGGGGGGGGGCATTCTAGTATACTTTTCAAGGGACCTTAAGGGAATACTGTTAGACAATTTTCCGAGATGGGACTCTTGTTCTAAGAGTTCTTGCAGGGCCCAGCATTTCTTCATTAAGGCAGGCCCTTTAGCTCACATATTGAGGAGAGTTACAGGCAGAATCTCGACATTGGACTAAGTTTTTTTATACCTTGTAAAGCATGTAAAGCACGTGCAGTAGCTGGCTTCTGAGATTTACGACCATGTATATAAATTATATATGTATATGTATATATGTATATATGTATATATGTATATATGTATATATGTATATATGTATATATGTATATATGTATATATGTATATATGTGTATATGTGTATATGCGTATATGTGTATATGTATATATGTATATATGTATATCTGTATATATGTATATACATATATATGTATATATGTATATATGTGTATATGTATATATGTATATCTGTATAGATGTATACTGTATATATGTATATGGCTGCCACATCCTCAACCCTAAGCCCTCAACCCGGTTCAGGATATAGGGTTTAGGGTTTACGCGCACACACACACACACACATGGTGAGTTCTGTCCTTTCGGTGCTCTCCGAGGTTCATGCAGCTAGCTGTTCACTTGCGCCTCCTTGCGGCATTATGTCGGATGTTGCACCTTCTTCACTCGCAGAGGCTCTGAGAAGCTGCTTGTGGACACCAAGCCCTAAGCCCTAAGCCCTAAACCCTAAACCCTAAACCCTAAACCCACCCTAAACTCTAAACACTAAACCCTAAACCCTAAACCCTATAACCCTAAACCCTAAACCCTAAACCCTAAACCCTAAACCCTAAACCCTAAACCCTAAACCCTAAACCCTAAACCCTAAACCCAAGCTGAGGAAAGTTTTACTTCGACTTGCTGTACCCTCCTGGGGCCAATGGCCGACGACGGGCCTTGCTTCGGTGGGGGTGCCTCGGACTCGGAGACCTAGACCCCGAAGCCCTACCACTAGGGAGGGTTTAGGGTTTAGGGTGGTTTACCGAGTGGTTGGGTTTTTTCAGCGGTCAGAAATTTCAGGTTCGGGGCTTAGAGTTCATAGGGTCTCAGAATGTTGGAGGTTGCTGAGGTTGCTTTCTTCCTTGCCAGGAGTTGGAGATGTCGAGCCTTCCTCCTGAGTGTAGATGCCACAGTGGCGATAAGCATGGCTTTCATGTTTGTTGTCGCTGCGGTTGCCCACGGCATGCCCAGGAGGAGGACGATGCCCCAGTTGTTGCGTTTTTTCGAGCTTAGGTTCCCTTCTAAACCCTTTAAGCCAAAAAGGGGCGCCCTCTGTATTCCCAAATTTCTCTTAAATCTGCGCATTTGAATTGGATCCCGGGTGCCCTAAACCCTAAACCTCAAACCCGAAACCCTAAACCCTTTCTCAGGATGCTGCACGTACAGTCCATGGGCGTTCGGGGTGCGCCCTACAAGCCGCTTGCTTGAACTGCAGGCATGAAACCATCCCTAAAGTGCTAGCTTCTTAGGGTTTAGGGTTTAGGGTTTTTTTAACGTTAACAAGTCCCTAAAGAGCTGGCTTCTTAGGGTTTAGGATTAAGGCCCTGGAGACTGGGAAATTTCCCCGTAAGAATCATTGGCTTTGGGGTGGGTAGAGGCTAGAGGGTAACGAGAGGATAGAGGGTAGAGGGCATAGGAGAAACCGACATTTGCTTCTTGTAGTTGGCCAAGAGGCAGAGATATCTAGGGCATCGGAACAGGAACTCAATCACCGGCGGCCGTAGCATAAGAGACTAGCGCACAGCCCTCACACTTCAATCACCCCCTGTTCACGGAACAAAGACATCCAACTAAACAGACAGGGCGACTCCACGCAAGGGGAAGCATGGAGGCAGAACTCCCAGACGATGCAATCGAGTTCTTGTTCGCTCAAAGTCCCCCCCCCGGCTGTCAGGCTGTGGTCATCCCTGGTCCCTCCAGTGGTGGTCATCTCCGCACCTGTCGGGGACCTGCTCCTCTGGCTGAGTGAGCGAAGTGTGTGACGTGCATGTGTGAGTGAGAGAGAGAGTGAGTGAGTTTGTTCGTGTGTGTGTGCACACTTCGACATGCCATGGGAACCCAACACTCTGTCACAAACCCTCAGCAGCCGTTTACCCAGAAAATCCAAGGCACTTAATTCAGGAATATCGCTTTTAAATCATAGTAGGGGTCCGAAATGGTCCTAAGGAGTCTGAGTGGTAGGATACTTCTCGGGCGTCCTTGGCGAAGCCACTCAGTCCGACCCAACCAAGCCTTACAAACGCCCAAGCCCCAAACCCTAAACCTCCCCAGGCTTCACAAGCACCCGGCCTTCAGTCTTCAGGCGTCCTGTCTGCAAGCCAGGACAACAAAAAGGCGTTGAGGGTTTAGGGTGACAACCCTCAACAAAAGATTGCGCGCTAGCTAGGGCTGAGTTTATTATGACCCTAGGCAAATGGGGACCCTGGACCCTAAGCAACCCGCAAGAGGAGGAGGATGTGGAGAGTTGAAGTTCCAGCCAGGGCACGGACTGCTTCAGCAAGGCTGTCTTCAGAAAAACTAGGTGGGCCCCTGCCATATTTGATATTTTCCCTTATTGGAAATAAGAGGATCATGTTGAGGAGAATTTTACAGTGTTTGATGGGCCATCCTAGAAAATAGCCTTCGGACTCGCATTCGTAGTCCTTCTAGGGCACTGACGCGGCATCATGGTCTGTATACATTTTCGGGTCCGTTTAGGCCCCGCTGTATAGAAACCCTGAACGCGCTGCAGCCTATGACGGAGTCTGTTGCAGCACTTAGGGTTTATGGTTTAAACCCTAAACCCTAAACCCTAAACCCTAAACCCTAAAACCCTAAAACCTAAACCCTAAACCCTAAACCCTAAACCCTAAACCCTAAACCCTAAACCCTAAACCCTAAACCCTAAACCCGTGTCAGCTAGGCGGGTGGCAAAAAAAAACCCTAAACCCTAAACCCTACGCCGGCGAATCGACCCCGAACTCCTCTGAGAGGTCAACGAAGCCAGCGCAGTCTTCTCGGCCGCTCCGAAGGCTCCCAGGGAGAGCGATGTTCCACAATCAGGGTTGAGGGCTTAAGTATTCCAAAGCTTACACCCTAACCCTAAACCCTAAACCCTAAACCCTAAACCCTAAACCCTAAACCCTAAACCTGAAACTGTATAGAACTCCAGATTGCGAAGTCCAGGTCTCTTCCGCACAAAAAGGGCGACCCCATGCGGCTTCAAACTGCACGATTTAGGCCAATTAGGGTTTAGGATTTAGGGTTTAGGATTTAGGGTTTAGGGTTTAGGGCCTCCCTAGGCAGCCATACAAACCTCCCATCCCTGGGTCCGAGAGGCCCTAAATCGGAAGAATTGCAAATAGTATTCCCTGATGTCCCCTATATGATTATACTATAATCACCCCGGTTTAGGGTTTAGGGTTTAGGGTTCAGGGTTCAACTCCATTCTAATGATTTCGGCCCCGATAGTTTGCGGGCAGCAAGAAATCTTGCCAGCCATGGGAGTCCCTGAGCCGATCCGTAAACTCTACACCTTCCCTACGCCCTCCCTACACTCCCTACACCCTGAACTTCCCTGAACCCTAAACCCTAAACCCTAAACCCTAAAACCCCTAAACCCTACTTAAACCCCAAGCCCGAACAAAGAATTTCGGGTTTCTCTTTGGTGTTGGTCATGGTTTGGCATGTTGGGTTTGTTCCGCTATTTGCAGTTTGTGGCCTGCAATCGCAGGCCCATGTCGAATCCGACACCCCTTAGCTGAGGAGTTGTCCTCAAATCATGTTGGGTTTCCTGCGTTTTGAAGAATAGCCCCTTATGCAGAGGTTAGTGGCTGTCTCGGGTAATGCTTAGCCAGAGAGCCCAAGGCAAATTCTTGTTCCCATAGTGAGATCCGCAGCGCGGTGGCTAGGCGGGTGGCAACATGAAACCCCTGAACCCTAAAATCCTAATCTCCATTCCCCTATTAATATTAGTCCGAGAAACCCTAAGACCCTAAACCCAAATCCCCTCTAAACCTTACAAACCCTAAACCTTCAACCCTAAACCCTAAAACCCTAAACCCTAAAACCTGGGAGTTTCTCGAAGAGCTTCGAGCGTGACTCTTGACAGGAGGGCCCCGAGTTGCGCTCCTTTCTTGCCTTCGACCGGAAGCGGATGAGCGCCTGGCTTTAGGGCTTCAGAGTTTAGGAGTTTAGGGTTTTAGGGTTTGACGGTTTTAGGGTTTAGGGGTTCAGGGTTTAGGGTTCTGGGGGTTTGGGGTTTAAGACCGTCGCAAGAGAGTTCGCTTCTGTGAAAAATAGAACCAACTCTGCAATTCAGACCCCTGCCATGAATCAAGCCCCTACACCCCCAAGGCCGCCTGACACACCCCCACAGTGCTGTTCTTTCAAGTCGAGCACGCTTCCTCCTTTTTTCGTGTGGCCGAGAGTGCAAAGATGCCCCCAACTTGAGACCGAGACCTTCGGTTCCACGTGGATGTATTTTGGAGCATGTGTTGGCTAGCAGACTCTACAAATCCACAGTGGGGTTCTCAGGTTGGGACTCAGGGTCTTAATTTATCTTGGTTTAGGGTTTAGGGGTTTAGGGTTTAGATTTGTAGGTACGCGAGCCTGTGTTCTTCAGTGTGTTCTTGTTGTCTCTCCCCGTGCATCTTATAGAAAGTCCTTCAGAAAGAAGGGAGTTTCCGAAATATTGGGGTCCTCACTTTGACTTGATCCTACTATTTGGGGATCTATATTGGGTGTCCCCTATTTTCGTAAACCCCCAGAACACGCAAAACGCGAGAACTGGGTTCGGTGTGAAAGCTGTGTCTTCTCATCCACATGGCTTGGCCTATGTCCAGAAACGATTGAACGCCTTGAAGCCTTGCTTCCCAAGTCCGTGGCAATGGTTTAGGGTTTAGGGTTTAGGGTTTTGTTTAGGGTTGAGGGTTGAGGGCTTAGGGTTTAGGGTTTAGGGTTTAGGCGGCAATCCGACTCCGAGGCCCAGAGAAATTCGAGAAAGCCGGACAAGACAAGATGCGGCCGGTGTTTCAACTGCGCGCCTTGCCGAGATCTCGAGGGTTTGAGGGCTTCTTTCCCTGAGCCCTGAACCTGAAACCCTAACCCTAAACCCTAAACCCTAAGCCCTAAACCCTGAACCCTGAACCCTAAACCTTTACCGCGTCGTCTGAATGAAGGGGCTTTTCGCTGCACCTGACGCCGCTGTCGTCCGCAGTTCAGCAGAGCCAAAAGCACATTCCTGGGATCATGTACGGACGAAGGCCCATCCTAAACCCAGAGCTTTGAGGTTTTATGGGGTTCATTTGTCCCACAGTCTCATCGCCTGTGACCGTGGGGCTTTGAGGTGCGGCAAGGCTTCATCGCAAGGACATGACAGAAGAGGAGCAGAGCATACGAGCATCTCTCGAAATAGGGGTGTCCCGAATATATCCCAAAGTTAAAAAAAAAAAAACTTGTGATAGGAACCCCCCGAAAAGGGCACCCTTGCTCTCGGAAAATCCCACATATCTCACGCACTGCTTGGAACTTTGAATTGCAGGATTCAGGGCCTAGGGCCTTTATAGTTCTAGGCTAAGGGTTTTGGGCCCAAAAACCCCCAAAGCACCTAGCCCTCAACTCTAAAACCCTGAACCCTGAACCCTAAACCCTAAACCCCAACATTTCTGAACCAGCTTAGGGTGGAGACACGGGAGGCGGTCATGCACCCACTTGGGACACAAAGAGCCCTCTGCTCACCAGCCCTAAACCCTAAACCCTAAACCCTAAACCCTAAACCCTAAACCCTAAACCCTAAACCTCTTTGCAATTGAAAGTCCGTGATCCGAGCTTCAGGATTTAGGTTGTGCCAATTCCATAGGAGCCCTTAAGCTACGGAGATAAGTTAGGGCTAGAAGTACCCTATCTAGGGTGATAAGCACACTTCCCAAACTTCTAGCCCTACCTAAAAAACATTAAAAAACTACGCCTGAACCTCCAAGCAGTGTATCACTCCGCCAGCCTCCTAAACCCTAAACCCTGATAGCCCTGAACCCGCTACCCTAAAACCCTGGAGCCCTAAAGCCCTAAAGCCCTAAAAACCTAAAGCCCTAAAGCCCTAAAGCCCTAAAACCCTAAAACCCAGACCCGCCGCAATGACTGCAAGCTTTGCTCTTCGCTCTTCGACACCGCAGGAAGCGATGAAATCGCCCTGGGGCAGGAAAGGCGGGCCCCGCGAATCCAACTGTGGTTCAGAGTTTAGGGCTAAGGCAGTTTAGGGTTTAGGGTTTAGGGTTTAGGGTTTAGGGTTTGGGGTTTAGGGTTTAGGGTTTAGGGTTACAAAGCAGTTTAGGGTACTTGCAGCTCCTGGTCTTAGAGAGCAGAAAAAGTGCGGGCCGAAGGGCTGGAGTACCACAAGTGGGAGCTTACGAAAATTCGGGACCCCTAGAATAGTCCCCCAAACCGTAGGCTTCCCTTAAACTAAGGAGCCCAGTAAGGCACTATAGGGATCGGCATAATTTCTAGCAGTATTCCCTTATGGTCCCTTTAGACATATACTAGAGAAACCCCCCAAAACAGTATTCCCTTCTAATAAGGGCCCCAAGAAGGTACCCCCCCCAAATTATCGTACAGCCCCCAAGTCTGCCAGGCATCCGATCCATCCCAGCGCCCTGGAATACCAGCATCTGTGTGGAGCCCTTTCAAGCCAACATCTGCAAGGCAGGGTGTGGGGTGTAGGGTTTGGGGTTTAGGGTTAAGGGTTTGGGCTTTTAGGGTTTAGGGTTTAGGGTTAAGAGATGCAGACTTTCTTTGGTGGTCTGGCTGCACCCTTCACTCTACACCACACCCTCCTGAATGGTTGGGGGATGTCAGGGCACCATAATGGAAACCCCAAACCCTAAACCCTAAGCTCCATTCAAACCCTGAGTGGCCTGTGCCTCCTTCGCCCCCGGGGTGGAAAAGAAAGTATCTATATCCCCCTTGGGAACTGTTTTTTGTTTATATAAACCCCGATATTCGAAATATTATTGTATTAAGGTTCTAAGGGGAGTATAGGTATAATATGCACGGTGCCTCAGTCATGCCAGGTTCCAGATGCCCTTTCTCCCAGGGGTTTAAGGGTTTAGGGAGTTTACTGAAGCAGCCCGGCAGCAAAAAGGGAGTTTAGGGGTTTAGGGGTTTAGGGCTTAGGGGTTTAGGGATTTAGGCATTAAGGGTTTAGGGTTTAGGGTTCAGACGCCTGTGGCCTGATCTTCACACTTGGCATGCGTTTGAACCTTGTGTCTTGGGATGTTCCCCCTTATACTAACAGCTCGGTTGTTGCGGTTTAACGCCGAACCCCGAACGCCGAATGCCGAATATGCGCCAAAACCTGCTGTAGTTGGTGGCCAGCAGGCATTCGTCCTGCGCCTTCGGGACTTCCTCCTCTCATATTTGATGCTTGGCCAGAAGAAGCCCCCGACATACAAAGAACTGCCCGAGATCTCATGTTCCCGCGGCAGGTTCAGCCGCCAAAAAGGTGGATCTCGCAAGGGGGGGGCACACCTCACATGCAAGCAAAGCTGACAGACACTTTGAAGATCACAAAAAGAGAATGCGAGTATTGATGTCGCGCTCCGCTGGGCAAAAGAAGGACGCAAAGGAGCACCCAGAGTAGCTTCTTGCATCTTGGGCTTATCATCGGCTCGGGTGTGAGGAAGGTCAGGGCTGCCATTGCAACCACAGAGGGTCCAGCTGGGAGTAGGAAGAAGCACCAGCACCTGCTGGGCTCCTGCGAGCACACAAGGAAGCTGCAGAAGTACTAAGCCTCCGACCCCGGGTGTGGGCTGTTGTTCTTAAGGCGTTCTCGTAATTGGAGGGTGCGCAGTCTTGTTCCGAACTGCCCCCCTCGCCAGCGATTGCAAGGGTCCCAGAGGAAAATCTGCAGCAACGTTGCCCTCACGGAAGACGATGCATTTCGTCAAGGCTTGGCCTGCTAAACCCTAAACCCTAAACCCTAAACCCTAAACCCCCTCTAGGCCTTTCTTGCCCAATGCTTGGCAGAGTTCAGGGAACTTTGCTGGCCTTCCCTGTATCCGTAGAACTCCGAAACGCTCAGCTGCGGTGTCGTCGGATGCATTGAATCGGGCAGGCCCGTGGGACTTTTCATATTGGCCCTTCTTGGTCTTAAGAGGAATGTTAGGGAGAATGTGTTCAGAGGGTTTTCAGGAACATGCTAAACCCTAAGCCCTATAAACCCTAAACCCTGAATGCACATGTAAGGAGCGTGCCAAAACTGGACCCGGCAAAGATTACGAAGAAGGCGTTTCCCCATGCGGGGGACCTGGAGGACCAGGGCTTGGGCCTGTGGGTACTTGGGTTTAGGGTTTAGGGTTTAGGGTTCAGGGTTTAAGGTTTAGGGTTTAGGGTTTAGGGTTTGTGGGTGGGCGGGGAGGGGGGGGGGGACGAGGGGGGGTTGAAAAGAAGGGGAAAAAGCTATAGGTCCACCCAAACGCACCTCCAAGTAGACCCATTTGCTCTTATTGGGCTTAACAGAGTTAACCCTCCACATGTGTGTGTGCTTTGGCCTGAAGGCGACACAAGATTTGTTCTACGAAGGTTCAAGTTGAACGTTCGCCTTCCGCAGTTTTCGCCGCAGTGTGTAGCTAGGCGAGTGGCAAAACCACCTGTTGTTCGCCAACAGAAGTCGCACTTGGTTCAACTGCCCCACCCAAGATCAGAGTACCTGAAGGCGCACCTCTGATGGAGCATTACCCAAAATAGGGGTACCCCTTTTATACCCCAAATAGAATAGAATACCCTTGAAGGGACCCCCAAAAAGGGTACCCTTATTTTCGGAACTCCCCAAATTAATTGCCTGAAGCTGCGAACACTAAATAAACTTCCAATCCTGTACCCTACAGGCCAAGGCTTTTGGATTTAAGGTAGGATTTCTGGTTGCGTTTGTCGGGCTCAGTCTTGGAAAGGATCCTGGCGCAGCAGGTTTTAGGAAGGTTTGGGGCAACGTACAATCACGCCTTTGCTTGTGCAGGACCCATCGTTTCTCTGGGTGGAGTTGACTGAGACACCTCCCACGCACTTTGCAGCTTCAGGGTGGACCTTGAGGGTCAGTTTAGGGTTTAGGGTTTAGGGTTGAGGATGGGAGGCCTTACTGACAGTCCAGCCGGGTAAAAAGCTCACCAGTTGGCAGATGTAAGGCTTGTAGAATCAGAAGGATGTGAAGCGTGTTGCACGAAGGGGGTCCGTCCTAAGTATGGTGTGAAAGGAATGGCAAAAACAGCCGCAGTGACAGCTTGGCGGGTTCTCAGGCGGGTGCAACCGTCCGGTGCAAGAGTTGTGCCAGGGGAAGATTCACGAATTCTTGGGGCGTGCCACTTTGGTAGACACCGGAGTATGGGGTGATAAGAAAATCATCTATTCTCTGGGTAGTTATTAAATTATGTACAAGTGCGTGGGCCTTGCCGCCAAGGATACGGAAGCGCCGGCACCAGCGACACCGAAATTTCAAGTTTGGACGCAGCAACTCAGATGTAAAGCTCAGCTTTCTCCTCTTCAGTGGTGTTTCGGGTTATCTGTTGTCAGTTTGGACTCAACGTGGTTTGGGATCTATGGGGGGCCTTCCCGATATACATCCGAGCATGCTGCGGATCAGAGCTAGAAGCGCTCCTCTCTGTTGACTTTGTCACAACTTGCGCAAAGGTCAAGGTTGATCGATTTCCACATATACGGATGCCATATATACATATATACCTATGTGATTAATTATTTGTATATCACATATGTACAAAGTGCAAAGAACACATATACGTGTTATATATATATACATATATACCACTATGGAGTATATGAAAATATAAAATACTTCTGTCAAACACTAGAAAGGAAGTCCACGCATCGAGCCGTGTAAAGCCAAGCCATGTTGGGGATCACGAGCGACCGACTTGCTTGCGCATTTCTGTCCAAAGGACTCGAGATTGCGCTGGGCATGCAGCTGCCTCAGACCCTGTTGATACTTTGGAGGTTCATGGGTAGTTATCGGCAGGACTATCAGTGGCTTAAATGGGGTTCTAAGAATAAGTTAACCCTACCTATAACTACCCATGAACCTCCAAGTAGTTGCCGCCAACTGGTGCTAAATCAATCCCCTTGCGTAGCTTCAAGATCTCAAACAGGGGGCCTCCTGCTAAGAAGGTTGATACCAAACTGGCTGCGGGCAATGGGAAACCCTCCCACTCAGGATAAGCCCTATGAGACCCCCAAAATGCAGTTCTTTTATCAGTGCCCACTTTGCTTGTTGAATCCTGCTTTCCATGAAACAAGGGCACCCCCCAAAAACGGGAACCACAGTTTGGAGTCCGGGTGCACCAGAAATCCGAATCCCAAGCCCAGCAGTCTCACATAGGGTTCAGGGTTTAGGGTTTAGGGTTTAGGGTTTAGGGTTTAGGGTTTAGGGTTTAGGGTTTAGAGTTTAGGATTCCATCAAGAAAGTTAGGCTAGGGTTTAGGGAAAATGGGGTTGTATAATGTCTGTAAGTTTAGGGGCTTCTAGGGTTCCGGGATGGAGCCTCGGGGTGCTGCATGACGGAGAACGTGTCACCCTCCCTCTTAGTATGTGAGTGAGTACACTTTACACTTTTTGGGATACCATAATCCCCTATAAAACTGAAAGTGTACACTTTGGCCCATGAACTCAGCAACTAAGCGTTACGGGGTTTCAGGGTCTTGTCGCGGCAAGTGGGGGTTTGCGCAAATTTGGGTAACCTTTTGCGGTCTCCCAAAATTACTAAGAATTAATTATTGTAGTTTTGATGATCTTGGGTACTTATTTCCGCACATGCCCAAATGAGTCTCGGATTGAGTTTGCTGGGTGATGGAGACAGAGATAGAGACAAAGACGCCGATGCAGAGAGTTGCTGTTTCAACTGCTGCCTTTGTGAGGCGTGGCCCCTTAGCCAACGGCCAGCGCTTCTTTGGCAATGTGCTGTTCCCAGGCCCCTGGGTTCAACGGTGCCGTTGTAGGACCCCCCGAACCCTAAACCCTAAACCCTTTATAATCCCTAAATCCCCTAAACCACTCCCATTGCCCCTTTTGAGGGGTTCAGTACCCTTATACACCAAAACAGGGTAGCCTTGTCCGTCTTTGGTTCCATTCAATACGGCCCGTCAAAACCCTGCCCCAGGCGGCTTCTCCGTCATGCTGTTGGACCTCTACCACGAGAGCAGGTGGAGTCAAATCCTGATGCCAAAGTCGGGGGTTCATGAGTAGTTATAAGTATGGTCATAAGTAGGGTAACCTTTCTTGTGACCCTATTCAGGTACTTCTAACCCTGCTCAGAACCATACCCATGAACGTCCAAGTAGCCCTAAACCCTAAACCCGAAGCCCCTTAACCCCTAAGCCATAAACCCTAAACCCTAAGCCCCTTAACCCCTAAACCCCTTAACCCCTCCTAGCAGGTTCTTAGGGGGAACCGGCCTCATGAAGGCCGTGGGATGGACCCTGGGTCACCCTGAAGAAGCTTCCAGGTTGAAATGGTTTAGGGTGTAGGGTTTAGGGTTTTGGGTTTTGGGTTTAGGGTTTAGGGTTTAGGCGCCAGGGTGCACGATGTCAACCTTGAGCACCCGCTACGGTACTCTTCGTTCATGACCCGTTCCTGGGTTTTGGAGTACTATACTTTCATATTATGGCTACTTAGGTTTAGGGTTTAGGGTTTAGGGTTGAGGGTTGAGGGTTTAGGGTTTAGGGTTTAGGATTTAGGGTACCTAAAACGCATGTACTTTTTCCAGGGCCTACTCCAAAGTAGGGATTCATATTCAAGCAGATATCGGGGGTTTCCGAAAATAGGGGTATCCTTTTTGGGGGGGATCCCCTTTAAGAGATTCTATTTTAATTGGGGCACCCCTATTTTGGGAAGGGCCCATATCGATGGAGGAGGGAGCTACTCCACTGGCGCTTGGCTCACACATCGGTGTTTGTACTCACTGTCCCCTCGTAGCATGCCGGTGTTTCGTGAAGGAAGACACGGGCGTTTGGGATTGAACGGACCTGTGCTTAAGGTTCAACAGCGTTTTGGGCGCACAATTTCTTGGGATGGATGCACGAATCGTTTTCGTTGCGCTGCAGTGGTTGTAGTTGGGGTGCTTCGCGTCAGTGGCCTTTGTTCTCATGGGCTGTGAATCCGTGATCGGTTGCCCTCCGCGAGGTGGATGAAGTATGAAATCAAGGCGCCTGCTCCTTGTGTTTTTCCTGTCTGCAGCTCAGAAGTTTTGGGCAATCCCAAACCCTAAACCCTAAATCCTAAACCTTAGGCCCTAAACCCTAAACCCTATAGGATGTTTGCAAACCTGAGCCTGGACCATCGAAGCCAAGCCTTCCTCTAAAGTGCTGCAGCCAAGCCTGCAGGTAGCCGTGAGCCGACAGACTTCTCGTAAGAAGTACCTGCTACCCCGTGTGCAACCCTTTTAACTAGGGGGTCGGATGCTAATTATATTCCCTTATACACTTTAGACCCGTATACCCCCAGACTTTAAGGCCTTGTAGATAGACCACCCTCAACCCCAAACCCTAAACCCTAAAAACCCGTAATCCCTACACACTATAAGCCCTATAAACCCCTCCTAACCCTAAGTACCTGCAAAAGGGAACATCCCAACCTAAACCCCCATACACCCCCTAATCTTACCCTGAAAACCCTCAACCCTATAAACCCTTAACCCTAAAAAAACCCATAAATCCTAAAAAAACCCATAAGACCCTAAATGTACCCCCTCCAACCCCCCCCCCCCCCCCCCTAAACCCCTAAACCCCTAAACCCCTAAACCCCTAAACCCCCCCTAAACCCCTAAACCCTAAACCCCTAAACCCCTAAACCCCTAAACCCTAAACCCTAAAATCCTCAACCAAACCGCCAGGCTCCTCCAGGATGCTCCAACTTTCATCGGCTCGGCTGGCCGGTCGATGGGACCGGCCTGCGGCCTAACCAGGGGCCAGTTTTTTTTTTTTTTTTTTTTTTTTTTGGGGGGGGGGGTTGCTCTTGTATATCATTTTTTTCATTCTTTTGTATGTTGTTTTCCTTTTGTTGTGTGTGTGTGTGCGAGTGTTTTTGTTGGTTTTGTTTTTTGTTTGTTTTGTTGGCCGCTTTCGTTGGTCGTTTTTGTTGTCGGGCTTTGGGGTTTGGATTTGGGGTTTAGGCTTTTGGGTTTTTATTACAATGATGGTCGATGCAATACTACACTAATGATTACCACATAAAGGGAGTTACCATAATGGCAACAACAGCCACCCTAATGAAATATAATTAACGAGATGAATGGACAAGTCTTGTTATATACTCAGTGTCAATACTGGGCGTTCGTGAGTTCTCTTCCTTCACTCGCTAATTCATACTGAGGGCAATGTATTTTGAGGGGTTTCAAGTCTAGTTTAAGGACGAGCCCTTAGTGAAGAGCACGAAGGTCTCTAAACCCTAAACCCGAAACCCTACTGTAAACCCTAAACCCTAAACCCTAAACCCTAAACCCTAAACCCCTTGCAACCCTCCAAAGTTTAGAGCTGGGATGCCTCGTCAAGAATTCGGGGGGGGCCCTCTATATAGACTAGGAAGCCCATTACTCCCTCTTCAGGGGTTGAGGTTCCCTGACTAAGACCCCTTTAGGCAAAAACAAGGGGCACCCTCTTAAATCCTAGGTTGCTGGGCAGCCTAGTAGACTCCCTAAACCCTAAACCCTAAACCCTAAACCCTAAACCCTAAACCCTAAACCCTAAACCCTCTTTGCAGCCACTGTCGCTCCGAGGCGGTTACCGCCCATTTCGAAGCTTTGGGCTGGAGCCTTTCAGAGCCAGCGACGGCTGGTGGCCACCCGGCCACATCTCGACTTGGGGGGTTTAGGGTTTAGGGTTTAGGGTTTGTGGGTACTTTATGATATGAACCATGAAAGTACTACTAGCGAGAAGAAGCTGCAAGTGTGGGTCTGCGTCAGCCTTCGATGCAACACAAGGAAAGAGATTGAAGCCTCAACCCCGGCCCCATTGTGCCAGAGTCCTAGCGGCCACCGACAATCCCGACCTCAAGTGTTTCCTTTAGATTTGTTAAAGTAGACACGCCGAGCTACGCCACTCCAAGCGAAAATGAGGTTCGAGACCGAGCAGCAGTGTAACCATTTCGAGACTCGGCCATCAAGTGGAGCGCTGGAGGTTCTACAGTGCGCAATGTTCGGTGTTTTGCGGACACCCTAAACCCTAAACCCTAAACCCTAAACCCCTCAACCCCGAAACCCTAAACCCCTCAGCCCCTAAACCCTAGACCCCTGAACCCTGAACCCCAAACCCGGTGCAGGCTTGTGCAGGGAAGGGGCCCCACGTCTTGAGTCTGAAAAGTTTATGGGGGAAGCCGGGGAGGTTCGTGGGTAGTTATAAGTAGGGTTGAGGGTTTAGGTAGGGTTTAGGGTTTTAAGTTTAGGGGTAGTTGTAAAAGTAGGGCAAGATCCCTAAATAGGGTTATACGCAGAGTTACCATACTTACGCTACTACTTAGAACTACCCGAATGAACCTCCAGGAAATGCTCGCAGACTCTTACTTGTGGGAAACGTGTGGGAAGCTGATCTCTCGAGTTTGGCTGCGCGCAACATATCGAGCCTGATAGCCCTGCATGCCAGGCATTGTTTCGGGTGAGGGCTACCTGCAGGCCAGGGAAGGTTAAGGGTGAGGGCTGATACCCTAAACCTAAACCCTAAACCCTAAACCCTAAACCGCAGCTAGTCATCAAAGTCGATGCATTCGTATTTTGCTCGCCGCGAGGGGCTTTAGGGTGACCCAAGAACCCTATAAGTCCTATAGGCCTATAAGCAAAAAAAGGTAGTCAAAAGTCGGGTTATAAGTATGGTAATTACACTCAGAACCCTACTTAAAATCTTATGACCTTGTAATCTTACTTATAACGTGTAACCATCCCTTAACCCCAAACCTCAAACCCCAAACCCTAAACCCTAAACCCCACCCCCTAAACCTCCAAGTAGCATAGACAGTTGAGGCCGGCATCCAAGCTCGTGGAGGCGGGGACCACGCACAGACGGACGGAGACTGGGAGGCCCCGGGCAGGGCCGACGGAGCGTTTAGGGTTTAGGGTCCAGGCTTTAGGGTTTGGGGATTAGGGTTTAGGGTTTAGGGTTTAGGGCACGCCTTACACAGGCCTTGGGACTAAAGTTGTTCTTGTTGTCTTGAGAACCTTGAGAAGGGGCTGGTCGAGATGTTTGTCTTAAGCAGTCGACTTCCCGGAGCTGCCGAGGTCAATGGTCCAACCCTGAACCCAACATATTAGTATAGGGCGTCGGAATATTTACTAATAGGGTTCACTTATGCCCCCCCCATATACATACAACATATACCTATACACATACATATATATATATATACATGTATATGTATATGTGTATATATATATTTATTTATTTATCTATCTATATTTACATGTACAAATATTTACATATACTATAAAGGATCCCCGTACGCTTAAAGGTGCATTCCTTAATGCAGGGGAATTGGGTGGCGCCGTAGTTTTTTTAATGGTTCTACACACTAGTTACTTGAAAGACTCCTACTCCGCAGCCTGTAGACAAGCAACCGCAACAAAATACGCAACAAGCAAACTAGTTAAGGCTTCCGTTCACAACTGGTACCGTAGGGTCTTGGGTAACTACCCCCTGACACTAGGACTGGCAAAGACCTTCACCAGACAACCAGAGTGCTAAACCTTTCGAAGTCATTCCCATCTGGTTAGAAGGCCGACGGCCTTGAGATTGAAGAGTCTCCGGTTGCCGATGTGGCCTGGCTTATGCTAGAGGGGCAGATGTTCACGCGCAGACGAGGTTTTAGGGTTGAAAAAGACCGAGAGAGAGCGGGAGAGAGAGAGAGAGAGAGACAGACAGATAGATAGCGAGCGAGAGTAAGAGGAAGAGAGATGAGAGAGGAGAGGAGAGATGCAGGATTGATTTGGGTCTTAGGGATGTCTAGGGTATAATCGGATCGATCTTTTCAAGCAGGAAATGACCATCGATCCTATGCCTGCATGATTCAGTATGTACCTCACATGACGTCTACTTGGAGGTTCAAGGGCACCTAGGGATGTAAGTACCCGAAACAGGGTTATCAGTATAGCTGCCATACATAGCACCCTACTTCTAACTACCCGCGGACCTCTAAGTAACTTTCGTCAGAGGTCCGCCCGGCAGGTATTCCGCCCGTAGTTAGATGCCCGTCCATCAGTAGCTCCGCCCGTCAGGTAACTCGAACTCTTCTTTCGATTTCAGGTTTTTGGGGGGTTCAGGTTGCAGGTTGGAGGGTCCGCTAGTCAGGTGCTATCATGTACTATCTATCCATCTATCTACCCGCCACCTCGCCACCCTTCGAATTTATCAGGGTCCGCCCGAGCTACTCTGTCTGTGAGGCGCTCCCCGGTTGAGGTTCTTTAGAGGGTCAGCCCGTCAGGTGGGTTTTTCCATTGGCGACTTACCAAGCCAGAATTTGTGTGTTGCAGCAGGCTCGCGTGATGGGCACGGGGCATCATAGCCGACGGGCGGAGGCTTCTGACGGGCGGAAGGGGCAGGCGAGGAGCAATCCCATGCGGGTAGCCAGCCTTAAACCCTGACTCCTAAACCCTAAACCCTTATAAATCTTAAACCCTACATGCTAAACCCTAAATCTCAAACCCTAAATGCTACATCCTAAACCGCAAACCCCAAACCCCAAACCCAAAACCCTAAACCCTAAACCCCAAACCCTAAACCCTAAACCCTCAGGTCTGGACGCACACGACAGCCATGCTTTCTGGGTCGCCCCCGCCGATGACGGCGCGTGGGCTGCCGAGGCAGCCCCCAGAGCAACTTGGAGTCCATTAAAGTGCTGGGTTTAGGGTTTAGGATTTAGGGTTTAGGGTTTAGGGTTTAGGACTTAGGGTCTATGTGGTTTAGGGTTTAGGCAAAAAGGGTTTAGGGTGCAGGGTTGGGTAGTTGTAAATGGGGTTATAAGCATGGTAGCCATGCTCTACCCTTATTTAAGGCACTACTAACCGTGGGCGGGATTTAGGGTTCCGAGATTTAGGTTTGGGTTTATTTGCTTTGGGCTCTAAGGGTTTGGGGTTCAGCTTAAGCGTTGGGGATGCAGAGCTTTAGGATGTGGGTTAAAGGTTGGGGCTTAGGTTTTAGGGTTGGATATGGGCGTATGGAGATGAGGGTGTGGGAGGTTTTGTCATTTGTTGTGATTTAGACTAGGGCAGCCTTATTCCCCAAACTTTTCGTGGTTGCTGGCATCTACAGCATCAGCTAGCGTAAGCCTGGAACCATAGTCCAACCGCAGCTCGCGAGCAACAAGGAGCTTTGGACATGTTACATGCACTCTGCAACCCTCTAAAGCCTAAACCCCGAAGCCCTAAACCCTACGCCCTACACCCCAAACCCTAAACCCTACACAAACCAGTAAAAACCTTCTTTCAGGAGTGTGAAGTCCACCCTGCCGGAGCGAGATTACCTTCAGCCTAGTACACGGAGGGCCCCGCCCCCTTGGTCTACAGGAACATTAGTGTCCTTCTAGCTCCTATAGCCTGCGCGACAGCACACTTATCACTCTACTAAACCCAAACCTCTGTTTGGTACTAAGTTCGTTTACATCGTTCTTGCAACTCATCCCGGGTAGCCCAGTGGTAGCCTTTCCCCTTTAGGTTCCCTTGCAAGGTAAGGCTTATATAGGGTTTAGGGTTTAGGGTTTAGGGTAACCAACCCAAAACACGGTGCCCTTCGTATTAATATGGATACTGGGCTACGAAGCCTCCGAGGCCTGTGAAGAAGCCCGAAGTGAAAGAGAACGCCTTGCTCTCCTGCGCGGCCCAGGCAGCTTGTTTCGCTTGTGTAGGCTTCTCCTTTTTTGGTGTCTAGGGGGACCCCTTAACTGAGGAATATTCCTTAATAGAAACTTACATGCTTTAAGGAATGTTCCTTGATTGACTTAGGGGCTGGGTAGGCAAGCTTTCAACCCTTTCGGTTAGACAGAAGCCTACTATAATATATCTATATATATATAAACCGGTTAACCTTTTTGGGGGCTAGAGTTTTTCAGCCTCATAAGTACTGTAGGGTTATAAGCACCCTAAATAGGGTCATGTGCATGGATGCCAGAATTATAGCTCTACTTAGAACTACCCAGGAACCTCCAAGTATACCATCCCATGCATATGCCCTCACCCTAAACCCTAAACCCGAAACCCTAAACCCTACACCCCAAACCCTAAGCCGAATAATTGAGGAGTGCTGGAGTCTCCCGGTTCCCTGGGACTTCTCAGGTTGCCGGACCGGCTGCGCTGTTCGCGGCGAGCATGGCAGCCGAGGTCCGTTCCTCTGAGAGGGACTTAGGGTTCAGAGTTTAGGGTGTTGGGGGTTAAGGGGTTAGGGGTTTAGGGTGAGGGTCTACTTCAGGGTTCATGGATAGTTTATGAGTAGGGTTATGAGTGCTTTAAATGGGGTTTTAAGTATAGATACCACACGTATAACCCTACTTCGAACTCCTCTAGAGTCGAGGGTTCGAGGGTCTTTCTTGGAAGCTCGTTCGACTTAGTAAGGAGGGCAAGTGAGATATAGTCTGTATTTGTTAAGACCTTGGGAGGTTCCCCTTCCACGAACTAACAGTAATAGGGATTGCAAAAGGGGATGCTGCAATCCCTATGAAGGACTGTTAGTATAAGGGGGAACATCCCAATTCAGACCCTTACTTCTAGCCAAGCAGATCTTCCAAAACCCCTTAATTCAGGAACATACCCAAGTCTAGATTAGAGGGTATACTCCTCAATTAAGGAATACTTAACTTCAGAACTCTGATCCTTAGTCTAGATTAGGGTATACTCCTTATTTACGGAATACTTAAATTCAGAACTCTGATCCTTAGACTAGGGTATACTCCTTAATTAAGGGACTTGGAACATCTGGAAATTCCTCTTTTCCCCGAGGCCGGCCGCGCCGCGGCTGCGCGCGTGACGGCGGCCATCCCAGCCTGTGGCGAGGCATTCGGGATTTAGGGTTTAGGGTTTAGGGTTTAGGGTTTAGGGTTTAGGGTTTAGGGGTGAGAGAGAGAGAGAGAGAGAGAGAGAGAGAGAGAGAGAGAGAGAGGGTGTGGGGGCTTTAGGGTTTTCGGGGAGGTCTGGGTCGACCCCGAACCTCTTCCCAAAGAGTCCGCCCCAAACCTACACAAACGGCCTACACCCTATATAGACCCTCTCAAACCCTGTACAAGCCCTAAACCCTTAAACCCTTAAACCTTTATTAACCCCTAAACCCCCCTGAACCCTAGATTCTTCAAGGGATGTTGGGACCCTTAACCCCAGACCCCCCGAACCCCAAGCCCTAAACCCTAAACCCTAAACCCTAAACCCTAAACCCTAAACCCAAGGATGTTGGAGCTCCCTTGGGTTGCCTCAGCCTCCGAGCCGCACAGGTGCAGAAGGCAGCGCCTGCGCAAGAAGAGCCTCGCCCGCGCCTCCCGTCGGGGAAAGGAGGATTTAGGGTTTAGGGCTTAGGGCTTTAGAGTTTAGGGTTGAGGGTTTAGGGGTTGAGGGTTTTGGAGTTTAGGGTTTTAGAGTGTAGGGTTTAGCGTTTAGGGTACATACTATTAGCCCAGTGTGCCCTGTTGTCATTTCTTATGGTTTTAGGTTCCCTTATGATAAAGCAACCAAGAACCACCGAAACCCTCCGCCCCTGTAAAGATCAAGATCGTATCTCGCCTAGGCGCGGGCGTGGCCCCGCATGCGGTCCTCGAAACTGTCATCGCTGTTTGTCCTAAACCCTAAACCCTAAACCCTAAACCCTAAACCCTAAACCCTAAACCCTAAACCGTGCACGAAGACTCGACTTGCCCTCGCTTTTGGATGTGAGCTCGCGAAATGCGAAACTGTCATCGCCTTTGAACATCTGCGGTCACAGGGTCTGATTGGGGTCAACGCTGGCATGATGTATGCACATATATATATATATACATACACACACATACACCTATACGCAAGAGTGCCCATTCCAATGCCCCTCTGAAACCTGTCCCGGATGAGGTCCCCTTAGACGCCGGCGCTCTTCTCTGTCTCTGCCGAAGGGCGCTGCTCGAGCTGGCTTAGTGAATCCATTTGGGCTGTTTGGTAAATCTAGGGTCGGGTGTATGCGTTGGGATGTTCCCCCTTATACTAACAGTCCTTAATAGAGATTCTAGTACCCCCCCTAGTATAATCCCTATTAAGGACTGTCAGTTCAAGGGGAACATCCCAATGTATGCGATTGGTTTGATAGAGGGGTTTGAATGGCTCAGCCTTACTGCGTTCAGCTTCGGGATGTTCGTAGACTTCGTTCTTGGGTTTCAGAAGCACAACTCAGTAAACTCTACTTAAACCCCAAATTACGTAAACCCTAATTAAACCCCTAAACCCCGAGCCCTATATTGTTTAGGGCTTGCGGGGTGGCATCAGGGAGGAAGGTCATGAGGGGCCGGGACCCTGCACTTAGAAGGGCTGAAGATTGTGTGTGGATAGTTTGGGATGTTGCGCCTTCTACTACCAGTGCTTAATAGGGATTACAGTAACCCCCTTTCAGAATCCCCATTAAGCACTGGCTTTTTGGTTCAAGGCCTTGGATTGGTAGACCCCCTGTTCATCTAGACCTTCTACCAACCCGACAGCTAGGCACCCGCAATGACGGAACACGACAGTTCGCGGGAGGGAGAGAGGGGGAGGTGGGGGGGGAGCTCGCCGGAAGCAGGAAGGGCGGACTTACTTGAGGACCCTATAGAACACTTAAAATCTATGGGGGCCTTTAGTACCATTCAAGGTGGAGTAAACAGGAACCGAATTTTGAACACCCACTAGTTTAGCCTGAGGAGACGACGCTGTCGAAAAAAGCGGCCTCACTGAATCCAACCACCTTGGCAGAAGAGGATTCGGTCTCTGCTCCTCGGGTGCCAATGAGTCTTGTGCGGGTTTAGGGTTTAGGGTTTAGGTTTTGTTTTTGTTTTTGGTGGGGAGGGGGCGGGGGGCCTCGTATTCAAAGCAACCTACGGCAAACAAGAACTAGCAAGGGGCCAACATTCAGCTTTTAACTTTCCTTGGTAGGTCCGACGCGCGGAAGCAGAGAAGAAGATCTGCGTTAAGCAGCAGGGTTCCCTAAACCCTGAACTTGGCATTGTCTCCCTTATACTAACAGCCCTTAATGGGATTATAGTACCCCGATGATCATCCCCATGAAGGACGTTAAGTATAAGGGGGAACAAATTGCAAAGCAGGGGTCCCTAAACCCTTAGCACTAAACCCTCTGGGCTTTGGCTTAAGTCACGAGAGGGCGAAGTCTGGTATTTTAGGTTTTAGTGTTTAGGGTTTAGGGTTTAGGGCTGATTTGGTGCAGAGTCTGGTCTGGTTTCCAAAAAAACGGTTTAGGCCTCCATTTCGACAAAGCTGAAGCGCAAGCAGGTTTTGTTTGTCTATGGGAGACTTAGGCACTTGGAGGTTCATGTGGGTAGCTATAGGTAGGGTTATAAGTAGCCGAAAGAGGGCTAGAAGTCTAGTTTCTATGCATACTTATCACCCTAAACCCTGAACCCTAAGCCCTAAACCCGAAACCCTACTTATAACTACCAATATGAACCTCCTAGGGCTGTCCTGCGTTCGGGGTCCCGGCACTCTCTCCACCCAATCATTGCTGATATGCATCTCAGCGCACCTGCTCCCTTTCGGGAATCCTAAGCCCTAAACCCTAACCATAAATCCAAGCATCTCCACAAAGGTCCACATGGAAGTCTTGCCCAAGGGTGCTCTTGGACCATGGGGGGGTTTAGGGTTTGGAGTTTAGAGTTTAGCGCTCATTGCGCCTCTTTCTTTGGGATCTACTTGTTGGGGCCCTCGAGGCAAAGTTGGCTCTGGTTCAGGGTATGAGGGATTGAGGGGTTTAGGGTTCAGTGAGCAAGATGAAACGGACTGCTCTCACTTTGAGAAGAAGAGGGGTTCACACCGACACGTGCTGTGGGTTTCCATTCTCAAGATAGCTGGAAGAGCCCTTACCTCTTTTGCCATCGACCCTAAAACCCTATATCCCTAAACCCTAAACCCTAAACCCCCAAAAACAAGCACTCCAACCGTCCCACACTTCCGGATAGGCTCTGTGAGCTGAACTTATAATGGGGGGTCGGGACAAGAGCGGGCACATGCACCCAACCAGACCCAAAGAGCCCAACACCCTTCTATTACGGAATATTCCTTAAATCATGCTAAGGATCCCTATATTGTTTAAGGAATATTGCTTACTAAAGGGGTTTTGGGCTCTCTGGGGACCGTACTTAAGAATGCGCAGGGGTGCGCAGGGTTCCGTACATCCTTGGAGCTCTATAGTCTAAACCCTAAACCTCAAAGCCTAATCCCAAAACTCTAAAACCATAAACCTTAACCCTAAACCCTAAACCCTAGTCAGGACTCCCCGCTCCCTCGCACCTGCCGTCCTGGTGGGCGGAGTTGGGTCTTCTTCGAGACGACTGAGGCCATGGCTTGGGGGGGCTCTGTATTGCTCACAACTTAAGGGTCTAGGGTTTAAGGTTTAGGGTTTTAGGGTTTTAGGGTTTAGGGTTCAGGGGTTCAGGGTTCAGGGTTGGTTCTGGGGTTGAAACGGCATGTGGCTCCTCAGGGTTTAGGAAAATGGCCCTTGTGTTTGGCACCCTAAACTGTAAGGCATGTCGTGTTTTACGATCATCGAGAGACTGGGAAGGGCTAGGCTCGTAAGGTTGGGTTTGCAAGGCATAGGGTTCAGGGTGTAGGGTTGTACCAGAAGGGTTTTGGGGGTTTTGGGGTTCAGGGTCTCGGGAAGTTTTTTCTTGCAGTTTAAGGTTTGAAGCATCATGGCCACCCATCATTTATGTAAGGAAATGCGATTTGGGGGCGGTTTGGGATGTGGATTGCCCGGCGGTTTGCCTGTGCTGAGCTTTTTCGGGTGCATCTTTCCTGCTCTCGCAAACCGTGTGTCTTCAAACAAGCGGAACCGCTTGGATCGGGTTCTGGTCAGGTCTTTTTCGGATCCCTTGCTAGGGAACAATGTGGTCACCTGCACCCCCCCCCCCCCCCCCTAACTCATTCCAGGATCCATTCAGTGCAGGGGGCGTATGTTGGTGTCTGGGGTTTACGATTGAGGGAACCC
Organism: Symbiodinium natans; assembly: GCA_905221605.1. NCBI lineage: Eukaryota > Dinophyceae > Suessiales > Symbiodiniaceae > Symbiodinium > Symbiodinium natans. The sequence continues at coordinate 627,627 of CAJNDS010000668.1, forward strand.
TAAACCCCTCGGAAAAAACCTGGGATTCTCGGTGCGGCAGGTCGCCCTCTTGAGAGCTGGACTCGAGATTCTTGCAGCGGGACGTTGTTGATCTCCAACTCCACCGCGGTGGTCGATTTAGGGTTTAGGGTTTAGGGCTTAGGGCTTAGGGCTTAGGGCTTAGGGCTTCGGGCTTCGGGCTTCGGGGTTAGGGTTTACATCCCAAGTTCCAGGTGCAGTGTCCAACTTTCAAAGCCTCCACCCCGACAGCATGGGAATCCGCATCAGACGTTCTCGCATGCACTCTCGAATGCAGTCTGGTGTCGGGTGCCGGACCAGTGTTGTCATTGTTGATTCCTTCAGCTTCCGGAAAGCTCTGCTTCGCTTCCTGGCAGAAGTACAAATCCGGTAAGCCTATAGTCTGGTAATCTTCCCTTTTTTGGCAGCATGACCGGATCTTCAGCTGTAGTAGAGGCTTTCCTTGCCCAGTTCATTGCCATCAGCTTCGTGCATACAATAATTGTGTGCGCAGCTGCTGTGTGTCAGGCGCAGGTACCAGTAGGTGAAACCTCCTTTCTGGAAGAATGAAAGGCTTGTCAATCAACATCCTGCATGAGTGAGAATGCTACGCGGCACTCAGCTATGCATGCTCTTGTTTCTGAAAACTCGCAGGGTGTCCCTAGCCTTATCATCCCCATAATGAACCCTATAAAGGGCCCTTTAAGGTATTCTAGGGTATAATAGCCCATCCTGGTATCCTGCATGTTGCCCTTGCCGTTCCGCCGCCGGTACCTCTAGCAGCGCAAAACCGCGTCCACCAAATGGTGACAAATCGGGCAGTTTACCAAAAAGATGGTGACAGCCTTCTTTTAAGCAGCAATGCCCAGGCTCCCCAAACCCCAAACCCCAAACCCCAAACCCCAAACCCCAAACCCCAAACCCCAAACCAAACCCTAACTTCAACCCGAGCCTCCTGGAGGTGATAGCCATAGCCCTATGAGTCGCACCATGTACCAGAGACAACGGAGTGCTTTAGCTTTGTTACTTGGAGGTTTATATGGGCAAGAATAAGTAGGGGGCTTAGGATGTTGAAGTAAAGTTGCCGTTCTTGTAACCCTGCTTATAACCACACAAATGAACCGCCAAGTATGCTTTGCTCAACTAGCCCCGACGCGTACTTTTCATCAACTGGAAGCCGCAGTTCTTCAATTCCCTTGGTTTTGGGTTTAGGGTTGCGGGTTTAGGGTTTAGGGTTTAGGGTTCGGGCTTGGTTCGGAGTCCCTCTAGCCGTCGCACGACACGCGCATGTCGGTCAGATCTCTGAAGGCAGACCGTCGTGAAGTAGCAGTTCTTAGCAAAATGCAAATGGAATCACGCTAGCCCACGCCTGAGTTGGTTTCAGAGTTTAAAGTTGGGATGTTCCCCCTTATACAAACAGTCCTTAATAGGGATTACAATAGGGAGTACCATGATCCCTAGTAAGGATTGTTAGTATAAGGGGGGATATTCATAAGTTTGAAAGCCATTACCCCCATTTGACCCCGGACTCGAAGGCTATCTCGCATTCCCATCCCGGGACCTTGCTGCATTCTTTTTTTAGTGGAGAGAGACCGCTCTGCCACGAGCAAAAACTTGCGCTGACGGCCGTTCTGGGTTGAGGGGCTTGGTGTTGAGGGTACCCAGGGAGCTCAGAACTGTCCTTGTCCACTTTTCTCAAGGGATTCAGGATCCCTCCTTATTTTCATGGAACAAACAGGGACACTCTGTTGATTCTTGGCTTGCTGGGTCAGGTTTTCTGCCCAAGGAGCCGAACACCACTGCTTTTGTGCCTCTGAACTCCCCTGAATTTAAGGATACAGCCTAATTTATACTCAGGATCATAATTATGAATCATGAATCAGGGTATCTTCCTGAATTAAGGGGTTACCTAAACCCTAAACCCTAAACCCTACACCCTTTTGGAAGATCTGGGTCAGGCGTATCCATGTATTCAGGTTGGGATCGATGGCAACATGGTGTCAAGGGTCCAGGGCCGGCTTTCCTGTCCACGGGATAGTGCTTGGTGTGCGGGAGCCCTGGGCCCAAACCCCCAAACCCCCAAACCCCCCAAAACCCCCCAAAACCCCCAAACCCCCAAACCCCCCCAAACCCCCCCAAACCCCCCAAACCCCCAAACCCCCCAAACCCTAAACCCTAACCTCACACCCTTGAGTGAACTTGGGGCATGCACTGGGCCTCCAGTCCTTCTGAGCCGTGTGCAGAAGTCGACTGGGTTGGGGCAAAGGGCCAGGGCATGTGTGGAAAGGCATTGCTAGGTGCTGTGGGCTTTCCTTTATGGGTTCAAGGGCGTAGAAGGCCAACCTAGATCGTATGTGCGGGAGATGGCTGGCGAGCACGGGCAGTGAACCTCTGTGCGCCAGCATGTGCTAGTTTGACGGGAGAAGCACGCGGCATCGCCGATACTGCAAACAACAGTATGCAGCACTTCAAAATTACGAGAAACAAAGACGTTGGGCAACCGCCCACCCCCACCCGTGCCCCCTCTCTGTTGAGCTGGTGCCCTCGATTCTTGGCTCAGTAAGAGAGCATCACGCCTGTTTCGCTCGCCACAGTAAGACCCGCACTCTTTGCCTTCGGCAAGAGTCTTCACATCGTCCTGCACGAGCTCGACCCCACAGTTGCTACACCTTCTTCAGTTGGAAGCTTGCCGTGGGCTGTGGGAGCATGGCTTTAGCATGGCAGCCGCTGACGTGGGCGCAGCCGCAGCCAGTGGTAGTGGGCTGCAGGAGGCCATGGGTTGAAATTGATGTTTGGCGCTCGTTCGACAAGGTAGTTCTTGAACGTAGGACCGGTTCTGTGGTCCTTCTTAATGAGCCAGCTTTTGCAGAGCACTGCAAAATTCGTATGCGTATGTATATGTGGGTCTACAAGCGATGGCTGCACAACTTTAGTCAGACAGGGGTACACTTCCATTAGGCCTAGGATGGGTCGGGTGAAGTCGTCGCGACTTCGCGGAAGCTCCTAGATGTTAGCCGACCTTCCATATATCAGCATGAAAACACACCTTGGCCTCCTCTGCAAACTCCCAACATCTCGCAGGTGACTTGAACCGTCATTAGGCCCTGTAAGCTTCCTATAAACCCTGGGCGGACAGAACAAAGCTCACACAAAGGCAGAACACGGCTGTTGCCTACGGACAGGTCTCCGGGCTATGTGATCCGCGATGAACTACCACGAGATGTGGAGGCCGCTTGATGAACACCAAACTCTATCCACCTCGCCCCCTCAACATCCACAAGGTCCCAAGCCTTACAAAGGCACCCATGTAGCTTTCGGGCTCTTGTCGTTGATCGAGATTTTGCGTTTTCCTCTCGTCCGCGTTTAGAACTGCAGTAAGTCTGCAAAAAGTCTCTTCTAAGCTACTATTTGCAGAAGAACCCCCCCCAAGACGGCCCAAAACTTCCAAAAAAGATCATCATCCCTATAATGCCCTTGAAAGGAAGAGTCTTTTGCTTTTCTTGGGTTCTTAAGCAAAGTAGTAAAAAAGCACGACCGAAGCAATGCCGCACAGGTCCGAATTCGGGATTGGATGCTTGTGGCTGCTCTGTTGGAGTGTTGTGATCTTCGAGGTATGAGAGGGCCCTAAGCCCCAAAGCCTAAGCCCTAAACCCTAAACCCTAAACCCTAAACCCTAAACCCTAAACCCCAAAGCCTAAGCCCTAAACCAGGCTCATGCCAGGCCCTTGGCGGTCCCATCCATAGGAAAGGTGGAACTGTTGAATTCCGGAGTTTGGCTTGAAGCCCTGTATAGGACACCCCCTGCCACAGTGTTCAGTGCGCCTGGAGACACAAAACCGTACGTACACAGCTGAGGTTTGATTTTTGTGGATTTTTTCCCTACTTCACAGGAATACTGCAGGTTTTCACCCTAAACCCTAAGCCCTAAGCCCTAAACCCTAAACCCTAAACCCTAAACCCTAAACCCTAAACCCTAAACCCTAAACCCTAAACCCTAAACCCTAAACCCTAAACCCTAACCCTAAACCCTAAACCCTAAACCCTAAACCCTAAACCCTATCATCCCGTGGTTGGCAGATGCATGAAACTCTTGAGACGCCATGTGCAGGGCACGTGGGTGCGGATCAGCCGGGCATCCGCGCCTGATTTTGCAAGTCGTGGCGTTGTTCATCGTTTGAGTTGAAAGGAGAAAGAGTCAGTTTTGTACGTAGAGTTTAGGGTTTTAGAGTTTAGGGTTTTAGAGTTTAGGGGTTTTAGAGTTCACGGTTTTAGAGTTTGGGTTTTAGAGTTTCGGGTGTAGGGTGCCGAACGACCCGGCAGTCATGACCTGGTGATGAGGTTTGTCTCCAAACGCTGTCCATGCCTACAGCTCGCTGTAGGTCACATTGGCTGGATGCTCATTGCAGTAGCTGCACCCTAAACCCTAAACCCTAAACCCTCAACCCTGAACCCTAAACCCTAAACCCTAAACCTAAACCCTAGACCCTAAACCCTAAACCCTTGCAGTAGTTCGGAGGTTTCCTTTTGTCCATGCCTATCGTTCCCTGGACCTAGAGCTCCACATGCCGACAAGTCCGCAAGGCCTTCAGCAATGGAGCATGGCTAATGTTGGGGCAATAGGATGCCTGCTTTAGGGTTAGGGTTTAGGGTTTAGGGTTTAGGGTTTAGGGTTTAGGGTTTAGGGTTTAGGGTTTAGGGTTCTGGACCATGGATGCACACGCAGCCTCAGAAACAACCAGTACTCAGTACAGCAACTCCACTCGGAATCCTGGCACCCAACGTACCCGCAAGGCTTTAGGAAACCTATGGATTTCTGAAGCAAGTATACAGCATGGTCTTTGGCATCCCAACAGATCAGACATCAGAGAGCCTTCACTCTGAGGGCTAGAGACTAGGACCGGGAGTAGGGGAGACTTAGAGGGTTAGAGAGCTTTGGCCAAGGCAGCGGCATGCACCATCGCAGCTGCATGTCGAGGTGGGCTTGTCAGCTCGGCTTTAGGGTTTAGGGTTTAGGGTTTAGGGTTTAGGGTTTAGGGTTTAGGGTTTAGGGTTTAGGGTTTAGGGTTTAGGGTTTAGGGTTTAGGGATTTTCACCACAACCTCGGCATGCAAGAGGCTATTTCAATGTGAAAGGGTATTTCCGGTATCCCTGTATGTAAGAGAGGGGTTACAGGTGGATGGCAGTGGTAGGCACTTCCGCTACCTGCAGTACAGCAACCGTATACACACGCAAGGCAGCAACATGTGTGTTTGCCCGCTCTTGATGTTGAAAAGAATTTGCGCCGGTCTTCGGCCCTTTGCGATATGGAACAGACTGGAAATGAAGAGTGGCGCATTAAAGCGCAGGGCACTTTTCTTGGTGGCCAGGTGGGGGTATATTGGCTTCAATGTACATTGTCTGATTCGCATGCTCCTAAGACGGTGGGCTTCTGATGCATGAGGTTGGCACGGAGGCCAGCCACCTTATAGTCTCCGGTTGAGCGATACCTCAAACTATACAGTCTGCAAGAGGGTGTGAGAGCCTCGGGCCTCCCCTACTAAACCCTAAGCTCCCTAGCAGCCGAGCGGGGAACACCCATCCCTAATTCCTAAACCCTAAAACCTTAAGCCCCAAAGAGAACGTGGCCCCAGAAATCCCAGGAGTAGACCTCTGCAAAGGTTAGGGGTCTTCTTTACTGGGACCCAGAGTAGGCCCTTATGCACCTTTTCCATGCCTAGGTTCCTCTTGGATCTTTTTTCTCAATGAAGTCTACTCCTTGGTTAAGGGGTCTAAAACCTAAGTCCGCAAATCTTTATGTACCTCTTTGGAGGGTCAGATGGAAGGCTCGGCGGGCGGGCGTGGGCAAAGCAAGCGGCAGGCGGTGGCCACAACCCTGGTATCACATCGGGGTTCTAAGTTCGGGTCACCTATTGGGAAATTGACTTGGGGTTCAGGGCTTATTTCTAGATTGGGGCTTCTGTAGGCTTTACGGCTACGGTGTCGACATGGAGGTCTCTTTTGTTGGGGGCCCTTCCCTAAACCCCCGAATCCTGGACCCTAAGCTCTAACCCTCAACACTGACCTGCAGGTATCCAACAGGGTAGCTTTGACTAAAAACAACCCGAACATGTTGAAGTTTTCCCTTGGAGATCCCAAGATCCTTCAACTGTTGGAGAGATGCCTAGTATAGGGTTTTGGGTTTTGGGGTTTAGGGTTTACAGCGTTAATTCCTAAACCCTAAACCTTAAACCCTAAACCCTAAACCCTAAACCCTGTGGGGGTCTCAGGCTGGTTGCGCCTGCCGCATGATTAAGCTGAGTGGGATTGCAAGCTTCACTCCTACCCACAGCTGCCGCAGCTTGCGCGTATATCCCTGAGTGAAAAGTGCAAAATAAGCAATGCAACTAAACCCTAAACCCTAAACACTAAACCCTCAACCCTAAGCCAAACAAGGGTTTACTCCTTGCTCGTTGGGTTGGACCAAGGTGGCTGTCTGCACCATGCGGGCCTCGGCAGGCACCTGGCCCAGAACCCTCTGCTCGGTTTAGGGTTTAGGGTTTAGGGTTTAGGGTTTAGGGTTTAGGGTTTAGGGTTTAGGGTTTAGGGTTTAGGGTTTAGGGTTCACAGTAAGGTACACATACGGCTTAACTGAAAAATGCTTAGGGGCTGTTTTGAGGGTGGGGACGTATGGAAATCATACATCAAGCTTCATGGGCCTTTTGCGATACAGGGAGGGAGCGAGAGAGAGAGAGAGAGAGAGAGAGAGACTGAGAGAGAGAGAGGGACATGTATATATATATATATATACATTTGTTGCTTATATTTATATTTATATTTATATTTATATTTATATTTATAAATGCATAGGGGCAGTTCATGGACTCATCAGGATCTCCCACGAGGGAGCCCAGTCGTTCCGATGGATTCCTTGGCGAAAAAGTATGGTCGGTAGGCTCAGTCATTCGGCTCCATAGCGGTAGCGTTGCACTCAAGATACCCCCAAAGGGGATGATATGAGGTAGAACACCCATACACTCGCTGGCCCATCATATGGTTCCAAGTTGTTTCCGTTTTCAACTACGCACGGAGAGCGTCCAAGTCCATGAAGGAACGTGTCGAACAAAGGTTTAGGGCTTTCCGACCGCGCAGCCCAAAAAGCCCTTGCTGTGGAGAGAGGTTCTACCGCCACACGTGGGCAAAGCCAGCAAAGCAAACGGCAGGCAGTGGTCGCTGCCTCAGCCCACTTCGCCACACTGTTGGGGGGGCTTTGGGTTTCAGGATGTCTTCAACACCCAAAAGTAATTTTAAAAACCTTTGCGGCCCAGCGCCGAAAAGAAGCAAAGAGGCGATTTCGGGGCTTCGGGGGTTCTTCCCTAACCCTAAGCCCTAAGCCCTACGAAACCTCCACGGGCTCATGGGGCTAGAGGTGAGAACTAGTTGTGTACTGGAGGGGTTCGGGTTTTCAAAGGCTTGCGGCCTTCATGTCACTGAACTCCTTGCAGAAATGCTCTCCAAGCATCTTTGCCACGGGCGCCTTCGCACGAATCTTACAGCGGTACCCGGAGAGACCTAGTGTGCCTGCTGCCTCAGGACAAGTCGCCGGGCATCGTCCGGTTTAGGGTTTCGGGTTTAGGGTTTCGGGTTTAGGGTTTAGGGCGTAGCTTGTGTAGCTTATTCAGGCCCGGCATTCTTCATATCATGCCGCTGTTTGCGTGCCAGACTAGCCGCCGCCACTCAAGGGCAAGGACAGCCTTCTAGCCAAGGGTCAGCATGCAAAACGCAGACACTTAATTATCAAACATCTTCGAAGTATGCAGGCGGTCTTTTAGCGACTTCAATGCCTTGGATATCTAGGGTTTACTTCAGATACTGCCCACTTCGTCACACGTAGATTCCCGTGGCGGAGCCCTCCACAAAACATGCGCAGTGCGGAGGCCCGTGGATCGAGCCCTACACCCTTAACCCTAAACCCTAAACCCTAAAGCTGCTTGCTGGTTTCTGCCACGTTGGAGACGCACTGACCGGGGTTGCCTAGCGCGCTGCCCCATGAGTTCTAGGAATTTCGGCCTTTTCTCCCCCAAAAGCAGCGGAGGACGAAGCAAAAGACGCCAAGAAGGCTGCTCAGCTCCGGTTGTTTCTTTATGCTCCAGAAACCCTAAACCCTAAACCCTAAACCCTAAACCCTAAACCCTAAACCCTAAACCACTCCACATCTGGAACTAGAGACTGGCTGACAGGGCATGTTGTTGAGTTCTGGTTGCCTCTGGGCGGCTACATAGTAGTGGAGGGTTCCTAGGATGGACTCTTAAACCCTAAACCCTAAACCCTACGCCCCTACGCCCCTACGCCCTACACCCTACACGCTACACCCTGAAACCTAAACCTCTTTTCCCCCCACTCCGCCACCTTACTGTTCTGTAAGGGCCAACTGCCTGTGCAGGGGAGCTGCTCCTTTTATGGTTTAGGGTTTAGGGTTTAGGGGCGGGTTTTCCAACGTTCGGCCTCCTGAACCCGAAACCCTGAAAACTCCTCGCCGGCACGCGTGCGCCAGCTGTGAGAGTCGCAACCCTGAAAGCGCCCAGATCTTCCAACACCCCTGAATTCAGGAATATGCCCTAATTCATACTAAGGATCATAACTATGAGTTAGGGTATGTTGCTTAATTCAGGGGTCTTGGTCTGGGTGCAAGAAAACCCGCGCGAGCCCCAAGCCCAGGCTACTGAGGCAGAGAAGGGAGAGAAGGCCAAGAAAACGGCACCTGCGGAAGGCCACTTAGGGTTCAGGGTCGGGTCATGGGGGATCGGGGATAGGGGTTTAATTAGGGTTTAGGGTTTAGGGTTCAGGGTTTAGGCATTGGGGTGATTGCCCTCAGTCCATGGTTCAAAGGGGGGTGATTACTAATCTGGGGTCCCGCTCTAAGGGTGGTCCTTATTATAAGCTGGACTATGCGATTTTTTGTGGGGGGGGGGGGGGGGGGGGGGCAGAGAGGGGACCCGGCCCACAATTTCAGTTAGGGTTTAGGGTTTAGGGGTTAGGGTGTAGGGAACTGACAATGCAGCTCTCCTTGCCTTTTTTTTTTTGCTGTTTTGTTTCTCGCTCTTTCTCTTCTTCGCTCTCTCCATCGCCCTGACCCTGTGTCTCTTGGCGAGTGCATCTTGCACCCTGCCCTCCGCTAGTAGGATGTAGGAGGGGTGATATTGCGAGGCAACTAGATGTGGGATCTGGTGTGGGCAGCTTCCATGCTGGCAAGAATCCCAAACCCTAACCGTCAGGAAAGGGAAAAAAATGGACTTTCGTTCGGAAACGCAGGCAACTCTAGCAGTGCCCCGTTTGCTCTTGCATGGGCCACTTCCTATTCATGGCCTGCCAGAGCAGACTCGGCTTGGTGTTTGACCCAGCTGCTGACTGCACCATGCTGCTGGGATAGTCTAAGCTCGCAGTTTGAGTGTTTCGGGGCAGGCCTCTCTAGCAGTGCTGGCTCACCTCATGGGCTGGCTCTTCCTGAAAATGCCTGCGAGACCCAAAGGGGGCTGGAGTTTGACCCGGCTGCTCAGCTTTGCGCCTCTGAGCTGCCCCGGGATAGGCCAAGCCCATAGGCCCAAAGCCACTCAGAGAAGCCCTGTCCTTGAAGGAGTATCCCTTGGCTGTGACAAACACCCCTAAACTCTGAACCCTTGAACCCTAAGCCCTCATAAACCCCAAACCCTAACAGAGCAAACCCTAAGTCCTAAACCCCCCAAAACGCCCTAAGTCCAAGGAAAGAAAGCCGAGAGCAAGGCCCCCAAGAAGGCTCGAGCTGCGTGGTTCGGGGCTCGCGGGTTTCTTCAGAGGGACTCAGACATGGTGATGTTCCCCCTTATACGACGCAACAGCCCTTAAAGGGATCATCGTACCCCGGATTACAATCCCTATGAGTTGAGGACTATGAGTAAAAGGGGGAACATCCCAAACTCATGCGCCATTTTTCATACCGACTCTACCAAGATTGGGGCCGCTTACAGCTTTAGGCACCTGAACGCACCCAATCTTTACCCGAAACCCCAAACTCTAAACCCAAAACCCTAATCTGTGCCTTCCAGGATCACGAAGTTTTCTCATGTACTACCCTGTTCCCATACAGTGTGTCTTTCAGCCTTCCGATCCCTTTGACCCTAGGCCCCGAAAGCCCTTGCGCAGTGGCACAAGACCCTAAACACAAGAAGCCCTACAGCAACAAGCCTAGAAACTGCAAGCCTCTGCTGCGTGGGTTCGTCCAGCTATGTGTTGGCTGAACCCTAAGCACTAAGCTGGTGACGGGTTGGGGCCCTAAACCCTAAACCCTAGACCCTAAACCCTAAATGCTTTTCTGCTGACCTGAAAAAGCACGAACCCATATCGTCATTTGCCCTGTTGAGTGGCTTTCAGTCAGCTAGGGGTAGGCAAGAAGACAAGCAACTCAGCCCTAAACCCTATAACCCCTCAACCCTAAACCCTAAACCCTATAAATACCCTCAACCCTACACCCTATTCACCCCAAACCCTCAACCCTAGACCCAAAAAACTCTTCCTCAACTGCCGAGCCTGAACCCCACGCGAAACGCCCCCTTGAGGAGGCCACGGCTGCGTTGACCGACGATGCGGAGGGCCTAGAGATCCTAGGGGAGGAGCCCCAAGCCCAGGGGCTTGAAAGGCTTTGGGTGCAGGGGTTTAGGGGTTTAGGGGTTTAGGGGGTTGAGGGGTTTAGGGGTTTAGGGGTTTAGGGGTTTAGGGGTTTAGGGGTTGAGGGGTTTAGGGGTTTAGGGGTCTGGGGGGTTTAGGGGTTTAGGGGTTTAGGGGTTTAGGGGGTTAGGGGTTTAGGGGTTTAGGGGTTTAGGGGTTTAGGGGTTTGGTTTAGGGTTTGGGGGCTGTACTTGGAGGTTCATGGGTAGTTCGTTCTACGTTAGTGAGTTTAAAGTATAGCTTCCATACTTAGAGCCCTACTTCTAACTACCCTGAACCTCCAAGTATGGGTTTTGAGTTGGGACGTTCCCCCTTATACTTACAGTCCTTAATTGGGGTGGTAGTACCCCGCTATTGTAATCCCTTTTCAGGACTGTTAGTACAAGGGGGAACATCCCAAGTTTTGAGGATAGAAGGTCCAACTGTCGGCCTTGGGGTTTTGGGTTAGGGTTTAGGGTGTAGCGATATCGGCCTTGTAATGCCAGTGAAAGCAGTTTGAGGCAACAAGCCGGCGTGTTTGACCTATGCTAAGAGAGCCCCCGAGTCACAAGTCATAAGAGGCCATAGTAAGGGTTAGGGTTTAGGGTTTAGGGTTTAGGGAGTACCACTTCACTTTCAGTCCCTTCACTATTGTGAGTACAGTAAGGGCCACCTCCTGACAGAACGAGGTTGTGACGGCGGCTAAGTAGGGTTATTAGGTACCCTAATGAGGATGAAAATTAGACTTGTCATACCTTTGACCCTACATATAACTAACCAAATGAACCTGCAAGTAAATCCCTGATGCAGTTCACCAGGTGGTGACGCAGATCGCACAAGCCAAGTACGAGGTTGGACGGCAGTGAAAGAGCAGTTCTCCAGGTCAGGTCCCTGTAGGGTTTAGGGTAGGGTTTAGGGTTTAGGGGTTAGGGATATGGTCAGCTCTCAAAATTATGGCCCCTTTTTGGGTACCCGGAGTATTCGGGGCCGCTTTAAGTAGCCAAAAGGGACCATGATTTAGAGAAGCGGCCATATGGGAGTTGATATTCCGGGTGCTCGAACAGGGACCACAGTAGGGTTTAGGGTTTAGGGTTTAGGGTTTAGGGTTTAGGGTTTAGGGTTTAGGGACAGCCGGGCGGTGACAGAAAGCCCGTTGCAAAAAGGGTTTAGGGCTTAGGGTTCAGGAGGATGGCGTAGATAAAGAAGCGATGCCTGGTGGCAAGGATGCCCGAGGGTTTAGGGTTTAGGGTTGAGGGTTTAGGGTTTAGGTTTTAGGGTTTAGGGTTTAGGGTTTAGGGGTAAATATCGGGTAGATCATCCTGCCTGTGCCGGTCTTCTTTTTGTATTCCTGACAGTGTGGGCTTTCTTTGTTTAAGCACCAAACCTCAAACCACAACGCATCCGAAACCCTAAGCCCTAAACACTAACCCTAAAGCCTAAACCAGAACCCTAAAGCCTAAACCCTACACCCTTGCCCCTAAACCCTTAGCCTGCTGCTGCGGAGATTTCTTGCAGAAAGCCTAGACCCTAAACTGTAAACCCTAAACCCTAATCCCTACACCCTAAACTGGCCTAAACCCTAAACCCTCAGCCCCGGCTAACAGGCGCAGGAGGACAAGCTGAAAGATGTGGCTCGCCACTCCATGGCCTTGCTCCGACACTTTGAGACAAGCAGGTAGGTTTAGGGTTTAGGGTTCAGGGTTTAGGGTTTAGCATATCACCACCCAATTTTCAACCCCGCAACGGCTTCGAATTGGAGAGATACAGTGAGGCTTCACACTCCATGGCGCCTAGCAGTTCATGTGTGTGTGGCATCAGCTGGGTGGACGGTCATGTGGATTGATGAGGAGTACGGGTTGCAAGATTGGGACAGATCCAAGAGGTTTTACAGATTTGGCTGCTTTGGATTCAGTTGGAATTTGAGGGCCTTGTGATTGACGTTCATCTGCAAGATTGGATGCAACAGTGCTTCTATAGTGAGCTAGTTCGGTTTCATGAGAGTACCTTTAGATCTTTCAATTTTCTCATACTCTATAGTGTCATTCCTGAAACGTGGGCCGAGAAGCTGAGTCGCCTGCTCTAGTCCTTCTGTCAAGAGTGCAGGGGGATTGGGGGCCTTGCTGTCACGAGTACGGGGGGGCTTGCAGGGCGGCCTTGGCTCAGAGGGGATGTTATCGAGGCGGGCGAAGTCTTTGGGAAAAGGGTTTAGGGTTTAGGGTTTAAGGTTTAAGGTTTAGGGACACGGTAACCCGTAGGAATCCCAAACCTTCCCATGTGTCTAGGTATGTCGCTGCTGCTGCTGGTGGTGGTGTGTATAACGAAAAGTTTTTGCTTTCAAACAATACACACACATATACATACATACATGTATGTTTATGTTTGTTTATTGTCTTTACTTACATACATACATACATATATATATATATTCATTTTTATATTTATTTATATGTATACACGATATATATATATATACACACATATGGTGCGGTGGGGCTTCTGGGCATGAAGCACCAACAAAAAAACAGCCCTGCATCTGCGCCAAGGAGATTTCCAGAAGTTGGATGAGCATGACTGCGTCAGGAAGATAGCAGACATCCAGCCGCTGGCCACTCATAGCTATCGTGCTTCTGCCTTCTATGGACGCGGGTTACCGTGGCTGTGAAAAGTGCTCAAGCGTGAAACAAAGCCGAAGCTCCAGAAACCCAGAACATGGGCTTAGGGTTCCGGGTTTATGGCTTTTGGGGTTTAGGGTTTAGGGTTTAGGGCTACTACTCAGGCTAGGGTTTCAGCCCGGATGGAAGCGTTTCAGCCAAAAAGGGGTTTCAGAAGGCCGGCTCGAATATCTGATGGTCTGATCCGAAACCTGCGAGAACACCGGGGGGGTGAGAGAATGAGCTTGTCGAGGTTTACGGTCTTTCGGGGTCTTAGGGCTTTGAGCGTTTTGTGTGTTTTTTGTTTCTTTTTTTCGGGGGGTGGGGGGGTTCGGTTGGGGATGTCCCCGATTCTAGTCCCTCTTAAGGACTGTTAGAATAAGGGGGAACATGCCAAGGTTTAGGTTTAGATTTTTGTTGGATGTTTTCGGGTCAGGGTGCAAGCCATTTTCCGAGCAGGCCCCCTGTGCTTTCTCGGGATGCGGGGGTGGCCGGGATGGGGCAGTTTTCTGGGGGGGGGGAGGGGGGGGGGGGGGGGGGGGGGGGCGGTTTCGTGGCTTTTGGGGTTTAGGGTTGAGGAATATACCTTAAACCACACAGGGAACCTTGTTCTGATTTAGGGTATACCTAAACCTCAAAGGATTCAAAATAATGGCACTGTTTCTTTCTGGGCCTTGGGCAATTTGTTTAAGCATACTTTGGGGTTCCAGGCAGGAACTAAACTAAACCTCGAAAACCCCAACCTTCTACAGCCGTTTCTGACCCCAACCCATAGGGTCTTTGGTACCCATAATTAATTACTTCGCATCTGGTGTGCAGGGGTCATGTCTGCAAATGAACTCATGGCGATGAGTAGGCTTTTGCTTGGACCTGCGTGCTGGGAGCCGGTTTAGGGTATAGGGCGCCCTTTTAAAGGCTCAGCTCAGTGGAATTAATGGGGCTTTGGGTTTCAGGCAAACCCTGACCCCTAAACCCTATCTTGGAGGTTCATGGGTAGCTATACGTAAGGTTATAAGTATCCCAAATAGGGTTATAAGTACAGCTAGCAGTTAGCATACTTCTCACCCTACTTGAAACGACCCACGATCCTCCAAGTATATACCTCAACCCTTAGATGACCCGAAGCCTTATAAAACGCACCTTGGCTGTGAGCACATGGTCTGGGAACTCTGAATCTAAACCGCCATGTGGATGCAACCCTAAACCCGAAACCCTAAACCCCAAACACTAAACCCCAAACCCTAAACCCTAAACCCCAAACCCTAAACCCTAAACCCCAACGAGGCGCTGCTTGGTGAAGTATGAGATGCAGTACATCCGCGCTTGGGAGATCGAGGTCCTCTCGCTGGGGTTATGGCGTTTTGGGGTAAATTTGTTGAGGGCTTAGAGGGTTTAGGGTTTTGTTTTAGGGTTTAGTCTAGGGTTTTGGGTTTAGAGTTTAGGGTTTAGAGTTTAGGGTTTGGGGTTTAGGGTTTAGGGTTTAGAGTTTAGAGGTCCCTGGAAACCAAATGAACTCTAGAATTGGGGGGGGGGGGGGTCATATACCCTATACCACTATAATTCCTGTTGAGGTATGTAAACCATACACTCTCTTAAGGTTCGTTGGGCCCCTCAGGACTGTGTGCAGTCTTTACCCGTTTAGGGTTTAGGGTTTAGGGTTTAGGGGTCTTTACCGTTCAAGGCCCCGGTATGACTTGAGGTCCTGCAAGGCCCCTCTCTGCCTGGGTTTTCCGGGAGGAGAGGGGATGGGAGGAGGCTGTCCCACGTCTCGTTCAAGTCGGGGGTGTCGTGAGAAAGTGGAAGAAAGTGCTGGGAAGTGCCTCTCAGAACTTTCAAACGCAAGTGTGCGCTGCACAGTCAAAGTCTCAAACAAAGGGGAAAGGCAATGCCAGCCATCAGCTAGCTTCTTGCTTTGGATCCTCTTGCAGCAATACGCTAACTTGGAGGCTAGCCCTACTTCTGTCTACCCATGAATTTCGAGTGGTTGGCTTGCAGGTTTTCTGTTCGGCTTCTTGTGGGTGCTTGCCCGAGTCGGAGAGCAATGAAAGCTTAGTGACTGGGACGTGTCAGTTTTGTAAGGCTGCCCCTTTGGGTGAACCTACAGCGCACACTCAGACTCAGCTGTGCCAGAGGAGCACCGACGTCAGCGGGAGCTTGCTGATCTGGAAGCTATGCGCTCTCGCTTTCGGAAGGACCTGAACCTCCTCAAACAGGGAGGCAGCTGACTCCGTAGATCTGAGCTCCATGGTCAATGGATGACATCAG
Organism: Symbiodinium natans; assembly: GCA_905221605.1. Classification (NCBI taxonomy): domain Eukaryota; class Dinophyceae; order Suessiales; family Symbiodiniaceae; genus Symbiodinium; species Symbiodinium natans. The sequence goes on from CAJNDS010000668.1 coordinate 643,196, forward strand.
TGCTCACGTTCGCTTGTCTTGCCGAGCGCTTTGCAAGATGTCCCCGGGCACCCCTTCAAAGATGTCACCTACTGCTGAAGCTCTTTTGGATCAAGAGCATTCTTCCACTCAGGGCGCTTGTAAAAGGTTAGCACGTGCCCATGCTCAATTGTCAAAAAACCTCAGAGGAGGTCGATACCCAGTACGAGCCGATGATCACTTCAGAGGAGGTGGAGGACGAATTGTTTCGTCTGGGTGCCTCCTCCGACACGCTCACCAAGCTCAAAGTGTTTGATGAAATGGTGCACAAGCCGACGTCAGGCAACCTCGACAGGTCCATCCGCACCAAGGCCCTGCGTTGCATGTGGCGAATGCTTCAGGAAAAAGGCCTTGCTGCTGAGAAAACCTGGTTCAAGGCGGCCCTCCTTCTCGATCGCGTGACGGCAAGCAGCTTCTTCCGCTTAGAAGAGATGCCGCTGACCTGCGTGTACTTGACGAGGCTTGTCTTGAAGTGCGCCTCCCGCGTGCCCAAGGGTGCAGATGAAGAAGACCCCAGCATGGTGCTCAAAGACTTTGCGACCTGGCTGGACTCGACGCAGAACTTGGCGACTTCAAAGGTGTCCAACCAGGCGCTCCTGACGCATGAGGAGAAGGTCTTGAAGGCACTCGACTGGCAGGTGGAAGTGTCCAGCATGGAGAAGTGGTGCTTTCTCTTCTTCACTCGCTTCGGATTGGCGGGCTGGGAGTTCCAGGCGCCTCTCCGGCAGATGCATGAACAGGCTTTGCTGCTTGCACGCGCCGTGGTGATGTGCTTTCCAATGCTGAGCCACAAGAAGCTGGCCGCCGGACTGTTTCTTTGTCATAGTTGGGTACCATTTTACATTTGTTTAAGGGTACCAAAACCCCACAAGGAATAAGAAACAAACTATTTGTAACGTTATCCCAACCATGAACTATAGGTTTTGCCTGAGCTTTGTGTACTCGGGCCTACTGCCAACGGCCAGCCTGCGGCCTTCGGACGTGAATGCTACGGAGTGGAGCGCGCTTTTGGCAGCGAATGGAAAGCTGCCTCAATGCCGTTTGCCGCAGGCGATTACGATGAGGCTTATGCACATGATCTGCCTCTCCGTTAAGGAGAGGCCGGATGACATCCGTGCCTGGTCAAGACAAACAGTAGAAACCTTGGGCGAAACACTTCGTCAAGTTCGCATGTTTCACGATGGGCAAGAGCTGTGGAACATCTAGATCTCCCTCTCTCTCAGTGTCGGCTCTCACCAATTCCGCCCTGAGCGTTACGTCGGTGAGTATGGGCCAGGGCCAGAGGGGGTCCGGAATTGTGTATCTTAAGTCTCGCGTCTTGCGAAGAGACTCCCAAGAGGACTCCGCAGGAACGTCCATCAATCATCCAATCCCTCGACGGACTGCTTGCGCTTGCTTGTGAATGGAGGAGGTTTAGCTATAAGACTACTTTCGCTTTCCTGCTTTAAGATCCGTGCCGGATGTAGTTCATACTGCACAGGCATCCAGCAGCTCCATTGTTAAGGTTTAGGGTTTAAAGTGTAGGGATGGCTCGCCGGCCGAACACTGCAGAGCAGGAAACCTATTGCTACACCCCTCTTGGAGAACATCCAAGCAGACTCTAAGCATGCAGCCCTCGAGATCCTTTGTTTCAGGGGACTAAGGGAGGGTCCCTCATTTAGGGACTACTTAGGTCTGTAGGGACTTTATGAGGTATATATATATATATATGATTGAAATGTATGTATATATATATATATATATGTTTAGGGGTTGTATAGGGGAACAAGATTAAGAGTCCCTTCTAGGGGGGTCCCTCCCTATACCCCTTCAGAGTCAATGTTTGTCTTCGATCGCTCGCGGAGATGTTCTGTCATGGCCCAGCAGGGCACGGCCCAAGAGAGCAGAGGGCATGCCAACGCGCAGTGTGCAGATGCAAAACGATGCCCATTGTTCGTCCGAGTTCGTCCCCCAGGCCTAAACCCTAAACCCTACAAATTCAAAAACCCTGGACCCTAAACCCTAAACCCTTAGCCGAACTAAATGACCCCACCAGGACGCCGAAGGAGAAGAGAGGCAGCTTGATGGTCAGCGCAAGGCCCTCCCAGGGTTCGTGCTTAGTGTTTAGGGCTTAGGGCTCAGCACGTCTTTGCAAGGTGCCATGGGGTTTCTGCCGAGGGCAGACCCTTCCTGCAATTCTCTTTAACTACAGTGTGCGGTTTAGTGCTTACTTAGGGCTTAAGGGTTTAAAGTTTCATGGGTTGAAATTATTGATTGAGGGGTGCTTAGTACTGAACTGTGGGCAAATAGAGTAACCTGGAATTTTGTTATATGTCCCCCTTTCTGGCTTGAACAGGGTTTAAAGATCGGTTCTTACTGATGATTTACTGGTTTTTGGACTACTATACTTGAACACTTTTTTTTGGTTACGGAAGCCTCTTATAGATACTTTCAGCTGCTAAGAAGTACATGTTTTCCAGGGTCTACTCCAAAGTGGGGTATGGGGCTTCTGGAAACCTAGTATAGATACTACTTCTACCTAATAAGCAACCCTAAACCTTAAACCCTAAACCCTAAACCCTAAACCCTAAACCCTAGTATATCTTTCTTTTCAGGGTCTACTCCGAAGCAGGGTTTAGGGCAGACAGCACTCAGACAGTCAAAGGCCGACTCCAGCCGCTGGGAGGATCATGGGTTTGCTGTCGAGGGTTTTAGGGTTTTAGGGGTTTAGGGTTTTATGGTTCTAGGGTTTTGGGGTTTAGGGTTTTAGGGGTTCTAGGGTTTTAGGGTTTTAGGGTTTTAGGGTTTTAGGGTTTTAGGGTTTTAGGGTTTTAGGGGTTTAGGGTTTTAGGGTTTTAGGGTTTTAGGGTCTTAGGGTCTTAGGGTTTTAGGGTTTTAGGGTTCAGGTTAGTGTTCACTTCACCCCCAGAACCCCCACGCATTCCTACAACTTCCGCCCCTGACCTTTCTCAAACCATTTCTGGATGCTTTCAGGTATTGCAGAAGGGGCAGATCAAGCGCAAGCGCTATGTAGGCCGGTGTTTTGGGACCGGTCGAAGCGCCTGAGGTCCTCGGGCGCTTGGGGAGCTGAAGGGGAGTAGGAAGGGGTAGCCGAGCAACCCGAAACCCTGAACTCCCCTCTTCTCATTCTTATCGGCATACTGCTAGCATCCCTGGCAGCAAAGATGCGGCTCTTGCGGGTACCCAGAGAGCCCAATACCCCTCAATTAAGGAATATTCCTTAAATCATACTAAGGATCCCTATGTGGTTTAAGGAATATTGCTTAATTAAGAAGCCATCTCCCTTCGCACCCTGCAGGTTACGAAGAGCTGGCCGCGGCCGTGAACTCCAAAAGGCCACAGCACGAATCCAAGGCGCCGGCCTTTGGTCCTTTAGGGTTCAGGGTTTAGGGTTTAGGGTTTAGGGTTTAGGGTTTAGGATTAAACTAAAGGTCTAGTAAGAACTAGTTGAGATCCTTTCCGGAATCTGCGCATGCCCCCTTGCAACCTTAAGATCTCTTGGGTACGAAGAAGGAGCCCTAAACCCTACACCGAAATGTTTTTCGACCTGCTTCTCCCCCTTGTTCCCCGTTTTAGGGGTTGTGAGTTCCCGTGTGAAAGGATACACGCCTGAACCTTGTGAGGTGGATCGAGGCGGTGCGGACTGAGAAAGTGTGTTGAAAGAAGGGTCTATAGATTTGGGGGTTTAGGGTTTAGGGGTATCGGCCAGGAACCCTAAACCCTAAACCCTAAACCCTAAACCCTAAACCCTAAACCTACTGTCAGGGGCAGATCGAGCACGTCACGGCCGACTTGGTGCAGATGCGCGCGCACGGCCGGGGGGCCTTGTTTAAAGAAATCTCCTTCGGGGCAATTGGGGTTTAGGGTTTAGGGTTTAGGGTTTAGGGTTTAGGGTTTAGGGTTTGAACCCGACAAGAGTTGCTTTGCCGTCCAGCAGTTCTAAACAGGCCTCTATGGGGATGAATCTAGTACTGCAATGTCAGGGTATGATCCCAATGGGAAAGATCCAGCATATCCATCATGTAAGTTTTTCGAGGTGCACGGCGCGGAGCTAGATTACACCGGTAACATGCATTGAGGAGAGGGAAGGGCGTGAGAGAGAAAGAGAGAGACCCTAAGCCCTAGACCCTAAACCCTAAACCCTAAACCCTAAACCGTCACAACAGGTGAGCGTCTCTCCCGGTTGGCCGAGTTCCGGGACGAGCGCCCTGGCTGATTTTCAAAGGAGGAAACCCATAGTTTCCTAAGGGCTATGTTGTGTCGTGTCCAAGGTAGCTAAACCCCAGAAAATTCTTAGAACATAATCCTGGTGCTACGGCCCGTTGTGTAGGAGTCTAGGAGTGGCATGCTCCGCTCAGCTTGCCGGCAATTTGCCTGATACAGCCAGCTACTACTACTACTACTACTACTACTACTACTACTACTACTACTACTACTACTACTACTACTACTACTACTAATCTAACACTACTGGTAGCAGCAGTGGCAGTCGTCGTCATCGTCGTCGTCCCCGTCGTCGAAGACGGTATAGACGGTAGACGTCATAGTCGTCGTCACAGCTAGTTGTTCCTTCCCACTTTTTCTGAGACGCGCGTGTCTGTTGTACTGTGCAGGCCACTAGTTTTGTGAAATGGGGCTCCCGAGTTGCCAGGGCCAGTTCGAGAATTTTCCTTTTCCCGAATGCGTAGCAGAGGGTTCCCCGTTGTAAGAGGTGGGTTCCAGGGGTTTGGGAGTTTGTGTGGCGTGATTTGGCATTGCCCCCGCCGTGCGCATCGAGCTGTGTCTGCGGAAACCCGGCGTTTTGGCCTGGCTTTGGTCTCTGCATGCCTCAAAAAGTGTCGGTGAGGCCGCTCATGGGTCTTGGAGGAGTGCCATCCTAGCAACTGCTATTGCTCTTTGACTGTATCGTGGCTTTTAGTGCAGACAAGCACGAGGATGAGGCACGCAGGCGGTGCCATCCTGGGATTGCCGTGACTTTTAATGCTTGGTTTGTTGATGTTTGTTTTTCATGGCTCAAAATTGCAGACAGTCACGAGGATGCGGCACGTGGGTGGAGCCATCCTCGTGACTGTCGTGATTGTGTCAAGCTTGGTTTCTTGTTCAAGGCTTTGTAAGCTTGGTTTAACGTTCACGGCTCAAAAGTGCAGACGAGTGGAGAAAGTGGGAGATAGAGGACGAGAGCGAGAGAGGAATAACAAAATGACAAAAAGAGAGAGGTCGATGAAAAAGAGATGAGAATGACTTAAGAGAGATATGAAAGAGAGAGAGAGAGAGACAGAAGAGACAAACACAAGAGAGAACGAGAGAGAAGAGAGAATGAAAAGAGAAAGAGAGAGAGAGAGAAAGAAGAAACAAAGAGAGAAACATTAAAACTATGTAGTGGAAAAAGTCGGGATGAGATAGAGAGAGAGAGAGAGTTTTTTTTGTGTAGTCTTGGTGCTCCGACATCAATAAAAGTCAGCTAGAGTCATTTCAAAGGTTCTCGTTTTCGAGTCCATTCAAAGATCTATTGTGTAAACCGAGTCTTGTTGAAGATCTATGCAGTCGAAGTCAAACAAGTCAAACAAGAATGAGAAAAGATCACCGCCAGCCCCCAGCCCTCCCTCCCAAGAAAAAGGACAAGCAAGCCAAGCCAAGAATATTTGAGAAAGACAAGGAACGCAAATCTATTTACCGGTTTTCGGGGGCGGGAGAAAGCAAGAAGAACCAACAAAGGGGCAAGACAACCTAGGGTTACTTCTCCACGTGCCAGGTAGTGGTGGAGGCAGCGGTAGTGGTGGTGGTCGTCGTCGTCGTGGTCGCGGTCGTCGTCGTCGTCGTCGTACAGCAGAAGCAGTAGCCAGAGCAGGAACCGGAGGAGTCGGAGTAGGAGTAATAGGAGTAGCAGGAGTGGTAGGAGTAGTAGGAGCGGTAGGAGTAGTAGGAGTAGTAGGAGTAGTAGAAGCAGTAGTAGTAGTAGTAGTAGTAGTAGTAGTAGTAGTAGTAGTAGAAGTAGTAGTAGTAGTAGTAGTAGTCGTAGTAGTAGTAGTAGTAGTAGGAGTAGGAGTAGGAGTAGGAGTAGTAGTAGTAGTAGTAGTAGTAGTAGTAGTAGTAGTAGTAGTGGTAGTAGTAGTAGTAGTCGTCGTCGTAGTAGTAGTAGTAACAGAAGAAGAAGAAGTAGTAGTAGTAGTAGTCGTCGTTGTTGTAGTACTAGTAGTAGTAGGAGTAGGAGTATGAGTAGTAGTAGGAGTAGGAGGAGTAGTAGTAGGAGTAGTAGGAGTAGTAGTAGTCGTAGTCGTAGTCGTAGTCGTAGTAGTAGTCGTAGTCGTAGTAGTAGTAGTAGTAGTAGTAGTAGTAGTAGTAGTAGTAGTAGTAGTAGGAGTAGTAGTAGTGGTAGTAGTAGTAGTAGTAGTAGTAGTAGTAGTAGTAGATGCAGTAGTCGTAGTAGTTGTAGTTGTGTTGGTGTTGGTGGTAGTGGAAGTTGTGGGAATAGTCTTCGTCAAATTCGTATGTAGTCGCCGTAGCAGTATCAGTAGCATTACCGGAGTGGTTGTGATGGTGGTGCTGCTAGTGTCGCCATGGTTAGATGCTTATCAGGATGGTTATGAATATGAGCATTATTCGTATCATTCAGTGCATCTTTCAAAACTTGGCACGCAGTCTTCTTGAGGAAGCTGAAGATTCTACTGGAAGCGCTCGCCGAGTTGGATCAGGATGTGCAGCGGGGACAGTTTGCATGCTGGAGACACACACTTGTATAAATCAATCACAAACACATAACTAAATAACCCACCTTCATCCTAAAACCAAACCGAAACCCCGAACACCGGGCGGTGTACGGAAGCATTGCTTACGTGTCTCTGCTCGACATAACAAGAGACTCATCATGTACCCTCCCAACCCAGCGGCCCAGCGGCAACCTTGTAAACCGGAGAAGTATTGTCTTTACGTGTCCCCGAGACCTGAAATTCAGAAAAAGCAGAGAAGTAGTGCCCATCAAGTTTCATTCAAACCTTGGAAGTCGAAATGGTATTTGCAAGCATTGCCCTTTGTCGCAACACAGAACACGAGCCGCACTCGACGGGTTTTATTTGTTTGCACGCTGAGCCAGGCACCATATCGGAGTTGTCGCATCGTTGTCCGGAAGTTGCCATCGCATTCATGACAGTTGCTTCTCGCACAGAAGCGGCCCTATCACGGAGCGCCGTTGATTTTGGAATTCTTCGACTCAGGGACCAGCATTTCAAAAGTCACTGTTCCTGCACGATTGCTTCCGCCAGCATTCACAAGGAAAACGTCCAAAAAACCTATCTCTTCCTTTACAGGACTCTGCAGCAGAGCAGAGTTTCCGCGAGGAGACGTTCCCCGACGAGGCCCCAAAGATTGGTTTAGGGTTTTGGGTTTTGGGTTTCGGGTTTAGTGTGTTTTTTGGAACTTAAGGCTCAGGGTCAAGCTAATTCGCAGGTCGCGGGTTCACAGCTGCGAGGTAAGCTGCAGAATGTCCGAAGCCCTGTGATTCAAGACCATATCTGGGAAATTGAGGCTTTCTGTTGAATCCCCCCGGGTTTTTCATATTATTGGCAAGTTGTGCTTTTATGTTTGGGATGTATTTGTTGGGTTTTTCCGGGGCCCGAGTCCGTCCAGGTAAGTTTCGGGATTCAGAGACTCAGTGTTCTCACCGTACTATCCGGACCTTACACCAAAGAGCCCAATACCCCCTTAATTAAGAAATATACCTTAAATCATACTAAGGATCCCTTTATGGTTTAAGGTAGATTCCTCAGTTTAGAGGTTTGTTGGGCTCTCTGGGATGTGCAATGCTTGGCCAGGTTGCAGAGCACGCGGCCAGCATCGTCTGTGACCCATCGCCGCCGAACACGACAGAAGCCGTCGAAGTCGTGTCGTAGGTTCCCAAGGGTTACTTTGGGGAACGATGGCTGCTGTTTGGGATGTTCTAACAAAAGAGGGAAGAAAGAAAGCGGGTACTAGAATCCCTATTCAGGACTGTTTGTATAAGGGGAACATTCCAGGTCATCAGCGTATCATAGCGCAGGGCTTGCCTCATTCTCGGCGCCCGTGGCCACAGAAGCCTGCGCCTGGCGACATGCTTCGCCAGTCTCTATAAGTCCATGTACAGCCGCATGCAGTTCAGGGTTTAGCGTTTAGCGTTTAGGGTTGTGACTGGCAATTGGGCAGGAGTATATGCAATTTGTTTACGCCTCTCAGTTTGCTGCATGCTGTTGGCATGGGACGCCGTCTCACGGATTAGCCACAAGATATGCAGAGCCATCGGGACTCCCAGTCGGGGAATACTCTTTGCAGAAGCATGATTCGATGCCCTTCTGTGGCTTAAGACTCTCCAGCTCCATGCCGAGAAGTTCTACCTTTTGTGGGACAGCTGATGAAAGACAAGAAGTTCTACCTTTTGTGGGACAGCTGATGAAAGACAAATACCTAGGCTCCAGGGCCTGTGTAGCCTCACACAATAGACCGTCACTACATTCCGAACACGGCATCTGGCTGCTCGACAAGAAAGACTGTATCTACATCCCCTGAGAGCATGGTTCCTTGGCATCGTTGCGTCATGTCTCTGTCGATACAGTGGGGCTGGGAAAGGGAACGTGCACCGCAGCCTTTGTCAACATGTGGGTTTGGTTTTGGGAGGTCCAAGCGACAACGTAGCACTTCCGACTAACTCGGGCAGAAAGCCCGCAGCGCTTTTGTGGCGCCGACATCCGTGAAAAGCAAGGGAAGGTTTGTCGGTTTAGGGTTTAGGGTTCAGGGTTTAGGGGTTGGAGGCCTCCAGACACGGGCAAACGCACGGGGGCGGGGCGGAAGGGGAGAGTTCGGTGGTTGCGGGCTTCGAGCACGCTGCGTAGCAAGCGCCTTCAGACTTCAAGCAAGCATCCTCTAGTTTGTGTGCTCACAGAGGCCGTCTCGGAGTAGAGTCCCACTTCGGAGCATGGTCCCTTAGGCAGATTGGCAATCTGGCATGGCCTAGATGATTTGTAGAACCCACTAACGGAGAGTTTAGAGGTCCGAGTACGACTTCAACAGAGGGTTTAGGGTTTAGGGTTTGAGGGCACACAGGGTACGCAGGCCTTGAAGAATCGCGATAGAAGTTGCCGAGGCCAGCGACGACGAGATGGGCGTTCAGGCGAAGTTCTGTGCCACCCTTCCTTTGGAGTCACCACGTCATGATGATGGCTTGGGATGTTCCCCCTTATACTAGCAGTCCTTTTTAGGCATTAAAATAGGGGTAGTAAAATCCCGATTAAGGACTGTTAGTATAAGGGGGAATGATGGCCAGCCTAGTCTAGCAGCTCTACTTCTGTACATTCTCCCAGTTCAGGCTCAAACACAAGTTCTGTCACGCTTCGGGTGCGTTTCCTGCTTTTTGGTTTACAGGTGTATTGGTGTGACAAGGGCTGCCATGACAGGTGGAGACGCTCCCGCCACGGCTGAAAACCCAGGCATTGCGGCAAGCAGTCTGCTTCACCAGCCTTTCAAAACGCTTGATCTAAACAGCCTTGGGATGTTGCTGTGCTGGTTGCCTGAGTATAAGACCTCCGGGCTCCAGGATCAACAGACCGAACGCATCTAGAAATGGAGTCGCCCTCGTAGCATTAAAAGATTCGGTCGGTTGTGGCTTCCCCTTGAGGCATTGAAAGTCATTGAGCATTTTGCTCAGAGACCCTACTCCCTGAATGAAGCCCTGGACCCTGAATGCTGAGCAAAGCCCAAAACCCCAAAGTGGGCCAATGTTCCCTTTTCGAGGGCCAAGGGTACTCTTTTGATTCCTAGGCTACTCCTGGGTCTAGTTTGTGTATTCCCCTAAACCCCAAACCCCAAACCCCAAACCCCAAACCCCAAACCCCAAACCCTAAACCCTAAACCCTAAACCCTAAACCCTTCTCATCGACATCACCCTGCCTTGCGGTTCGGCCAGCTATGCGGGAGCGAAAAAAAACCCTAAACCCTAAACCCTAAGCCCTAAGCCCTGAAGCGAAAGCATCCTGCAGGTCTCTGCGCCCATGGCAGAAGCAGACGTGCAGACGGACGATACTGAATTCAAGGATCCCAGAGAGCCCCCAAAGCCCTCCTCTTTGGGTTTAGGGTTTAGGGTTTAGGGTTTAGGGTTTAGGGTTTAGGGTTTAGGGTTTGGGGCAGTCTAGGGATGAAGTGTTAGGCCGAAAGCTTTCTTTCAGTGGCAGTATAGGGGTTCTTGACGGGGGTGCAGAGGACATGAGGGGGGTTTGCGAAAATAAGGGACCCCTAATATATAGACCCCAAATAGTAGGACCCCTTATAAGGACCCCAACAAGGGCACCCTTACTATCGTAAACCCCGATAAGTCTCAGGGGATGAGGACGGTGCCCCATGAGCACATGGAGGGTGAAGACAGAACTCAACCTGAAGTCCCCAAACCCTAAACCCTAAACCCTAAAACCAACTCATCATCTGGAACCTAGAAATCACGGCAAAACCAATGGGACCGGGGGGTGGGGGAGGGGCAGTGTTTCCGGCGTTTGCGCAGGTTCGTGCCTTCCCCCCCGGCCTTCGTATAACCTTCGCGCCGAGTCTAGCCCTTCCTATCCCCCCCCCCCCGTCCCCCCCGCCTCCCCCCCCGCATGCGTCTTTCTTCGCGTTCCAAGTAAACCCCTAAGCCCTTGGGGAGAGCCTCTGCCCACTGCCGAAAAAAGGCGATGAACATGGTTGCCTAGTCTCACTAGATGCGGACCCCAACGAACCGAGAGCCTTGCTCGCCGTGCGCGAGTGTGAGAGTCGAAACCCTAAACCCCTAAACCCCTAAACCCCTAAACCCTAAACCCTAGACCCTAAACCCTAAACCCTAAACCCTAAACCCTAAACCCTAAACCCTCTTTAGCTGAACTAAGCCTTTTAAAGCTGCTGAGACAGAGGAGCTGATGCCCGAAGTGGAAGTTGACCGGGTGGATAGTCACAAGGCCTGCAGACCCTCAGTGGACTCCGATAGCCCCTAAACCGTGAATCCGCGTGGTCTTCTGAGGACTTCCCTGCACCCCTACAATCTTGGCTGCTGAAGTCTTGGCGGTTCAGGGTTTGGGGTTTAGGGCTAGGGTTTAGGGTAATGAGTGAGGGTTTAGGGGATGCGGTTTGGACGCCTTTGCAACTGCATCAATCCAACCCGGCGCCCGAACCTCCATACCGTGTTATTTTAGGGTTTAGGGTCCCTCGAACCCCCTTCCCATCAGAACCCTAGAAGTCTATAAACTTAGGCATGTCTCCTCCCACGAAGTAAAGGGCTCTTGTGCCCAAAGCCTTATACACCTGAGACACCCTAACGCCCTTACTTCAGGGGTCTCATTACCCGAAAAACCCTGAACCTTAGAAACGCCAAAGCCCTTTTGTAGTGAAGGGGCAAAGTCACCCCACAAAACCCTAAGCCTTGCAAACTACCCTCTAAAGCCGTCTAAAGCCCTAAACCCTAGAGCCTTAAACCCCAAGTACACCCCAAAATGTACTCCTGACCCCACAGAAACCTCGGCCTTACAAAGCCTAAAGCCCTAAAGCCCCAAACCCTAAACCCCTTTACATCCTTCAGGGGTCTAATCACTTGAACTCCTATACCCTAAACCCTAAACCCTAAACCCTAAACCCTAAACCCTAAACCCTAAACCCTAAACCCTAAACCCTAAACCCTCTTTTCGAGAGGTGGGGGCTGCTGTGGTCAAGATCTTCGTGACGCGGCAGAGGCCTGCCATGGTCGTTCCCTGGCAGCCCGGGCGCCCAGCAGGGTTTAGGGTTTAGGGTTTAGGGTTTGGGGTTTAGGGTTTAGGGTTTAGGGTTTCGGGTTTAGGGTTTCGGGTTTGGGGTTTAGGGTTTAGGGTTTAGGGTTTAGGGTTTGGGGTTTAGGGTTTGGGGTTTAGGGTTTAGGGTTGGGGTTCAGGGTTTGGGGTTTGGGGTTTGGGGTTTAGGGTTTAGGGTGTAGGGTTTGGTGTTTAGGGTTTGGGGTTTGGGGTTTGGGGTTGGGGTTTGGGGTTTAGGGTGTAGGGTTGGGGTTCAGGGTTTGGGGTTTGGGGTTTGGGGTTTGGGGTTTGGGGTTTGGGGTTGGGGTTTGGGGTGTAGGGTTTGGGGTTTGAGTTTGGGGTTTAGGGTTTGGGGGTTAGGGTTTAGGGTTGTTTTTTTTCGGGGCGTAGGTTCGATAACTGGGAGGTTATGGAAAGGACTTAGGGGCTCTGACCAGGTTTTTTTTGAATTATTTAGGGTTTAGGGCTTGCAGGGTTGTGTCTGAGAGACCTGGCTCGAAAAGGGTTATGTTCAAAGATTTGTGGTCTAGGGTGTTCGTTTGGAGTCTAGGGCCTTCGGGTTCTATGAAAAAGGTTGAGGGTTTAGGGTTTAGGGTCTAGGGCTTCGGGTTTTGGGTTTGGGGTTTAGGGTTTAGGGCTTCCCGTAGTTAGGAGCATACTCATTGTCTTGCCTTAGACCCCCAAACCATTTGGTCTACATCTGGCGTCTTCTTATGGCCCAGGGGCCTTCAAAATCATTGCTTTGGAAGGCGTTCCGAGAACAGCTCAGAAATGCCTAGTCTTACTTGGAGGTTCCTGTGTAATTTCAAGTAGGGATTTCAGCATGGTAACTATACTTATGAGCTTGAGTCAGGGGACTTATAAAACCGTACTTACACCGAACCTCCAAGTTGGGGAGGCACTCGTAATTTGAGTCTTAGGAAGTTGGGGCTTGAGGGGGGTTTTGAGTTTAGGGTTCAAAGGGGCCCTCTGCAAAATGGTGTACCTCACCCACAGCCAACCCCCCTAAACGCAAAATCCTAATTTATGGCTCCTAAGCCACATGGTTCCAAGGCTCCCTTTAATCTCACACGAAGTAGAAGAAGCCGAATGTAGGAGAGGGTGCCGGTGCATATCTGCTTCAGTTTTCCACTTTGAGACTACACCCTAAAACCCTAAAACCCTAAAACCCTAAACCCTCAACCCTACACAAAAAACAAGCCAGGGTCTGAAGGGCCTCTCAAAACGTGCACCCCGAATACGTACAGCTGCGGACCCCAAGGCCCGCACACTGAGACTTTAGGGCCTAGGGCTCAGGGTATGAAACAGCTTCCAGGTTCTAAAAGGGCTTAGGGTTCAACAAGGTTTAGGGTTTAGGGTTTAGGGTTTAGGGGTTCCGGGGAGTTTCGATGAGAAAGCGCGTGCGAAATTTGCAATGTCCGACCCCATGCCAGGACGCAGCAGGCCCGTCGGCATCTGTGGGCGTGTGGGTGTGTTCGTGTCTGCGTCTGTGCACGTGTGTCACAGATTCGGGCATGGCCAGGGAAACCCTAAACCCTAAACCCTAAACCCTAAACTGGGAATCCAGGGTTTCTAGGTTTAGGGCTCCGTGCCTCGGAATAGAAGCTTGGCCTTGAAAAGTAACTTGGTGGCCTTTTTGCACCCTTTTCCCCATTCTTTTGGGTTCTGGGTTTCCTTACAAAATAACCACCCCAAAGAAGGGTGCTCTTATTATGATATGGTTACTGGGCTACCAAGGTAATGCTGAAAGACGACTTGGCACAACTGCCCTGCAGTTCTTGGGCTCAGAGAAGGACATGATGTGATGCACAAGATCATCTAAAATCTGCTGCACCATGCTTAAAACCTCTAAGGCTGTCTACGGTTGTAAACCACCTTACACCCTCAACCTGGACCCTAAACCCTGAAGCCTTAGCTTAGCCATTTCTGGAGGTGGAGTCCACCAGCGGAAGTGGAACCTTCATCATGCGGCGGCGCGGACCGGTCGGGGCCTATAAGCAAACAGGAAAGCATGCAGGCCTGCAATGTTAGATGTTTGGGTTTAGGGTTTAGGGGGTTTAGGGTTTAGGGTGCAGGGTTTGGTTTGGGGTTTAGGGTTCAGGGTTCAGGGTTTAGGGTTTAGGGTTTAGGGTTTAGGGTTTAGGGTTTCAGAGGTGTACGGGCAAGCAGGGTTTATAGTGTTCGGTGTCTGGGCGGCATGGGATGTGCAGGGCTCAGGTGCGGGCATGCCCAGCCTTCTGTAGCCCTTAACACGGCTCTTCCGTGTTTACTTGTAGGTTCATGCGGATTTGTAAGTAGGGTCTTAAGCCTACTTACTGATCACCACCCATGAAGCTCCAAGTAGGGTTCCTTAAGTTAGGGCGGCGTGTGCACCTCTGCGCGGAAAGCTGTGGCTTGATCAGCTCTGGTTTTGTCTTCTGCCAGTGCTGTCAATGATGGAGCTGCAGTTTGCGGTTTAGGGTTTTAGGGTTTAGGTTTAGGGTTTTGAGTGTAGGGTTTAGGGTTTAGGCACCTTGCAGACATGGAGAAGAATGAGTAGACTTTACCAGTGGTTTACGGCTGGTAACCAGCGCAAAAGAGAAGCAACATGCAGGGATGCAACCTCGAACTACCGGCATCCCTAGAAGCTTAAACCGAAACACTAAACTAAACTCCTATCAGGGGAGTTCTCCAAGGTAGGAGTTAGGGTTCCTTTTTGGGCCACCCCCCCCCCCCCCCCCCCCCCCCCCCGCCCCAAAGAAAAACAAGTCGGCCCCCTTAGGCTTACCACCAAAAAGCCCCCAAAACAAGCCATTTTGAAAAAAGGGGAACCCTACTTCTTGGGGTTCCTACAAGGATAAGGGGTCCCCATCTTGGGAAAGACTCGACCCGAAAACCTAAACTCTAAATCCTTTGTCACGGGTTAGAAGTGTAGCTAACATACTGGTAGCCGTACTGATAACTACCACCCTAGATCCTAAACCCTAAATACCCATGAACCTCCAAGTAGAGAAGTTCTGAGGTGAACCACACGGACGGTGCCTTGGAGGAGCCTGATCCACTCGAGCCAGGGCCTTAAAGCGCGTCAAAAAGACCTAAACCCCTACCCCCAAACCCCAAACCCCAAACCCCAAACCCCAAACCCCAAACCCCAAACCCCAAACCCCAAACCCCAAACCCCAAACCCTAAACCCTAAACCCTAAACCCCTAAACCCTAAACCCTAAACCCTAGACCCTAGACCCTAGACCCTAGACCCTAGACCCTAGACCCTAGACCCTAGACCCTAGACCCTAGACCCTAGACCCTAGACCCTAGCCCTAAGTAAGGCTTAGGGGGTTCAGGGGCCGGTAGGGTTTTCAAGCCAAACTGGTCTCAAGGTGTTGGTCCTGCAGGGTTTTGCCACTTCACACTTCCCCCACCGAGAATCAGCTAAGGTCTTAGGGGTTTAGGGGTTTAGGTTCTTTAGGGTGGTGTGGCTTGAAGTCACCACGATTTCCTGACCGTTCCCAGCCGACTCCTCAAGCCCGGATGCAAAAAAAGGGTTCTTTAGGGTTTCGGGTGTAGGGTTTAGGCTTTTCAGGGTTACTACTGCCACTGTGGGCTTGAAATTTGTTAGCAAGTTCCATTCGTTGCGCTGCTCTTGCGCGTCAAATGCTCGGACTGAGATAGTTTTCGTGAGGTAAATGCGGAGCTTGTTTGTTCCACAAAGTCTAGATCGACGACTGAAGGGACCACCTCAATCATGTATACAGTTCTGCGGGCTCTTGTCATAAAACCTCTTGCGTGTACGTTAAGGTTCACCGGTAGTTAAAAGTGGTACCCTAAAGAGGGTTGAAAGTATAGTTACCATAATTCAAACCCTATGTATAACCACTAATGAACCTCCAAGTAGGGGTTGGTTCTTATGTAGCCAACCAACCATGCGTTGCTTCAGGCTTTTGTGATGCAGGTTGCGATTGAAGCCTAGGCCACCCTATTTGCACTTCACGGAGGTGGAGCAGGCTGGCAGCAGGTAGGATCTTAAGGCTTAGATTATCTTGGGGAGTTTGTTGGGACTTTGGGTTTAAGGAGGAGGGAGTAGTGGATCCGATGAATGGCAACCTGATATATTCTTCTTAAAGGGTGCGAGCCGCAAGCTTACGGTTTTGAGTCTTTTTCCGGTCAAGTTTCGGCCCATCGGGAAATTGAGGGAGGGTAAAGCAGGCTGGTCTCAGCAGAGTCCCTTCGTTGCGGGGCTTAGGGGCTTTTTTGCATCTGTGGTAGGCGGTCGACGGCTTTGAAGGGGACTTGGTCTTGACCGCGGCACACGTCGTCGCCGACGCGTCGGGTGCCGAGTCCTGCAGAAGCAAGGTCAACACAGAGCGACGTGCGACGTAAACTTTTCTGATCGGCTTTGCAGATGTCAAAGAAAAGGCACGTGATACCGTAGCAGTCAACCTTTCCCCCCTCGAGAACTGACCCAGCAAGTTACGTGGTTGCTCGCTCCAGCGAGAAGAAAAACAGTGGGTCGACATGGCCAGATAGCATCTGTGCAGCCTTGCCTTCTTTCGGTATGCACTAGAAAAGCAATATTTTGTTTCGCAGAGCTGGGTCTTGACTGTCATTGGTGTCAGCATCGGCAGCTTGAAGCTGTTACCGCCAATGCATGAAGGTTTTGCGCGTTGGGGTGTCTGAAGCGTGAAGCCTGGCAACCCAGCCGGTACCAGTTTCTGTCTAACCGTCTAACCTCATCGAGCCTTCCCGTGCATGTCACATCTTTCCTTACGCACATTTAAGTTTAAAGCTCGTCGAATCAGAGGAGTGGGGTATGCCCCCAACGCCGAATGCTGACCCCATGCGACCTTGAACTCCAAGCCCTAGTCCCCGCGAAGCTCGTACTTCCACTGTCCCGGTGATGCAAGCTCAAATGCCCAGGCGCGATATTCGGATTCAGCTCTTGGCTTCGCCAGGGGCATCACCAGTGGCTTGGCTGCTCCAGCGAATGTCGAGTTTGGGACGCAGGATGAAGAGCCTACCTCATCCCCTGAATTCCAAAGTTGAAGGCCCTCTTAACCCCCTTCCGGATTAGATTACATAGCATTATAGGTTGTAGGGCTAGGTTAAGTTCATACTATGACGAGGACTGCAGTAGGGAGCGAAGGACCCCAGTGTGGCAAGCATGGGCTTGAGACTTCTTGCGCTTGAGAGTGTTGCTGCTGTTGCCTTTGTAGCCGCTGCTTAGACCTTGGGAGTTCTTCGGAGAGCAGTCCAGATCCCCCTATGGGATTCAGGGTTGAGACAAGGCACGACCCAAGCTGGCCCGCGCGCAAGCTCTTGGTTTTCTGGAGCCCTTTACCAGTTGGCGCTCATGAAAGCTGCAACCCCGAATGTTCTGGTTCAGTAAGGTTACGAGCCTGGCTGACCGAAGCCCTGTAACACCCAAATGCTCAACCCTGAAGCTTGGCACCAGGACAAGTATGTCGCGCGCGTGGTCGCTGCCGGTGCCCGAGCAATGCCCCAGCTTTAATGGGGCGTGGCAGAACCCTGAAAAACTGAACCTTGTTTGGACCCTTACGAGGCCCCAAATTCCCAAAGCCTTGACGGTAATCAATGTAGGAAACCGGGAAACATGACCGACGTGTCGACCAAGGGGCTGATGATTCGGCCTTGCCGCAGTTTTGAAGTGAGTCGTGTTGTAGGATGCCCAGTACCCGGATTCCCTTTGTTAGGGAGGTTCAGGTTCCCGTTTCTTTGGGGTTTAGGGTTTAGGGTTTAGGGCTTAAGGGAAAACAGAGCACTTTAGATTTTTGGGTGAAGGGTTTAGGGTTTGATTAGGGTTGCGATGGAAGATGAAAAGTGGCACAATGCCCAGCTTCCGGGCAAATCTTATGGCTAAACCCTAAACCCTAAACCCTAAACCCTAAACCCTAAACCCTAAACCCTCATGATAGCAGCCTCATGCTCTCACCAGCCTTGTTGCTCGCGCACAAGCTGGTCCACTTACCAACATGATCCTTACACCCCTTATATGTCTCCTACATAAAATAAGTACAAGCTACCCGAAATACACGTTCTAAATCCGTATTCAATAAGCGGATCCCTACAATCCGCTTGTACATCCTACATAGTACTGTATCACTACAATACTGCCCGAAACACGCGTTCCAATTTAGCAGTCACCCGTCACCCCAAACCCCAAACCCTAAAACCCTAACCCCAAACCCCAAACCCCAAAACCCAAACCCTAAGCCACTGTATTTCGGATCGTGTAGACACCTTGTGCGCCAAGGTTGCGCACGACTGCGATCTCGCTCTCTTGGAGGCCCCCAGCTCGATAGGGTTTAGGGTTTTAGGGTTTAGGGTTTTAGAATTTAGGGTTTTAGGGTTTAGGGTTTAGGGTTTAGGGTTTAGGGTTAGGGAGAGAGGTTGTAGGGCGTGGTAGGGTTTAGGGTTTCGGACTCGGGTGGATGGAGTACTTCCGGTCCGGAAGCCTTCGGATGCTCAGTAGCTTCTAGGCCACGGACACACCACTCTCAGCCACTTGTGCTCTCCCACCCCACCTCTGCAAAACTCGGCGGTTCTACGGAATTCGGAATTTGGGCACCTTCTGAAGTCCACCAAAGTTCAATACGGGAGTTTACGAAAGAGGGGACCCCAATATAGACCCCCCAAAGAGTAGGATCCCCTTACAGTAAGGACCCCAATAAGGTAGCCCCAACCCACATAGGGAGGAACTGACTCTCCTTCGCTACAAATTGAAACGAGTACGAAAAGCAGCAGCGCTGGCGCCTGAACCCTTAAACGCGTCCCGAACCAGTGGGCTGGGGGGGGGGTTAGGGTTTAGGGTTTAGGGTTTTAGGGTTTAGGGTTTAGGGTTTAGGGTTTAGGGTTTAGGGTTTAGGGTTTAGGGTTTAGGGTTTAGGGTTTAGGGTTTAGGGTTTAGGTCCCTTCAGGAAATTCCCAGAGAGCCCAATACTCCTCAGTCAAGGGTTTAGTTTAGCGGTCTAGGGGTGCAAAAGGGGGTTAGGGTTTAGGCTTTAGGGTCCAGGGTTTAGGGTTTAGGGTACCTAAACCCTAAAGCCTAAACCCTAAACCCTATCTAAGGGTATTGCGCTCTCCCGGCTGCAACATGCCAGGTTGCGGACAGCCGCTGCTTCGAAGGCATGCCTCATGCGCACCCATGTTTGATATTGGTTTAGGGTTTAGGGTTTAGGGTTTAGGGTTTAGGGTTTAGGGTTTAGGGTTTAGGGTTTAGGGTTTAGGGTTTAGGGTTTAGGGTTTAGGGTTTGGGTTTAGGGTGCCCTCAGAAGCCTGTTGCAAATGGTTTAGGGTTTAGGGGAGTTGCCGAAGTGTCACGATAGCATGCTTAAACGTGGTCCCTGATTGCATGGCTCAGGGTATGTGTTGTGTTGCAGGGCCGCCGAAGCACTTGGTCCCTTGGTTTTGGGTTTGAGACATCCGGGAAGCGCACCTTACTTCGGATGCGGTCCCGCAGGCCATGAGAGAGTGATGCAGTGTAGTGATCTAGGGTACATGTAAGTGGAAGTGGCAGGCGACACGAAGTTCTCTAAGACAGCAACCACGACCAGGGGATTCGTGATTGAGGGCTTTCGTTCGACGACCGGGGGTGTGCAGCAGCCATCCAAGACGGCATGGCCGTGAACATGAACTCCTCGCAGACCGCTGGCTTGATCTCTAGCCCAGTCGGATCCCGCCTCTCAAGGTTTATGAAACCGAACCCTGAACCCTAAAACCTGTTAGGCTCAAGCATCTTGGCTCCTATACGTGCTTCGTTTGCTGCAGCCCCTGTTCTGTCACGATGCCCTTTCCCGTCTCGCTCATCATCGGCCATGAGGCGAGTTGGTCTTCAACCAAGAAGCAGCCTCCTCCAGAGGAGGCTGCTTGCTGATGGCCATGAAGTCGTGGTGGGCGAGTTCCGGGACGGCAACCCAGTCCTGCTGGGCCGTACTCGCAGTGGAGCGAAGGCTGCGGGGATCAACCATGCAGGGGAGAAGGAAGACGCATGAACTTTCGCGAGCTGGCTCGCTTGGCTCTAGGAGAGCTGCAGGCATAACCTGAAGCCATCACTTGGGTGCAAATGTGGTATGAAATTCATGTTGTATCAGCTGTGCAGGTGTGCTACAAGCCAGAAGAATGATCACAGGCAAGCAGCCTGCATAGAACACCAGGCTCCGACAGATCTATTGGCGAAATACCAAATGGAAGCAGACGAGCACTGGGATATTGACTGCTTTAATTAACACTCCCATGTCTGCCAAGTGGGCTGCGCCATTTGGGAGCCACTGGACCATGCTTCTAAACCCCTTCAGTTCTTTTCTTCAGATTCAGGCCTCTTGAGTTCTCTTCGGGCATCGAAGCTGAATGCCAGGCCTGGATGCCATTCATCCAGTTCTCGTTCCACCTCATGAAGAGCGCAAAAGGCTACAGTTGGGCAAGTTCTCAAGAAAGTATTCGACAGAGACATTGGCAACGATGCTGGAAGAAGCCAGGCAGACCCACCATCTCAGATTGTGGTGTCTGTGGCTTTGGTATGAAATTGCCAATTACGTTTTTCAGCGACTTGTATTGTATCACTCTGGGAAGAAGAAGACATGACATGCCGCAAGAATGCTTGGAGGCGCAGTCGTTGACATGGGCTGGCAAGTCAAGGATGAGGGCATGCCCCTACTTCTCTGCTGCAAGGCTTCCGCTCGTGATGTATGGATTCAAGCCGACAGAGTTGAGCAATACAAGATGCTTGGCCAGTTCGGCCAGGGGGCAGAAGGAGTGGCATGCAAAGCAATGACAGAACAGAAAGCCCTCACATCATCAATGCGATGTTTTGCCAAGGGGGCTTTGTGCACTTCCTCCAGGCATTGGGTGTGCCAGGTCTGTCTGCCACAGGCACAAGCAACCAATGGATGACAAGGCAAAAGGACAGATTTACCTACATATCCGCCCTCAATGGATACACTCGTGCCCAAGGTGAATCAGGGATATAGGCGGCACATACACGTTGAGAATGCAGCAGGAGCCCGCAACAACAGGACGCGCGCTGAGGTAGATACCCCCCCCCCCTCCCCGCGTATTATTACCCCAGTAAACACAGTCGCCGCCCTAACGCTAGCCGCCCTACCACTAGCCCGATCATTCGGATTGCTGTTGGGGTGTCTTGTTTCGCGAAATGCCACGCAGCAACCATCCCCCACATTTTTTTGCCCATCATATCTTTGCTGCTGTCCATTTGAAGTGAAGTGACACCACGCAAGGGAGACGCACGCCAAACCTTTGTTTGCCTGGTCTTTTCTCCGGAGGCGGCGCAGGCCCACTAAGTGGGTCGGGACTTCGTACTGGCGAGCGGACGGGTGTCAGTAGACTCGATTCCGGACAGGCACGTCCCTGCGGAGTCGCGTGTGAGCGTGGGCAGCGCGGGTGACAAAAATGAACCCTAAACCCTAAGCACTAAGCGCTAAGCCTTAAACTCTAACCCTAAACCTTAATAGCTGCCCTAAACCACAGCTTCCAGCGCACCTCTCAGGGGCTACGCCGATGCCTTTGATGAAGCCACAAGAGATGCTTCCAATGCAGGCCAGGGTTCAGGCCGGCCGATTCCCAGAGAGTCTTGAGCTCCGTGTGGTTTAGGGTTTAGGGTTTAGGGTTTAGGGTTTAGGGTTTAGGGTTTAGGGTTTAGGGTTTAGGGTTTTGGGCTGCCTGCGTCTCATGGTATTCTACTTGGACCGCGAAGGTTGCAGCCTTGAGTTGGAGGACCCTTTTCAAAAGGTCCTCTACGGGCATGTAAGGGCCTTCTCACGAGTCTATGAAGGGAACCGTTTAGGGGTACCTTCTTATAGGGGTCCAAGTTTGACTCGCTTGAACTTCAGCTTAGCGGGAACACAGCAAGAGCACTCCGCGGCCTCGTTCTTGAAAAAAAATCTAGGAAGCCCAGTACCAGTTGTTGTGCTTTCTTGGAAAAAGGTGCCTCTATGAAACCAACCAGCACTAAGAAGGGCACCCTTGAATCTTCGAACATGCAGGTAGAGAGCTCTTAGAGCCCAAGAAGCCATGAAGGGTTAAGATTTCGGGGTTCAGGTCGGAGTTCCGGGTTTAGGGCAGGTGTCAAGTGGCCGGGGGCTTCACTGGCAAAAAGCGCTGACCATGAATCCTCACACAGCATGTCCGAGACGTGAGCATCTAAACCCTAAACCCAGTCTGTGGGGTTTCCTATATCAGGGGTCCCTTAGTACCAGAAACGCCCATATACCCTAATATGAATACCCTCTTTTCAACTATACCCCACAAAGCCCTCAGCCGTCCTAAGCCCCAAACCACCATGCCCAAGCCCCTTGAGGTGATGGGCTTCCCCATCGGTGGAGACTACCTCAGCATAACGGAGGGCGTGCTTTCCAGGATCGAGGCAAGCGACGGAGATCAGGGTTTTGGGTTTCGCGCCGGCGTCGGATTGGTGTCTCTGATATGGGCGCGTTCTGGCAGGCGGTGTATGTGGAAAACCCTGTCTTCCTGCTTGGGCAGAATGGGTTCTAGCATCATGTCGCGTGCACTTTCGCATCAGTCCTGTATCGGAATGTTGCCCTAAACGCTAAACCCTAAACCCTAACCCAAAAGTCTGGCGTGTCCGAGTGTGAACGATGAAACCCTAAAGCCTGAAGGTCGTTGACTACTCGCACAGCCGTCGCTCCTGCGGCATCCTCACTGTGATAGAAGCCCTCAACCCCAATACTTTAAGGAAGCTTATGGTCTTACATCGGAAGGGTTGATAGGTGCAGTGCATGGTAGATGGTGGGCTGGGGTAAGTAGTCGTCCCTAAACCCGACTCCCATAAAGTGGAAGATGCGATATAAGCCCCAAAGAAGATGTCCAAACACCTATAATTCCCTCCCCCTACTAATCCCTACCCCCCCCCTCTCCTATTAAATATCCCCCATGTACTCTTGTATAACTATAATGGGAGCATTCAATATGAGGGGGGATGGAAGCTGGGGGATCCCGTGGCCGCATTTGCAAGACAGGGCGAGGCTCAGTATGTTTTTTTTTTCAGGGTTCAGGGCTTTAGGTTGTAGGATTCAGAGGGCTTATGGGTTCGGGATTGTTCGAGATTTTTCGGGATTTATGAAGGTTCGGCCTTTTCTTGCGCCGCAGAGCGCTCCAAGATGTGGCACAACTTGTATAAGGTATGTCGACCATGAATCGTTTTTGAATCGTTTTTATTAGGTTTCATTCATTCACTCTCCAATGGCTTCGACTCCCGCAGCCCACCGTCTTGCAAGAAACCCCGCAGCACCTGTGGGACCGATTATGAACCCTGAAAGGATTTACGGTTCACATACCTTAGTAGGAAGTATAGTGGTATAAGGTGTTTTTCCCCTAAACCCAAACCTTAAAACGAAACCCTTAACCCCAAACCCCCATTATAGCAGTACAGGGTATCTGATCCCGCAGCCCTAAACCCCTGAACCTCCAACTGTAGAAGGAAAAAGGGGGTGCGACCCCCAATGCCTAAACTCTAAACCCCAATTCTTGCACTAGTACATGGTATGTATGTCACCCCTAGTGCCTAAACCCTAAACCCCAATCATAGTGGTATAGGGTAGATGACCCCAATTTTTTGGTTCACAATTAGTCTTCAGGACAGGGCTTCAACACCCAGGTTTGGCACTGACGGTGGATGCCGCCATCAACGTCGCGACTTCAGATGGGTGGCGTGCAAGTGGGTTTAGGGTTTAGAGTTCAGGGCTTAGGGTTTGGGTTTAGGGTCTGAATCCAAATGACCAGAGGTCCCAAACCCCACCTAAGGAACAGAGTTCATCCGCGCGAATACGTGCGTGCACCCATTTTAACGACAGCTTTTGGCAGCCAACCTGTTCAGTCTAGCAAAACCCTAAGCCCTGAACCCCAAACCCTAAACCCTACACCCTAAACCCTAAACCCCATCGAGGCTGGCAACAGTGGCGGGCCAGTGGTTGACCCATTGACCGGGCGGATGTTTCTTGTCTGAGCTTAGCCAAGGAACCCCCTCCCCGAACACACTTGTTGCTTATAGGGTTCAGGGTTAAGGGTTTAGGGTTTGGTATGTACCATGTATTATAGAAATCTACTATTTGCTTCAGAACCCCCCAAAAAATGAAGATTAATAATCCCTATCTTGCCTTTATAAGGAAGAATAGTTTTTATTTTAGGCGGGGTTCTTACGCAATTACTAGCTATTGCTTCTGTACCATGTATACTATAGAACTCGAATATGTATTGCTAGGCGGGTAGGGTGCGATGCCTTGTGGTTCGAAGTGACACATGTCGGTGACTAATCCCTTCGGCCTGTATAGTAAGCATACCTGAACGACGTCATTCCCTGCCCTTAGGCTGCCCTCCGGCTGTCCCTAAACCCTAAACCTTAAACCCCAAACCCTAAACCCCAAACCCTAAACCCTAAACCCTACACCCTAAACCTTATATATATATATATAAACCCTACTTAACCCTTAATTAACCCTAAACCCGAAACCCCAGACCCGAAACGCCCCCGGCCCGCATCCGAGGACCGCGGTTGCCCATCAAAAGGCGGGTGCGTGGAGTGGGGTTCAGAGGTCTCCTGGGATCCTTCTTTCCGTTTGCCTGCCCTTCTTGGGTTTAAGGGTTCAAGGGTTTGGGGTTTGGGGTTTGGGGTTTGGGGGCCCTGACAATCTGTGTAAGGCCTCGGGCCCTGATTTTGCAGACACCCTGAAGGGAATCCAACAGGTTGTGAAAGTCAGACATCCCATCCGCGCCTTTGGATGACAGTGTGTCCCAAGTGGCACCTCTCACTGTCAATGTCTGCTTGTCACTTTGAACGCCGGGTTTAGGTTTTTTGCGTGCCTTCTGCGACGATAGAATGGTGCCAGCCGACAAGGGTGCCTGCCCGTTGGCGCTGCACTCCCCCCCCTGGCGAAACCCAAAGCCCTTTTTGGAGGTTCCTTTGTAGTTGTCATGTTGGGTTGGAATAATCTATCTAGGGCATTCAGAACCCGACTTAGAGAATTACTACCCGACACCCTAAACCCGAAACCCTAAAGACCCTAAACCCGAAACCCTCCTAAACCCTAAACCCTAAACCCTAAACCCTGAACCCTGAACCCCATAGACCCCAAACCCTCCTTTAGGCAGCTTTGGAATCTTGGCTTTCTGGAGGTTGTGGCTCTGGGCATTGAGAACCAGGGCCATGCTGTCCCACCTTGCGCGGCGCCCTGGGGTTTAGGGTTTAGGGTTTGGGGTTTGGGGTTTAGGGTTCGGGGTTTAGGGTTTGGGGTGTAGAGTTTGGGGTTTGTGGTTTAGGGTTTAGGGTCTAGAATGCCTGTGATACAGGCATATGCCAAGATCATCCCCTTGTAATCCCGACTACAAGCCACTCCAGCTACCAGTGTATATTCAGCGCGTAATCCTCGCGTCGCTTGGAGGCTGACAGTCTGCATGCTTTGTTGGGCCATGGAGCCACCCACATTGAAGCAACGCCGAGTCAACGCATCAACCCTCTCCGCGCACAACAAAGGACAACAGTGAAACAACCCACAGCTCTAGCTTCTCAGGTCTGATATGGTCCAGACCTCGGCTTCTCCTGGGCATTTGCTTGGAAGCTTTGAGGGGGTTTACGCTGGGGTGCCCTTTCTGTGGTTCCTTTTAAGGAGGTTCAAGTCAATTTGGGGCATAAAAGGGGTGGCCGTATTTTGGGAAATTCACGTGGAGATGCATGGACAATTCTTCACTTCGAGGTTTGTTGTTGTGCGCTCGACTTTCTGTCAGGGTTGCGCACGGGCTCAAGGAAGCCCTATCCCAAAGCTCAAGGCACATATATATATATATATACACATATATATTATACACATGTATATATATATATATATGTAGACAATTGTTTTTGCGTTTTTGATTTGATATTTTGTTTTATGTATTCGTGTTATATCATTTAGCTTTAGTGTAGCAGTGTATATCACGGAATAATTGCAATGTATTTCATATTGGTCATAGACTTCGAAACCATGTTTAACAACTTTTCCCTGTCTGTGGATCGCAGGCGCTTTCTCTACGGCGCCCTGCAGGGGCGCCCGACAGAACTGTCGACGAACTCAGCCTCCGCTTTTCAACATTTTTTTTGTTTTTTTTTTTTGGGGGGGGGGTCCGAGAAGTATTGGGCCTTTAAGGGGCGTTTTGTTTCATTCGGGGGCGTGCAGGGACCCTATATAATAATTGCAAACTGCCATGTGATATTTGCGGTTCAGAGTTTATGGGTTTGGGGAGTTTAGCGTCGAGGCGGAGGCTTAGGATTTTGGGATAGGCGTTTAGGCTTAGGGCTTAGGGCTTTTAGGGCTTTTAGGGCTTTTAGGGCTTTTAGGGCTTTTAGGGCTTTTAGGGCTTAGGGCTTAGGGTTTAGGGTTTAGGGCTTAGGGCTTAGGGCTTAGGGCTTTGGCTTGCGGAGCTCTGGGTGCGTAGCTTTGTAGCAACGAAGGTGGCATGTGAAGGCGGCTTCTTTTAGCTGCCCGAAAAGTTGGAGCATATACTTCTCGCCACCCATGAACCTCTAGCAGGCAGCACAGGGTCGGAGGCTTCCTCCTGTGGACCTGAACTAAAACAAACTGCCGAAGTCAACGCAGGGAAGCACCCTAAAACCCTAACCCTTAACCCTTACTTGGGCTTTGAAAGCTTCAGTTCACGGCGTACTGGCTCGTTATTGTGAAGGAACTCAAATGAAGTTACATAGTGCGGGTACCACGTTCTTGTTTTTTGTTTGCAGCCCTGTACGGTAACAAAGTTCATGTTCCTCAACAAGAACACAGTTGAGGGTTTGGGGTTTTGGGTCTAGGCGGTTCAGGGCTTAGGGCTTGACTTAGGGGTCCTAAATACTACTAGTGTTCCCTTATGCTCCCTTGATAAATATACTAACCCCCGAAAACCCTGTTCTAATGATTCAGGCCCCTTTTCTTAGGCGGTTTTAGGGTTTAGGGCTCCGGATTGCAAGGCCCTCCCTTGGCGTCTACTTGCAGACCTTGGCCGGTCACCAAGGCTTTCTTCGTGCACTTGCTTACGGGTTCTTAGCTCCTCGTAGCAGATTTGGGGAGGCTTACTTAACTCACGTTTAAGGGGCTCTGGGGATCCGAGTTCCTGAGTTTCCTATTGAAAACTAGGGAGCTTGCGGAGGCGAGTTGACTGTAGGACTTAAGGTTTAGGTTGTGTAGTGTCAGGGGTTTTGGCCCTGCCGGGTGGAGTTCATGTCAAGGGGTGTAGATCTCAGCAGTGCAGGGTTGTGGTGCGCAGGGCAACAAGGGGGCATGATGCACTGTAGCTCCTGCTCACGAAAAGAGAAGGGGCGCACGTTTCAGATGGAGGGCTTGGGGTTTAGGGTGGGCCTCAGTCCTGGGATGAAGCTTCTTGATGCCACGCGCGTTGACATGTGACCGACGGCACCACCAAACCAGAACCCTAAACCAAAGGCAGAATCCTGAGGCCCCTGAACCGTTGTTGTAGGTCTCATTTAAAGAGTTGAAGTCTGAAGCATGGAATTTTGTTGGGGACTTTGGTAACCTCGGAGGCTAAACCCTGGACTTTCTTGTGAACACTGAACTTCTGAAAACTAACTCTTCAAACCCATAAAAATTGCCATCTTTGAAAGGGTTCCATGAACAGTAAAGAAACCCTAAACCCCTGAACCTCCTAATTAAGCCTTGTCCGTACTTATATTAGATGCTTCCCTTTATCAGTTAACATAAAATGTTCTTCTTTCATTATACATATATATATATATACGCGCACTATCTTTTTACATTTTACGCATTGTTTATCTTGTAGACTATAGAATCTAAATGTCGATGCATGTTGCTTGCTATATGCTACAAAAAGGCTACCTTATTTATCTTCTCCTTATCATCACAAATTATAATATAATAAGGGGGGGGGCTTTCTTAATGTTAATAGTTCTTCTCTCGGACCATGCCCTGGTCGAGCTTTGGCCTCCAACCTGCAGGGCTCGAGCCTGACCGGCAACTGTCGCAGGCGAGGACTCCGGTTTCACAGCCGCTGCAGCTTAGCACATGCCGAGAGTGGCAACAAACAAAGCACCATAACAAGAAACCGCAATAGTGGGCAAGAATGAAACATGACTATCATAGTAGCAATAGTAGTAGGTGTCGTAGTCAGGTAGAGTAATGACAGCAGAGGCGAAGCTGTCTTGTACAAAGGGGCATCAAGCCGACCGCTGGAGGTCAGAGCAGGAAGGGCTTCGGGTTTAGGGTTTAGGGTTTAGGGTTTAGGGTTTAGGGTTTAGGGTTTAGGGTTTAGGGTTTAGGGTTTAGGGTTTAGGGCCCGTGTTCTTCGGCACGAGCGGCAACATACACTCCGGCCACTTGCTGTTCAAGCGATGGCCGCGCTTTGCTGCAGCTGTGACAGTCTCTTGGCTTAGTGGGTTTTGGAGATGTCAGTATATTGGGATGTTCCCCCCTTATACTAAGAGTCCTTAATAGGGACTGTAGTAAGCCCCCTATGATAATCCATATTAAGGAGCTGCTAGCATAAGGGCGAACACCCCAATCAGTGTTCTTTAAAACTTATACACATAGTCCTTCCTAGACCCTGTTCCTGATCTTTGCGGTCCTCTGGACGCGCGTGCTGTAGAAACTATTGCCCAGAGGGTTGAACCTGTACACCCAAATACCCTGGTACCCCAAGTACGCCAAGCATCACCCCAAAAACCCAGATTCCCTAATACCCTGATACTCTAATAACACTTTGGGGCCTCTTGGTTTTAGTGGCTCCGCCATACAGCAAGAACCTTTTTTTGTAGTAGGGCCGGGTATTAGGGTATTGGGGGTGTAGGGTTGGGGATGTAGGGCCCATACGAATGCAGAGAGTTCGTCCCAGGCAGGCAGTGCAGCAGTCCTAGCCGTAAAAAAGGGCCCATACTAAAGTCATGAAAGCGCCCTAAGCCCTGAAGGGAGTTAGGGGGCAGGGTGCAAATTTGTAACGGCAGCCCAGCTCCTGTCCAGGAACGTGAGATCACCCATGCAGCAACACACCCTCCATTTATGAAGTCGACAGTACTGCAACACGAGGAAACCCAATTGGTTAAGGCATCTTCCTCTAAGGGACATGTGTGCTTCCTGGTCAGGCAAAACAAAGAATGAAGAGCCGCTTGTTTGCAACACGCTCCCGCGGCATACTTTTTAGGGCACCAGCGCCCAAAACCTACTTTCTATACGGCATTGTCATGAAGCCCCTTACCAGACTTCTCCGGCAGCCGATATCAAAAGGTTGGGGTTCTTAGGACACTCGGTGTTGCTTGGGGTTCGCTGGTAGAAACCCTAAACCCTAAACCCTTGTTTGTAGTACCGGCTAGTGCCTGGTCAACCTGAAAGCCAAGACGCCGAACCCCAACGCCTACAAACCATGATGTTCGTGTTTGGTGGCTGTAGGTTCCCAGAGAGCCCAAGACCCCCTTACTTAAGGAATATACCGCAAACCATGTACGGGCCCCTAGTATAACTTGAGGTATTGTCCTTCATTCCCTAAACCCTAAACCCTAAATGTATTTGGGCTCTTTGGGTTCAATTGGGCTTAGGCCTTTAGCGTTTCTTCTTGCAGGGCTCAGGGTCGCAGGCTTCATAGGTCGAGGCCTCTTGAGGACCGCTTCAGGCCTAGTTGTTCAAGATGGGGCTGGCGCTTTAGGGTTTAGGGTTTGGGGTATAGGTTTTAGGGTTTAGGGTTTAGGGTTTAGGGCTGCGTTGTGTTGGGGTGGGTCCTCGCCGAAATCATCCAGCGACCGGGAGGTGACTTGAGTGTGGGCTCAGTGCAGGGAGGTCGCACTCCAAGGTCATGAGCAGGTAGTGTTGTAGTGTCATTGCTCTCGCACAGACACAGCGAGGTTGCGGGGTCGCCGGTGCAAGCTCATCCTTTGTAGCCCTTCCGCTACTTTGTATAGATTATGCCAGTATGTTAAGTAAGTTTCACCCAGTTAAGGCAAGAAAGGGTGACAAAAACACAAGTTATGAAGACAATAGAGGAACGTTGGGGTCAGGAGGGTTTAGGGTTGGTTTCGCTCTCTTATGCGGTGTCTGCTTGAGAGCTCAAACATAGCACCGATGGCTCCTGCGTCATGACCTGTCGATAGTTTGAGATGTGGGGGAGGGGGGTGGTTTACGTAACCATAAACCCTAAACCCTAAACCCTGAACCCTGAACCCTGAACCCTGAACCCTAAACCCTGAACCCTGAACCCTCAACCCTGAACCCTGAACCCTAAACCCTAAACCCTGAACCCTGAACCCTCACCCAGTGTTCCCGAAGGCTTCCTTAGCATGTATATGGTCAGTTCTCAAAGTATGGTCCCTTTTTGGGGTACCTGACGGGGTCCTTTGAATAAACTCGCTGTATGAAGGGCATGTATATAAATTTACATACACCTATATACATATATGTATATATATATATATACGCATGTCTTCAGGGACCTTGTGAACCCCCATCCGCCTGTCCAGGACCGGCTACACCTTCACGGAGGCAGCGTGCCCTACCGACTCGGGGAGCTTCCGTCTGTATGTCTACTAGGACGCCAGTGGTACTCTTGTTCCCTTGTCAGGGTTTCGGGCTTGGGGTAGGAACCCTTGCATGAACCTACCTAACCCAAACACGGGTGCCCTTTTTTTCTCCTAGGGAACTCGAAGCATGGGGCTTTGTTTTTGACAGCGTGGTGCGCGTGGACAACGCCCCCCCGCAAGCCTGACCCTAACAGTCAAAATGCATCACTGTCTCCACTGCGCAAGTAGCTCGCGAAACTACGAGTGAGAAACCTCAGCACCGCTGTCAGGGCTACAGCAGCGAGGTCACCCCCGAAGTGGACCGCTTTTGGGGGGAGGGGGATCGCTTGACAGGGTTTTGGTTGGGGTTTCGGGTTTGGGGAGGGCTTGGGGCGGACTGCTGAAGAGTGGTGTTTCGAGTGTGGTGGGCAGTAGCTGGGTCGCGCCCCTGCTTGAAAAAGCGAAAAAAGCAGACAAGTCGAGGGCAATGTAGGGTTGCAAACAAGCACGTGTTTCACCCACCCTCCTCCCCAAGCTCCTAGACTGCGTTTGAATAATGCATTTAAGCGTTAGCTGCTCCGTCTTAAAAGGGGCAACGAACTCCGCATTTCTTATAGAGGGTTAAGGAGAGGATACCTCTCACATCAGCTGGTTTTCAGTTCGAGTTTCAGGGCTTCAGAAGGTAGATTCCGGCATCGGCCCCATGCAAGCAGTATGTGCAGAATGCAGCCCCAATTCCAACAGGGTTTGTGGGTTTGGTTTCAAGAATGTGAAAGGTTTACTGTGGTTTTAAGGTTGGGTTAGGGACGAGCCTCTTTGGACAACAAGTTCGCACAGCTTGAATGTGAATGCCGTAAACCCCAAACCCTAAACCCCCAAAGGGGTTTAGGGGTTTGTTCCTAAACCCCTAAACCCCCAAACCCCTAAACCCCTAAACCCCCAAACCCCCAAACCCCCAAACCCCTAGACCCCTAAAGCCCTAAACCCCGAAACCCCTAAACCCTGAAACCCCTAAACCCCTAAAGCCCTAAAGCCCCAAACCCCCTAAACCCCTTAAACCCCTAAACCCCCAAACCCCCAAACCCCCAAACCCCCAAACCCCTAAACCCCTAAACCCCTAAACCCCTAAACCCCTAAACCCTAAACCCTTAAACCCCCGCCTCGAGCGTTGAAGCCTTGGCCCACTTGGAGGTTCATGGTGCTTACTAACCACTTATAACTGTACTTATAACCCTACTTATAACACCCCTAAAGGGCCTTATAGGGGTTATCCCAATTATAAGTAGGGTTATAAGTACAGTTACTCTAAACCCTAAACCCTAAACCCTAAACCCTAAACCCTAAACCCTAAACCCTAAACCCTCAGGTTAGTAAGTCCCATGAACCTTCAAGCACCCGAATGTCCCTGCAGGATGCTGGCCTGCCTGGCAAGATCGCGAGGACCAGCTCCCACCTTCGCTTTTTCGACCTCTCGCATCCCATATGGGGTTTAGGGTTAGGGTTTAGGGTTTAGGGTTTAGGGTTTCGGGTTTAGGGTTTAGGGTTTAGGGTTTAGGGTTTAGGGTTTAGGGTTTAGGGATACTATATGGGGTTTCCGAAATTGGGGGTACCTTCTTGGGGTCCTGATTATGAGGGAATCCGACTGTTTGGGGGTCTACTTTAGGGCCTGTTAGGGGTCCCCTATGTTCGTAAACCCCCATTTCGCTGCGATGCTGGTTGCTTCATCGGTAGGGAATCAGGTATTCTACACCTTCTACCCTCAACCCAATCGCAAGAGGGGATCCCAGGGAGGAGGGAAATCCTCAACCCTAAACCGACAGGGGAGGGGGCGGGGGGGCATACGCAGATGCTGGTGTATACAGAACCTTTACGGAAGAATTTAAGGTGGCGAATACCGTATACTTTCTAGTAAGAGCCAGAGATCATTGGGGTGCCGACTGGGGCTTCGTTTAGAGTCGGCCATTCCGGAGAGGAAGACTCTAAAGACGTCCCAGGTTTGGGTTCTGCAACCCCCCTAAACCCAAAACCCTTAGGGTTTAGGGTTTAAGGTTTAGGCCCTCAGTCCGGCTGCAAAAAAAAGGATTTAGGGTTTAGGGTTTAGGGTTTAGTAAGCCCAGGTTTAGGCGGGGTTCTGGTTCTGGGGCTTAAACTGCTTTCGATGATGCCCTGGAATGCAGGACAAGGCAAGCCTCAGATTCCGGCACGAATGGCAATTGGTGAAAATTCGGCCCAGAAAGCAGAGTTGATGTGTCGAGCCAGCGAAAGAGTCATGACAAGGCACTTAGGGCTTGGGTAGGTACATAGGAAATGAGGGGTTTAGATACCCTATAAAGTCCTTTAAAAGGGCTAGGGAGGGAGGTCCAAGGCCTCAAAGCACTACCAGGGGCGGCTTACCAGTCTCCGCCATGTACCCGAGCAGCCGTCGCGAGCGCCCTCGGGCAACGGTGATCCGAACACAGGCCGCCCGGGTTGGGCAATGAGGGAAGAAGCAGCACCCCTATATAGAAAGTCCTTTAAGGGATTGTGTAGGGTACCCATGATGTCAATTAAGCTGACTCATGTCCTTTTGCTTTGCTGCTACATGTTTCTCAAGACGCTGCGAAGTCATTTTGCGGATACACTTTCCCGACGTGGGTCCCACATG
Source organism: Symbiodinium natans (assembly GCA_905221605.1). Classification (NCBI taxonomy): domain Eukaryota; class Dinophyceae; order Suessiales; family Symbiodiniaceae; genus Symbiodinium; species Symbiodinium natans. The sequence continues at coordinate 676,133 of CAJNDS010000668.1, forward strand.
CCGTCGGGCACGCTCTAGAACTCGATTCCCTTCATTGCACAAGCAGGAGTATTCCTGACTTGAGTGGTATTGGAGTCGCTGGGTTAACTCCCAAGTCCTGGTAGAAAGCATGGAGCTCCGATTCCTGCGGCCCCCGCTACTTGTACGTCAAAGTGCATTTGGTCTGCGGGATGTCAGCCCCAACACGGCGCAGACCCACATGCCCAGAAACTCGTTTAGGGTTTAGGGTGTAGGGTTTTAAGTTTAGTTTAGGGGCTGCTTCGGGATTCTCCTGAGGGGGTTCCATAATCACGACAAATGGGTCAATTCAGTGAGCTATTGTGGTAGTCGTCGCTTTCGGGGGAAGCAACCAAGCACCAGACCCGAAACTTCAAATGCCTTTAAACCAGATCCCCACAACGGAGATTTTGAAAGTACCCCCAAGCAAAAGCAACCGGGTACCCCAAAAAAGTACAGCTTTGTCTCTCCTTATGGGGGATACCTGGAGGCATGCACCCTCCCTCTAAACCCTAAACCCCAAACCCTAAACCCTAAACCTGCCAAACCTTGACAAGGCCATGAGGCAGTCGCAGAGTGAGCCGGGGCTGGAGATCTCCAGGCTATCCTATAGGGCTCAGGGTTTAGGGTTTAGGGTTTAGGAGGTTTTGGGTGTAGGGTTTAGGGTCTAGGGGGCTTTGGGTTTAGGATTTAGAGTTTTGGGGCTTTCGGTCTCAGGCAGCTTCTCTGCGTACCTGCATATATAGTCTAAGGGCATGAGTCAAGACGTAATAAAAGTAATAGTAATAATGTATACTTCAATATAGTACACATGCGACTTAATATATCACAAAGCACATATATATATATATACATATAGATATGTATATATACATATATACATATCTATATACATATATTGGAAATATTTTTCAAAAGGCGACAGTTAACTCACTGCCACTACCTGGGAACTCCCTTCATGAGATTGTCCTTACACACTACAAAGCCCAACCCGGGGGAGCTGGGGTTTAGAGTTTAGGGTTTCGCGTGCATGTGCGGGGAGGGGGGGGGGGGGTGGGTGATCACCTCGCGAGTGGCTTGGCGTTATGGGTGTACTCAGGTTCCCAGAGCGAGACCAGCGAGACTTTCGCTTGGGAAGGATCCATGAGTTCCAATATGATACAGCATCAGATGCAATATAGCCCCTAAAGATACATTAGTTCCAATGTGATATAGCATAAGATGCAATATGGCCCCTAAAGATACATGAGTTCCAATATGATATAGCATAAGCTGCAACATAGCCCCAAAGGCAAAGTAAGGTATCGTCGCCCATTGGGGCCTTGGGCTCTGGGCAGCTCCTGCAGGCCCAACCTAGACATCTCAGGGTTGGCAGGGAGAGAGGGTTTAGGGTTTAGGGTTTAGAGAGAAAAAACCCAAAGACGGAGACGGACAGTGAGAACGAGCGCAAGAGCGAGAGAGAGTGAGAGTGAGAGTGAGAGTAGGTGGGCAGAAACATCCCAGAACCCTAGACCCGTAGTGTTTCCATTACTCATTTTGTGTGACCCTTATGTGCCTTGTAGGGTACCCTTTAGTTGACCAGGACCTGAACCCGTAAGTTCAACACGCCCAAACTCCAAGCCCTGAACCCTGTAAACTCCACAAACCCTGAAGCCTTTCAGGCAAGACAACATCGAGGCCAAAACCTCACAGACCTGTGCAGTTGCTTGGGAGAGGAGGGCCTGTTGCGGGTTGTAGGGTTTAGGGCTATAGCAGAGGGAGGATTCTTGGGAAATTCTGCTTCGAAGTTCCCCTTGGAGCACCAGCCAGGGAAGAATAGAGCTCCGGCCCCTAAACCCCTCAACCCTCAACCCTCAACCCTAAACCCTCAACCCTCAACCCTAAACCCTCAACCCTCAACCCTAAACCCTAAACCCTCAACCTTGAACCCCAAACCCTGATCAAAGAGCATGAGGGTTTTGGAGCTAAGAGTTGAGGGTGTAAGGTTGGCATGCTCCCCCTTATACTAACAGCTCCTTTATAGGGATTATAGTCGGGGGGGGGGGTCCCTTAATCGGGGGTACTATAATGGGGTTACTATAATCCCTATTAAGAGCTGTTAGTATAAGGGGGACGTCCTGAGTTTAAGGTTCAGGTCTTTTGCCAGCGGCTCAGCCAGGGAGAGCTTCGTGCAAGGCATGTCAGGTGGTTGACACGAGGGGTTTCTAGGAGCCAAGCCCTAAGCGTTTGGGCATGGAGTGTAACATGTTTTTTGTTGGTCGAATTTCCGGCCAGGACCCTAAACCCTAATATAGGGGCCTTATTAATTAGAATAGTTTTTTTTGGGGGGGGGATTATAGCATACTGCTAAAGGCACCATAAGGGTATACTAGCAGTAATTATTCCACACCATAAACCCGGGTCGAGCGCTCAAGGTCCCGACAGGCTTCGCAGTAAGGGGTTCGTTTTCGAATTTCCAGCCGGGTATTCCCCAGAGTCCGGGTTGAGGGGTTTTATTTAGGGTTTAGGGTTTAGGGTTTAGGGTTCAGGGTTCAGGGTTCAGGGTTTAGGGTTGAGGTCAGGGTTTTTGCCTTTGAAATGACGTAAAGAGTCTGGGTTCAAAATTGGTTTCAAAGGCTTTGGGTTTCGGGATCTTCCCCGTGCAGGGTTTGGAGTGCGCGGATGGGAGGTATGGAGCAATCTCGTTTAGAGTCCTGCCTTTTGGAGACAAACCCCATAGGCATCGACTACCTAGGGAGCACAAGAACCTTCAAGTGTTGTATCGTTTCAGCCCAGTACCCTGCAATTAGGAATATGCCTCCAACGTGATCGTCGGTATGAAACAGGCTCGTCTTCCAACATAAACCTACTAACCCTTTCTATTCCTTCGTTAAAGGGTTTCTGCGATCCAGGCGGCTGCGGCGCAGGTCGATTTCTTTGATTGCAGCTTGGCGACTCTCGATTTTCGGGCGCCTGAATTTCAGGAGTTGGGGAATTCTGAGATTTGGCCCCGATCGCCTAAACCCTGACCCCTTAAACCCTTCTTGGAGGTTCATGGTACTTACTAACCAATTATAACTGTACTTATAACCCCACTTATAATACCACTAAAGGGCCTTACAGGGGTTATCCCAATTATAAGTAGGGTTATAAGCTCAGTTACAAGTGGTTAGTAAGTACCATGAACCTCCAAGTAAACCCTTTAGACGGGGGTTTCGGAGGATTTGGGGGTTTTGGGCTTCCATGCTGCGAGCCTTGCCCAACCCCCCCAAAGCTCTCTTTCCTAGAAAGCCGGGTTTAGGGTTCGGTGTGTAGGGTTTAGGGTTTAGGGTTTAGGGTTTAGGGTTTAGGGTTTAGGGTTTAGGGTTTAGGGTTTAGGGTTTATATAGGGTTTCGGGTGTAGGATTTAGGGTTTAAGGGGCCATGCGTCACAAAAACCGACAGGGCCCGAAAGCCCTCCTGAGCCTTATACTCCTTATCACAGGGGATGGCGTGTATGGTCAGGCTTTGTAAGCCCTGAACCCTAAACCCTACACCTTAAAACCTAAATCCTAGACCCTACACCCTATAAACCCCATAAACCCTATAAAGCCTATAGACCCTATAAACCCCATAAACCCGAAACCCCAAACCAGATTCGGAACCAAGCATCGTGAGTTGTGATCTGGTTCGCCCAGGGTTTCTGCAGTTTGGGTTGGGGTCTCAGGGTCGAAGGAAGGTTTAGGGCCTTTAGGGAGTTGGGGTTCAGGGTTACAGGCTTTGCAGATTCAGGGCCCGGTTTTTTTTGGGTTTGGGAGGGCCCCTCTTGGACAGCCGAGGTTCAAAGGAGCTGAAGACGGAACCTCCGACTGCTTTGGGCGGGTATCTGATCATGCAGGAGAAGAAGCAGGAGAGAAAACTGCAGGCACTGGGGTGTGTGCGGGATGACGCTCTCTTGGCAGTAGGCTGACGTTCTGTGTAGAAACCGGACATTCGCAACGCAGCATCGTTATGCTGCTGTACTTGAAGGTTCATGGTACCTACTAACCAATTATAACTGTACTTATAACCCTACTTATAATACCCCTAAAGGGCCTTATAGGGGTTATCCCAATTACAAGTAGGGTTATAAGTACAGTTATAAGTGGTTAGTAAGTAGCATGAACCTTCAAGTAACTAACTGTTCGACATTCCGATAAAACAGAGCCTGCCGCTTTCAAAACATGGGCTCATGCCAGGGCACCCAGTTCTTTGTCATAGTTGGGTAACATTTTACATTTTTAAGGGTACTTAAACCCAATAAGGAATATACATTTAAAATGTTTAATACTATACCAACCATGAACTAGAGTTACCTCAAGCAAGACCTTTAGAATTAGGCCCTTGCAGCTCTTTTGCACCCTAAGCTCCAGAACGTCCTAACTCTCCGGGCCCCTAAACACCCAGCTCAACCGGCAACCTCAAAACTCCTTCCCTCAAAGCCCTTCGTTGGCTCACTAGCATTGCCAACACACACTTTGAGGATAACGTGGGTATGTGAAAGTAGGGTCAAGTGTGGTAACTGTACTTGTAGCCGCATAGTCCTGTTTAATGGTCCAACCCTGAACCCTGAACCCTAAACCCAAGCAGGCTTGGTTGAACACTCCGGCGCACCTGCGGCCAGCTCCCAGTCCCACTGACATGGGCTGCCACTGGGCGCGCAGTTGGCGAAGTTAACCCAGAGCCCTCCAACGCCCCCTTACTGCGTGGTGAACTCCTTGAACAACCTCAAACCATATAGGGGTCTGTGTATCAAGCATGTAGGGGTCCGTGTATGATGATGAAAAGGTGTGTTCCTTAATTGAGGGGTCTGAGGGGCTCTTCGGGCAGAGGCTTCGGGAGTTTGGGGTTTTGCCGAAGGGGCTTGTGCAACCACGTGGTTTTGCTTTTTACAGTGATACCGGAGCAAGAACTAAACACGCAGAGGTTGAAGGATCCTTGCAGAGTTTGCAGGGTTTTAAGGTCAACAAAGCAACCGGAATTCAGAGAGGGAGAGAGTGAGCATGGTTTTCGCCACAAAGATGGGCCCGTAGATTGGGTCAGCCCCCTTCTTATATGTTCCCACCCTGATCTGCTTCAAACATAGGCACCCTTTGACCAGGCATGCCAAACTATGAGACGGAAATGGCGCGAGGACAGGTCGGTCGGTGCTATGAACACGACCAAAGGGCAGACAAAGCCAGACACTCTACTGAGTCTACTACCTGCCAATTCTTTGTGGTGCTTTACTGTAACTTTAGATCCTTAGCCTTTTTGGGTTTTTTGGGTTTCTTAGTAAGGCAGCTAAAAATTTAGTTTATAGCTACCTCCTAAGTGCTGCCCAGAATTTAGGGTTTAGGATTTAAGGTTTTGGGTTTAGGGTTTAGGGTTGCAGCTTGGAACATCAAAGTCAGAGGGTTGAGTCTGGGGATCAGAATGGGTTGTTTGCTGCACGCTGTGGGTGCACCTGAGCCACTCGGAGTGTTCCCAAACGGAAGTAACGACCGCTCGTCAACCTACTACCCTACAGAGGCTTGTGTTTTTAAAAGCTCTACACTGTAGTCCACCACTAGGCCCGCAGTGGACAGGCTAGCCAGCTTGCTTGTACGATTGGCTATTAGGCCTTAACATCCCCACAATGAACCCTATAAAGGGCCTTTTCAGGGATTATAGTGTATAATAGCCCCTCCTGGTATGCAGGACTCAAGCTCCCAGTGCAGAAAGCAGTTGATCCAAAATGGTCCACGGAGCTGAAGAAGGTGAATGCGAGCCTCTGCTGGAGTCGGCACACGCACACGCACAGAAAACCCTAAACCCTAAACCCTAAACCCTAAACCCTAAACCCTGAACTGCCCTAAACCCAAAGCAAGGACTTAACACAAACAGACACACAAGCGAAAACAAGCATGCAAGCCAACAAGCAGGCAAGCAACAAACACGTACAAGCACACTCGCACACTGACACGGTAGCTGATACTCACGTGCCCGTAGCATAACCGTAACATACATTGAAATTGTTGTACGTACATTGCGCTAGGCAGTCGCCTTTCATGAACTTCAGAAGCAAACGGGGCATAAATACATTCAGTCCACATACTGAGAAAGTATCTACGTGCTGGTATTCACTATGCCTTCAGTTATATGTGTTGAAGCCACATTCTGTACATCACAATGAGCGTTTTGAAACCGGCTGAATTCAGTCGCCCTGGTTGGACTAATCATGAGTATTTGGCAGCATTTGCTAGACTTAATGAGAACGGATGACGGTGCTTGCATACATCAATGCAGACATTTATTGCCGCACTTTAGTGATGGAGGTGTGGTGCTGAGACGGTTTCGCTTCTTCATTGCGCTTTAGCTGTGTCGAATGCCGTGCCTTCCTGCTTCTCCGCATGAGCCCCACCAGTAAGGCTTCGCCCATTCCCCTTGAGTTTCTTTCAAGAGGCAGAAGTTGGGACTGTTAGCATAGGGGGGAACATCCCAAGGCATAAGCCTTGCTTATCCAGCTGAGGAAAGTCGGTGCCTGCATCAAGTACCAGAACAACCTGTCATCTTCAATGCTCACGCCTCGGAATGGTCGTTCTGTTAGTCAGGATCCTGCTCGGGTCAGGTCACTTGAAACCCTAAACTCTAAACCCTAAACCCTAGACCAAGTTCAGGCAGGCGGATACCCTCAACTCCGTGCCCGGGCGAGTGGCCAAAAAGCCTCAACCATTCAGTGCTCCTAACTTGCAGCACATGGGCATTTCCCAAAATAAGGAAACCCTAATATGCCCCGAACATATTATAATCCTTACTATAGGAGCCACAAAAAAAGGGTAACCCTAAACCCTAAACCCTAAACCCTAAACCCTAAACCCTAAACCCCATTTTCCGAAACCCCCACATCTTGTGAGGCGCTGGAACATCTCCCTGCGATATCATGTTTTAGCCTCCAAGAGCAGAGCTCTCTGAGCTCCCTAAATATTTAGGGTTTAGAGTTTTATAGGGTTTAGGGTTTAGGGTGTTTGCTTCAATCCCCCCCCCCCCCCCCCCCCCCCCGCGCCCACCCCGTCAAAAAGAAGAAAGACTCTTCCCCGTATAAAAGGTGCTACAGGGATTGTAATCTTTTTTTGGGGGGGTTCTTAAGCAAGTAGTAGGTGTTTGAGGCAACTTTGCATTTTTCAAGTTGGAAATTTAACTGGTTGGATCAGAACTGGCGCCAGCTGGACGGCGCCTTTCAAGACTGCGCCTCTCTAGGGACCTGATTCAAAACGGTTTAGGGTTTTGGGTTTTGGGTTTTAGGGTTTAGGGTTTAGGGTTTAGGGTAGTTCCCCCTATGGGGATTCTAGTACCTCCCACCATTAAGGAGCTGTTAGGATAAGGGGGGAACCTCCCAAGTTTAGGGCTCTTGGGCTCTATGGATTGTTTAGTGGGACCCAAAAACAAATGCCGCGAACCCAGGCCCGGTCAGATCTCGCCGGAGCTCCCATTTATGTGGAAGAAAGCTGCTTGGCGGAAAGGTGCTGTCTCACGAGGGTTTAGCTTTGTTTCGATTTTTGTGGGGGAGAGTAAAGGGTTTGTTTTTTTTCAGGGTTTAGGGACCTCAGTCCACGCTTCATAAACGGGTGATTTTTTGCTTCCTGGAGGGAAGTTGCAGGTGTGCCGGCAGCCTCAAAGTCCGTTGCTCACAAGGGGTTTAGGGTTTAGGTTTCAAGCTGGTCGGCACCTCATGATTGGCAAACCTTCCTGTCAGAGCGCAGCACGGGTTGTTCAGCACCTACGCCAGAAACGATCTCCGTATCTGTACCCCAGCAAGCCCGAAACACAAAACCTGATGTGTTGGCTAAGTTGGGTATTGAGCGTCTGTGTTCGGCTGCTATTCAACTTTATGCCAACAACCCTAGTCAGGGTACTTATAACCCTACCCATGCAAGTCAAAGTCACCCGACACCACCTGCGAGGACTACCTCTCAAATCCACCGACGCCGCATTTCGTGCCGGGGCGCCGCCCCGTTCACCCAGCAGACCGTCCCCTTCTGTAGTGGCCAATGACCCTTTTCGGGTCGCGGGTCAGGGTCATTTTCTGGGGTACCCAGAGAGCCTCAATGAAGGACATTTCCTTCAAGCGTGTAAGCCGTCCTGGATCTCTACGCATGATGTAAGTTCTGTGTGCTTCGACAACAGACTAGGACCCGTAGTAGGCCTTTATTCCCTTCATTTACGGTTTAGGTTCCCTTATAACCCCCTTTAAAGTAGACCACACAGGACACCATTATATTCCTAGGTTACTCTTGGGTCTAGAAGAAAGGGTATGGACTTGCAAGGTGTAGAGTACGGCTTCCCCGTGGTCCTCTTTTCAGAACATGTGTGTGTGTGTGTGCAGGGGGCAGGCTGAAAATGTCGCCGAGCGAGTGTGGAAGATGTGGTCCTTTTGTTGACACCACCAGCTTTGCAGATCGGCAGAGGGCAACTAGGGCAATAAGAGCTTAAGATCAGGGTATCCTGGTGTTCTGAGCGCTGCAAGAAATTGAATGTCTCTGGCATCGACCTTCAGGAAGTTGTTGCTTTTATGGCTCTGCCTGAAGAAGTGGAGTTCCTCGTAGGCATTTGGCATGTTCAGGAAGATGATCCAGAGCACAAGGGGTGGTTTCACCGCATAAAAGCAGCACCAAAGGTGCTGGCGGAGCCTTTGTGTGACATTGCGCTGCTAAAAGAGAGAGAGGGGGAGAGAGAGAGAGAGAGACAGACAGCGTTTGCAGTGTCAAAGCATGTCTTATCCGCCATCGAAGGTCTGTCATGGCTCTGGCTTTACTGTTCGACTTCGACTGATTTCGGGTTGGTAAGCATCGGCGGAACGGTTGATCGCAGTACCCAAAACCCTGGACCCCCTATTGCTATTTTTCCTGCAGCTCTCATTCGTACTACCTTCATTGTTGGTACTTCTACTACCATTGTTACTATTGTACCCGCTTGTCTGTTGAACTCCTGTGACTATCAGTACCTGTTTTGTCATTCTTGTCATCCCTAAACCCTAAACCCTAATCCCTAAACCCTGAACCCTTTCGAAAGCCTTCGCAGGACAGCTCCCGCAGCACCAGCACCCGTCGTGCCCGCGGCTCCTGCAGCCGAGGCAAGCGCTTGCTGTCGTTGCGGGCTGTTTAGGGTTTATAGGGTTTAGGGTTTGGGGTTGAATGAGTTGGGGGCTGTTGGGGTTTAGGGTAATACACCCCCAAATCCCAAGCCCAAAACCCGAAAACCCTGCTAGACGGGTCGCATCAAAAAAACCTTGATACAAATAATACGAACAGGCAATGATAGTAATCAGAGTCAGAATATTTATGAATGTGAATAAGAACAAAAAGTACTAGTAGTATCAATAGTAAGAATACCCTGAACCCTAAAGCTGTTTATGGCTTGGGGTTTGCCAGCGACTCTCACACCCCTAAATTTCAGGAGAACCCCGCCAAATGAAGAAGAATTTAGCCAGAGAAGATTTAGGGTTTAGGGTTTAGGGTTGTTAGGGTTTAGGTTTTAGGGTTGACGGTTTAGGATTAGGGTTTAGGGTCTAGGAATTAAGGTACAGAGAACTTAGCCCACATCCGCGCACTTCGCTGAAGAAGAACGGATGGTGGTTGTGTATGTTGTGTTAGGTTTCAGCAGCATTGTTCAAGTACTCCCAAAGCCAAAGCCCGGACCCTAAGCTCTACTGCGAAGCCAGCAATGGAAATTCCTCAAACCTCCAAGTTATCTACCCAACGTCATGGTATGTGTACATACATAGACGAACATCTACATGCTATTACACGCCCGTCTTGGGGCTGTTATAGTCACTTTTCCAAACGATGAATGAGAGTCCTGAACCATGAAGCTTGACACTGAGTAGTGGCCAAAGCAAAACGCAGCCAAGGTAGCCAAGGAGGCTGCCAAAGAGCCCGCACGCCACTCGACTATGGGTTCAGTCCTAAATCCTGAACCCTGAACCCTAAACCCTACACCCTGACCCTAAACCGTTTTGCCTCAGTCCTAGGTTGCCAGCCCGATGTCGCATGCTACTTCTATCGTCTCCTTCCGGAAATATGGCTTGTGTTTGATGAGGTAACGCCCGGGGAGTGGGAAAGATCTGTCAGCGGTTCAGGGTTTAGGGTTTAGGGTAATGTGGTATCCTGATTAGTGTGGGGGGGCCCCCCCCCCCCCCAAACTAAATCCACCCCCGCAATAGTGTCACCAAAAAAAAGGGACCCCCCCAAACTAATTTTCGGCCCCGGGCCCCCCCCACCGGCTCCTCTTCATTTCCTCTTCGCTCCTCTTCCCTCTCTTCTTCCTCTCCCTCTCCTCTTAGGTAATTAAGCTCAGGTAAGCTCAGATGAGCTCAGCTCAGGTAAGCTCACTCCGACTTGAAGCTGCTCTTCTTTTGCTCTTTTCTTTCATCATCTTGTTCTGTTTTTTTCTCTCTTCCGAAACCCATGCCCGAAAAACTTTACTTTATTGTGGAGGGGCAATCGAATTTTTGTCTCCTGAATAATTTTTGGAAAACTTTTTCTTATTGGAGGGGTCCAGACTAATCAGGATACGACATTACAGGGTTTAGGGTTTAGGGTTTAGGGTTAAGAGAGTATGTGGGTCTGAGGAGTGTAGAGGCTGAAGATGCGCGAAGGCGTTTTATAAGGCGTTCAGGGTCATGAGAACATTCTTTGGATAGCTCTGAGGCCCGGCGAAGCAATGAGGACTTTCTTCTAGGGCTTTGGCATCTCCACAACCTGAAGAAACCGAAACCTGCCAAGCTAGCCGTCCTCAATCCTGCACAGTCACCTCCCCCCTAATGCGTTCCCAAATTGAAATATTTCCACATTTGCGAAGTTGAAGTTGTTCACGTATAGACTCCTTTGAAAAGTATGGTCCTTGGCCCAAAAGCGCGCACACTTTGCCCAACAGGTGCTGAGCCACCCGCTGCCACGCAGGCCAAGACTGTGGCACTCCCAACATTGCCCCTTTGGCCATCACAGGGTTTATCCAAAAGGTCTGGTTTACCCAAAGGTCGGAGGGTGTCTATTCGGTATCTAATAGCACGCTGTATAGCTGATGGCCGCTCGTGGTCAGTCCTGCCAGTTTTCCACCAAATACGCCTCGGGTTGCATAGACCCCAATTTGAGGTCTTTTAGGGAAAATAACACTAAACCCTAAACCCCAAATCCTATGTCCCAAACCCTAAACCCTAAACCCCAATTTAAGGTTTTTAAGGCAACACTTTGGGTTTTTTTTGGGGTTGTAGAGGGCCCGGGGCTTAGGGACCTCAAGCGACTTAAACGACCAAGGCCGCGTGGCAAGATCTCACAGCAAGAGTACCGGAAGTGCTGGGAGGACCACACTTTTTGTCCCTCGGCAGCCGAGTGAGAGTCAGGCTTGTGTGGGTGACCCTAAACCCTGAACCCTAAACCCCAAACCCTAACCCTAAACTCTAAACCCGAAATGTGTGTGTGTGTGTGCATGTACGTGTGTATGTTTGTATGTGTGTATGTGTGCTTTGCTTCAAGGCATGGAACTGGCGTCGAGCATATGGTGTCAGTCGTACTTTGGGGATGGCTGTCTGATTGTGTGTAGGGTTTAGGGTTTAGGGTTTAGGGTTTAGGGTTTAGGGTTTAGGGTTTAGGGTTTAGGCCCTTTTTAGGAGGTTGCGGATGCCAGGAGTTTATGATGGAAGTTGGGTTTTTTTCAGCGTTCGCGAGTTCGCGTCCTAGACCACAGATCCCCCCCCCCCTCCAAACTGGACGATCTGCTAGACTACACCGGTGGAGGGTTGCACCCTTGTCTTGCCCATATGTACCTTTTGTTTATGAACTTATACTTATACTATACTTTTTATATCAGATTACCTTCGAGTGTATACTACATCTTTAGCTATCTAGGCATGACTTGTTTAGGGTTTGGGGTTTGGGGTTTAGGGTTGACGAGTCCAAGCATGATGTGACCTCAGGCTTCGTGTACGGGACGCTGACCGGCTCCAACACACCGGGTATCGAAAGGGCATCTTCGCCAGCAGGGTTTAGGGTTTAGGGTTTAGGGTTTAGGGTTCGGGGTGAGATATGTAAGCCAACTGGCCAGGTTGCATTTGCAAGCTTACCCTGATGAAATGAAGTCTTTGGTTGCTTACCCAGAGCTCATCATGGCGGCCGGGGGACAGGTTTGCTTTGAGCTTGAGAGGTTGGGCACATACCCTAAACCCTAAACCCTAAACCCTAAACCCGAGGGAGTTGTGGGTCCACAGACTACACTCAACCTGGAACCTGTCCCTTCATGTGAGCCGAGGAACTGGAGTGGCCTCCTGGCAGATTCTTTAGATTTCGGCATTTTGCCGACGCAACCTAGCACAGATGCAACAAGTGCCACTAAGAAGCAAGGATCCTTGACCGGAACCTTGTATGCGAGCCCAAATCCGTTGCAGACTAGGGGAAGTCTGTCCATTTAACTTATTCTGCAGACCCCTATGTAGTTCCCGAAGCCCTAAACCCTTAAAAAGCAAGAACAAACAACCTACAGCCTAAATCAATTGGCACTCAAAGCAATCTCCCCTTCAGGATGAGAGGGGATGTTCAGGATGAGAGGGGATGTCGAGGTGATTGACCCTGACTAAGCCCTTGGTAGCCCCGTGGTACCCCTTACCCTTTTTCTTGGTTCTGGCTTCCATTTTAAAATTAACCAACCCAGAAAAGGGGTGCTCTTATTGTCATATGGTTGCTGGGGTACCAAGAGGCCCTGGCTAAATCAGTGGTGCTACACTTTCCCGAAGGGAGACAGGGACGAAGGTGCATGCGCCGGTATCCCTAAACCCTAAATCCTAAACCCTACACCCCAAATCCTTTTCCTTCTACAACGACCGTGGTTCTGGATGCACAGAGAGTGGCACACCTAGCTCCGAAATGCCTTTCATGATGGTTAGGGTTTAGGGTGTTTAGGGGTTTAGCACAGACGTGTCCTTTTTCTCCGGTCGTATGCTAGCATTTCGGGGCTTAATTAGTGAAAGGGAATATTGTTGACTTATTTTGGACTTATTTTGTCGGACAAGTGCTGATCCGCTGCAAGTTCTGTCGCTAGGGAGTTATGCTGCTTGTAGGGGTTTCGGTGGTGAGGCTTAGCCTCTCCGAAGCTGATGATGATATGCATGAATCTGCGGGTTGCTTTTGTTTCCGACAAGATGTATAAGGGCAGAGCAATGTGTTCTGATCTCAATGGCTAGACTTAGACAGGAAGATGCTTTGGCAATGCTGGTTTGCATCCTATCCGGGGCACACCGTTCCTCTTGCCATTGAGTGTCGGGAACATCGCACAGTCCTTTTGATAAATCTGATATGCAGGTGGCACAACAACGATCAACAAAGCCCTGAAAGCCCCTAAATAGACCTAAACCCTAAACCCTAAACCCTAATCCCTAAACCCTAAACCCTAAAAAGCTTGGACTTGGGCAGCCCTACGACACGGCGCTGCCAAAGGTATGGGGCCTTGACGGAGGCCGAAAAGAAGCGCTTGGCTTACACCTGCCGGAAAGGCCACAAGGCACCAGCGAGGGCTCAGGATATCTACTATTTGCTTAAGAGGCCCCCCCCCCCCCCCCGGAAAAACAAGAAGGTTCAGCAACTTTCTTCCTTATTATAAGTGAACATATGGATCATTATCTTGTGCTTCTTACAGGGTTTAACGTGGTTTCGGGCCGGTTAGCCGAGGGTCCAGGATATCTACTATTTGCTTCAGGAGCCCCCCCCCCCCTCCCCCCAAAAAATAATGAAATATTCTTCCTTACCATGAAGGACATTTATGGATTGTTATCTTTTGTCCTTTGCGGTGTCCTTAAGCAAATAGCAGGATTACAGGGTTCAACGGTGGTTTCGGGCCGGTCAGCCGAGGGCGCACCAAAGCCAAAGCCCGCGCGGTCACTCAGTCTTTTCCCTTTGCCCGACCCTAAACCCTAAACCCTAAACCCTAAACCCTAAACCCTAAACCCTAAACCCTAAACCCCTTTTTCCTAAAGGCACAGGGAGAAACACGAAACTTCCGTCGTCTTGGCCAGGGCCAGGTGGACAACACTCCCAACCAGGACAACTTCTCTGTGGTCCACTTTAAGAAGCTGGGCCATGAACCCCCTAAACCCTAAACCCTAAACCCTAAACCCTAAACCCTAAACCCTAAACCCTAAACCCACTTTAAGAAGCTGGGCCACGAACCTCCAAGCTTGGTATTGGGCCTTTAGGGTTTAGGGTTTAGGGTTTAGTGTTTAGGGTTTAGGGTTTAGCGTCTAGGGTTTTGGGGGTGATTAGTTGGGATGTTCCCCGTTGTACTAGCAGCTCCTCAATCGGGGTTTTCATAGGGGGTACTATGATCCCGTTCATAATCCCTGTTAAGGACTGTTTGTATGAGGGGAACATCCCAAGTTATTCTCGGATAATTACAAAGGGGCCAGGAGGGAATACTATTAGTACGTCTTCCGACCCTCGAGTATTTAAGGCAATTGGGTGCTTGGTGTTAGGAATTCTGCGCCTTTCGGGATCCAACCTTAGTATGATCCCACAAGCCCCGGGACCGTACTGCAAGGCGACTTGAGCTGTCCTTCTGTGATCTGAGGAATGGCTGGAGAATGGTGTCGCTGGTCAGAACCTCCTGGTTTCAATAACCCCCATACATTCAGGAATAGACCTTGTCCCCAAGCCCCAAGCCCTAAACTGTAAACCTGTTGATTCGGAAGAAATAAGCCCCCGATCGAGTCCCAGAGCTAGATATCTTTGTGGTACTTTACCGAAACTTTAGATCCTTGCTTTTTTGGGTTTATTGGGCTTCTTAGTAAGGCAGCTAAAAGTTTAATTTATAGCTACCCTCCTGAGTGCAGCCAAGATATCACCAATGACGGTAAGGATTGATGGGCTCCCACGGGGGTGGATCCTCTCCAGCCTCGGCACGTGGAAACCCCACCCTCACGTGTTTAGGGTTTAGGGTTTAGGGTTTAGGGTGTTTTGGGCTCCGGTTTGGAGGGCGTTTCGGGTTACAGGTGGGTGGGGTGTCGGGGGTAAGAACGCCGGAGGGCCGAGACACGTGAGATCCTAAACCTTTTGACTTCTCACGACTTGGCAAACGAGCAGCCTTGCAGCCAAACAGGGTTTAGGGTTTAGGGTTTAGGGTTTAGGGTTTAGGGTTTAGGGTTTAGGGTTCAGGGTTCAGGGTTTAGGGTTTAGGGTTTAGGGTTTAGGGGGGCGCACACTGAGGACTAGGGGTAGTCCTGTGTTGGGCTGGTCTTCTGGACGAAAACACGTCCCATGAACAGGCGGTTCTCCTGTGCAAAGCTCATATGATTCACGATGTCAGTCTTAGAGACTTGGAGGTCGTAGATAAGGTTTAGGGTTTAGGGTTTAGGGTTTAGGGTTTAGGGTTTAGGGTTTAGGGCTTGGTGCTTAGGGCTTAGGGCTTAGGGCTTAGGGCTTAGGGCTTAGGGCTTAGGGTTTATCGTTTAGGGTTTCGGAGAAGTGTTCCCAGAAGACCGTATTGCGCAGGCGCTTGCAATACCATTGCAGACGGTTTTTTACTCATGCCTAATGACTCGATGTGCCTCGCGCAGTTGAGGTTTAAGCTTTGTTTTGGAGGTGATGGTAGGCTGGCGTGAGTGCCCAGGTTGGGTCTTCATTGAGATTTAGGGTTTTGGGTTTAGGGTTTAGGGTTTAGGGCTAGGGTAAGGGCTAGGGTTTAGGGTTTTGGGTTTAAGGCTTATACGGTTTAGGCTTAAAGGGAGGGGGGTGGTCGGACAAGCTGAGGTGCTGCATGGATGGGCACGGTCCGTTTGGCCAGCTCGTGTCCACGACAGCCGTGCAAAGCTTGCCGCAACATGCCGGAACAATAGGGTTTAGGGTTAGGGTTTAGAGTTTAGGGTTTAGGGAAGCAACATGCCAGAACCCAGAGAGCCCAAAACCCCTTAATTAAGCAATATTCCTTAAGTGGTTCTGGAAGGTGTTAAGGACATATGGGGGTTTACGAGCATAAGGGACCCGAATATAGTCCCCAAATAGTAGAATTTGGTTGGGCTCTCCAGCACAGTCCCATAGCGCGCGCCCGCGTAATAATTCGCTTCATGTCGAGCAGGTGCACGGCATCCAGGGACTCCGATACCCCTGAATTAAGGAATATTCCTTAACATGTCAGAGGTTTCCTTATATGGTTTAAGGAGTACTAACTCAACAGTTTTGGAGTCTAAGGGCATCTTGCAAGCAGGATATTGCTATTCTGTTTGTGTCTGTGTTTTTTGCGAGGTCCAGGACTTAGGAGCTTGGAGATAAGGCTTCGGTTTGATCTAGATGCCTGTAGTTGAGCCTCTGATCTCCTGAACTTGTATGGGGGTATATAGGGGTCATAAAATTAAGGGGTATATAAGGGGTCCCCTTTTTGGGGCGCGTGTTTAGGGATCGTGTAGCTATCCTTGGATCTGATACACATTCGCTCAGGTATCTGGTCGCCCGCTGCCATTTCGAGGCGTGCTGCGCTGCAAACTGTAATTTAGGGGGCTAAAGAATAATTAGAATAGGATTTTGGGGGACTATTATAGTATACTTGCAAAGGGACCATAAGGGAATACTATTCGTATTTATTCCGACCCTCATATTACCATTTGCCAACCTGACCCGGTTCCTGTACGCAGTTCAGAACTTGGCAAAGCATTCGCCGCTTTGCGGCTGCTTCTGGATAATTGGACAGAGCCTTGTGACAGAGCCTCCGAGAGCGTTTTGATTCCGCATTGTACCCTGTAGGGTGTCGAGCAGATGGCAGGGTCGTCGCACATGTCTTGCTAATGGCACTTCTGGGTTTTTGTGTACGTGCATGCGCAAGCGTCTGCATGAGCACCAAGCTGCCACAAAAGCTACCAGCGGCTGATCGGCCCCCTAAACCCCAAACCCTACACCCTGGCTAGTCGGGCGGCAGAAATGGCTGCACCCCACACCCTAAATACTGAAGCCTAAACCAAAGCCATGTCGGCGGTCAGGCGGCGGACATAGCGAGGGTCCTGACCCACGCGTTCGAGCAAGTGCACCAGAATATCCAGGTGCGTGATCCTCCTATTAAACCCCCCCTTTACCCCCCCCCCCCACTCCCCATACAACGTTATTATAATGGGTGTATATAATATGAGGCTTAGTAGCTGAATGAGTACACTTTACACCTTTTTGGGAGACTCGAATCCCCTTTAGAACTGAAAGTGTACTTTTTTGGGGGGGGCTGAGGAACTCAGCAACTCAGGAGGGGTTGGGGGGGGGGGGGGGGGGTAGTATTCGTTGGAAGGGAGTAAAGTTCCTGCAGGGAAGCTTTAGATCCCGAAGCCAGGGCTTGCCCCAGCACACGTTTAGGGGGGGTTTTCAGCGGCTGCTTGCAGCGTCAAGGTCTTAAACCCTGAGCCCTAAACCCTGTAACCCCTAAACCCTAAACCCTAAACCCTGTAACCCTAAACCCTGTAACCCCTAAACCCCAAAAAAGGCTCTTCAGGTCTTTTGACCCCCTCCCTGTCTGCCAGTCCCCCTTCGCATTCCTGGTGAGGCGTTGGCTGAGGTCGACCACTGGTCCACAGCCACCAGACTGCAAGACCCTAAGCCCTAAGCCCTAAACCCTAAACCCTAAACTGATGTCTTGGCTCCCGGATGTCCCCTTCTTATTATAGGGGTCAGAATAAGAAAGGGGCTTAGGGTTTAGGGTTTAGGGTTTAGGGTAACTACTCATAATCTTCCTTTATGGGTCCCTATATATCTAGACGGTAATCACGCCCCCAAAACCCTATTCTAATTGTGACAACTTCCTACATTCTAGGCGACTCAAAGACCCCACCAGTGACCACTAAGCCTTTGGTAATACTTGGAGGTTTACGGGTATAACTGTTCAGGGTTTACGGTTGAAGGTTAAAAGTATGGTAGCTATACTTACAAGCCTAGATTTAGGGCACTTAACTACCTGATTCTCCAAGTACATCTCAGTTCAGAACAAGGGTCCCTTGAACGTCTCAGGTTTTCCCCTTCATTCAAGGGGTGTTTTGGCAGGATACAGCGCTTCAGCCATAGCACGGCGCGGGTTGTTTTTTGGCAAAATGTTTGAAACATTGAGCATTACAAACCGCGCCAAGGATAGATGGGGTGTTGATCTAAGAAAGGGTGCGGGATTTGGTTCCGGACATTGTGTTCCCTTGTGGTGTTTCTATCTCCGTCTGTTCCTTCTTGTCTTTGAGGATTTGGGGTTTAGGGTTTCGGCCTCAGCATGGGTTCAGAAAGGGTCTATGGGGATGCGTGTGCCGGTCGTACTGAGGGTGTATATAGGCCTTGAGGCAGACCTTAGGCCTTACCTCTCCGCATACCGCTAGGGTTGTGGGATGCAGTAGCCACGCACCGCGCAAGTTGCACAGGCCATGTACACAGGAATTGACATGATGCTGGTCGATGGTTGGAGCCCCTTCCCTTGGCCCTCCCTTGGCAACCCCCCCGAACCCGAAACTCACAAAAACTTGTCTGGCACAGCCCGTCCATATGACGCAGGCTTACATGCAAGGATTGGGGCTTCGGATGCAGGGTGTTTCTGGTTAAAGATTGGTGCAAGGTTTTATAGATGCTTGCAGAGCTTGTGACTGTGTGCTCGCACGACATGAGCTGAACCAGCCAACCCCTTGCCTCACCCGCGCAACGGAAGCTTCAATGTTGGTGCTGCTGTCGAGTCCCCGGTCGCCCCCAAGCCCACAAACCCGACCTGAAGTGATCCCGACTCCTAATGCAGCCCCCTTACTCCCAACAGGCTGCCTAAAGAGTGTCTGGGTGGGAGGGTCGGGGGAGTTGCAAAAAGAGAGGCTTAGTGGGCAAGGTTTGGGGTACATTTCCTACTTTGTACCTACTTACTAAGACCTCCAGCAATCTCAGGAAATTCTCTGCCCCGGAACAGTAGACACAATCACCAAACCCAGGCAATCCCTAAACCTGCGGGCTTAAGGCTTCGTGGAGCTTTGTAAACGTTTGAGACGTTGAGAGAATCGGCATCCTTCTTGCAGCAAATCCGGAAATTTCTACCGCAGGGAATGAGGTGCTCTCTATACTCCCTTAAAGGGTAAAACAACAAAGGCCCTATTCATCCCCTCATTCCCGACGAAGAACCAGGGGGACTAGCTTTTCAACTCACCAAGGAGACAAGCGGCTGCACAGCAGTTGCCGCACTCTGGAAGGAAAACCAGGCAAGCCAGCCAGCGGTTTTGGGGTTTAGGGTTATGGGTTTATAGGGTTTAGGGTTTATGGGGTTTAGGGTTCGCAGCTTGTGCCTACCAAAAATGGATGCAAAAGAGTTCGTAGTCTGCGAGGTTCAAGGTTTTTGTCAATGAATTTTAGGTACGCGGGGTTTCGGTCGCTGTGGGCCTTGTCTGTGACAGGCAAGAAGCCCCAAACTTTGCCTTAAGTCTGTTTGAGCACATGCTGCAGCCGTTTTCACATATTTCGGAAGGGTTGAAACGAGCAGTTTATGGGTTATATACATTCTTATATTCCTCAATATGTGCAAGTCTTGGGGCGCAGTTTGGCTGTTGACATTTGCAGGTGTACATTGCGCACGTTGGCGACTCGCGCTGCGTCATCGGAAGCAAGCCCCTCGCCCGAGCTACGGCTAATTGCTTACAAACCCCGAAAAAAGTTGTCTTCCTTATAAGGGTAATATAGGGATTGTTATTTTGTATTCTTTTGGGTTCTTAAGCAAATAGTAGGCTACGAAAAGAGCACAGGGGACATGTTTCAAGCCTTGTGCTTGCTGAAGCTATGCCGCGTTTGAGGAACCCTCAACCCCAAATCCTAGCTGCACCCCCCAAGTAACACCCCCCCCCCCCCCCCTTGATAGGTGGAATTCTTTCGGGTATCTTACAGGCTACTCATAGGGTTTAGGGTTTAGGGTTTAGGGTTTGGGTTTGGGGTTTAGGGTTTAGGGCATCTTACAGGCTACTTCGGAAGTTAGAAGCAGCCACCAGGTCCCAAATCCTGCACGAAAGCTCGGACCACAAGCTCCTTGTCTGGCTAGGGTTTAGGGTTTAGGGTTTAGGGTTTAGGGTTTAGGGTTCAGACAGGCTCTGAACACATGTTTCATTCATAGCTGGCTCTGTTCTAAGCGTCCGCCTTTACTCAGGTCACCTTGTTGAGGTTGATCGACTCTTTGATTTTTTGCTTCGGTTCTTGTGAACGAGATGAGGGACCCAGCCCATGAGTATACCAGAGTCACCAGAGCCCCCGATTATCTGCCCAACTGTTGGCTCTAGATCGCCGATATAAAGCGGTTTAGAGTTTTGGGTTTAGGGTTTCGGATCTGGGGTTTGGGGTTTAGGGTTGTCTAGGGTTGTCTAGGGTTTAGGGTTTGGGCTTTACATAGGGTTTGGGGTTTAGGGTTTATTGTTGGCTTTGCTTGGTGGCTACTTCCTATCAACTGCCATGCCCAGTGATCCCATGAACTGGGTCTGTGTTTTGATAGAGTCCGAAAAGGGTGCGTTGATGAGTTCAAGATAATGCAGAGGGGTATGTGGGCTCTTTTGGGTATACCAGGCAAGAATTCCCGTCCTAAACCCCCTAAACCGTAAACCCTAAGCCCTAAGCCCTAAGCCCTAAACCCTAAACCCTAAACCCTAAACCCTAAACCCTAAACCCTCGCGATGTGGTGGCATCCCCAAGGCCTTCCAATGCTGTGGAAAAGAAGCGCATAGAGGAGAACGGGGGCGAAATCACCACCGAGGCGGCATTTGGGTTTATAGGGTTTAGGGTTTATAGGGTTTAGGGTTTAGGGTTTAGGGTGTTCGTGCTTTTGGATTTTAAGGTGCACTTCGGGGCTCTTTCGGGTTTAGGGTTTAGGGTTTAGGGTTTAGGGTTTAGGGTTTAGGGTTTAGGGTTTAGGGTTTAGGGTTGACTTGGAGGTTTTCATGGGTGGTTATAAGTAGGGTTATGAGCATGGTAGCTATACTTCTGACCCCATCTAGGGTACTTGTAACCATGCTCATATTGGCCCATGAACCTCCAAGTAGGTTTTTCGGGTATTTCAGCGTTCTTCTCTGCTCACTGACGACGCTTTTTCGCCGGAAAGTCCTCGAAGAATGCGCTTCATCAAGTTGTTCGGGACACAGTCCGGGTTTTAAGTCCAGGGTTCATCAACTGCAGGTCATGTTACCCATGCTATGGCCTGAAGTGCGTTTGGCATGCAGGGTTCATGGGGGCTGGGGGCGCCCTGGAAGCACCCGAAGCTCGAAGCTACAAGTCCGGCTGTAAAATGTCCGCCCAACCAGGGCAAGAAGTCCGCCGTGTGGGAATGAGCAATTTGCCTGCGCATTCTTGTTCCTGTTAAGATGGCTTCAGGACTACAGTGGAGATCGGTCATGTACTTCTTCTATTTTCTTTTGTGGATCATACATTTCTTCCCTTGCCAGGTCTATGAAGATGGCTGGACCGCATTGACAACTCCGCTTGCCTGTTGGTTTGTTTGGTCGGCATGCACTCATGTGCAGATATACTTTGGCATGTCCCCCCTTATACTAACAGTTCTTGGTTTAGGGTTTAGGGTTTAGGGTTTGGGGTTTAGGGTGTAGGGTTTGGGGTTTAGGCATTCCACGGGGGCCAGCGAGAAAACGGCTTCTTGGGCTTGGGGGGTTCACAAGTTGCTGGGGCTCTCTAGGGCTTCAAAGTGCTAGTGCCATGGGCCATGCCTCCGCCCCCACCCTTCATGTTCGCTCTTGCCCCTAAACACTAACCCCTAAACCCTACGTAAACCCTAAACCCTAAACCCTAAACCCTAAACCCTCTTGCGGCGAGGACAGAGCACCGAATATTTGTGAAGGGCACCGACAAGCCAGGCAGGTCGGGATGCAATGCCAGGGTTTTCTAGCCTTCACGGCATGGGCTCCGACGAATATAGGACGTTGCATAGGGGGGGAATTACGAAAATAGGGGACCTCTGGTATAGACCCCTGATGGTAAGATTCCTTTATAATAATGGTCCCAATGAGGTACCCCCATAGTTTCGGAAAGCCCCATATAGATATAGGCTGTAGAGGTGGAGCAGGAAGCAAGAGTAAGTGAGTGAGAGAGGGAACTTGCAGAGTCTTGGCCGCAAAAGCGGCATGTTGACTTGCAGGGGACATCCTGACACGGTACCTTTTCGCGCGCGCGCGCGCGCGCGCACCTCAACCCTTCAGCTCTTCAAGCAAGTTCCTGTCCGAAGCCACAGTCTTCTCCTTTTTGTCACATAGCTAATTATTTTAGTAGTGTTGGTATTGTCATATTATTCTTATCAACGGCTCTGGAAAGTTACCCTGCAAGAGGACTCAGCATGAGCAGAAGCATTGGCGACCAGATGGTCAAAAACATCGGTGCCTTGGACTCGTTTGAGGCGGGCAAGGTTTTTGTTCCTTAGGAAGTTGATTACCCGTATATATACACGTATATATATATATACATCTATAAACATGTGTGTGTGCATGTACAATGAAATGTCGACCCCTCTGTACCGTTTTGTCTCCCCCCCCCCCCCCCCCTTCCCAGCCACCCTAGACAAGCGAAGCTCAGGGGCCATCTTTGGTATGAGGAGGGTGCTCGCACTGAATTAAAACCCTAAACCCTAAAATTAGGGGGGGGGGGGGGGGGGGGGGGGCAGGTACCTAGAGAACCTTAGGGAAGCTTAGGGAGTAGTGGGGAGTATTTGGGAACCTTGGGTTCTGTACCCCTCTTGACACCCCCGTCCGTTTAAGAACCCTATATGTAAGGTTGAAAGCGTTCAGCCTGGAACTAGCCTACGAGTTGCCTAAGAACCCCCAAAAAAATTAGAACAAAACAAAACAACATAGGGATTATTCTTTCGTACTTTGGGGAGCTCTTAAGCAAAAAGTAGTAGCGGCATCCGAGGCGTGATGCCGACACCAGAGGTCCGGCATGTGGAGATCAACAAGAGGGACGAGCCTTTCATGGTACTCGCCCTTGGCCCAGCAGGGTTTGGGGTTTAGGGTTTAGGGTTTAGGGTTGAGGGTACCTTTTCTATGCTGGACCGGCGTCACTATCAATCGGGTGCCTTTTCTTTAGGGGGGCAGGCCTACCCGATCACCGAACGAACCCCTTCAGAACCATGTCAGGGGAGCCTTGAGATCAGTGGTACTATGAATATTAATTATTATTAATAGGGCTATTAATGGTATTATTCATAGATAGCACGGCAACTGATTAATAGTAATTATTAATAGTATTACTAATAATATTATTATTATTCTTATTCTTATTATTCATGTTGCTATTAATATGTTACTTATTGGTATTGACATTCTTATTCTTAATATCATTATGATTGTGATTCTTGATAGTGTTGTTCATTGTTCTTATTACTAATTAAATAATATTATTAGTATTCAGCTTATCATTGATGCGACAATTATTGTCTTTATTAGTATTTATGACGACTATTATATTATATTACATTATTCTGATGACTATTATACTAGTAATATTCTTATAATTAGAACTGTTATGCCTATTATTACTGTTAATCTTCGAGTATTCTTCAATACTGTTTCGATGAAGTTGTTATTTTGATTGCTATCACATAATGTGGGACCTGCTTTAATGTTGGGGGCCCCCCCCCCCCCCCCCCTCAACAGTCGGGGCGTGGATTGGGTCCTGATTACACGGCCCCGGGGGCTTATATGATTTTAATAGGGTGGAGTTTAGATATGTTTAAAAGGGGCAGCAATGCCCGGTTATCTTTTTTAAAGGCGCGCCACGTGGAATTTTCTTACGGCGCCCGGACGGTTCGACTTTAAAGCGGACCCCTCAAACAGTCAGGGGGTCCTGAATAATTCGGCCAAATTGACTTCAAAGCGACCTCCCCTAATAAAGCAGGTCCAACATTACTATTTTTGTTGCCATGATCATTGCTTGTACGTACTATTGATATTATAGCTTTGGTTCTTGCCATTTTTGTTGGTACTATTGCAAGTCTACTATTAATTAATCTTGACAACGATAACGACATTCAATTTCTCGCAGCATGGCGTTGTTCCGGTCTTGCCACGCAAATCCAAGGCTCTTTGAGACCCTAAACCCTGAACCCTGAACCCTAAACACGCTGAGGCCTCAGACGGCGTGTGGGAGTTTCTCACCTCAGCCACTTGGCACGTACCCAGATGCCACTTCCACGCCAGCACAAGCTGCTACATAGGGGCCATATAGGAGACATGGGCATTTCCCCAAATAGGGGTACCCTTAACATACCCCAAAATAGTGTATTCTCGCAACGCGAAACCCTAAACCCTGAACCCTAACCCCTAAACCCCACCTCAGGAGACTGTGGTGAAGGCGGCGACTTCGTCCCTAAGAGGCCTTCGTCGCTGCGCATGTGGCGTTATTCCAGGGATGGCGTTGTGGCTTGCAAGGGTTTTTGGGGGCACCTCTTTGAGGGCCTTGCCTGTTCTTACTTTGGGACGGCAAAGAGACTTGACACCATGACGGCAAAGATACTTTGACACCTCTTGAGGGGCGCTTGGGGACACTGCCGTGCCCCAGCCACGAAATAATCTTCAGCAAGCGCCGAAACCCTGAACCGCAAAGGGCCGAAACGAGTAATCTCGACACGAAACTGAAGGCCCCTCAGAGTCGCCAGGAAGCCACAGGGCCCCCGAAGCCCCTACGAACGCGATTTATGCTGAGACCCCCGGGCCCAGACTCGAAATTTCCGGAAGCCTCCTGTGTGCAGCTTACCCTAAACCCTAAACCCTAAACCCTAAACCCTAAACCCTAAACCCTAAACCCTAAACCCTAAACCCTAAACCCTAAACCCCTAAACCCTCGACCATGGTGGCCACTTGAAGATGACGACGAGGGGGGTGGTTCAAAGCTCGAAGTGGGATGAAGAAGGCCTTATCTTTACACAAGGAGCGTGCATTTTTACCTTCAGATGTTCGTCTTATGTTGGTTACGATACGTATTCGAGGTAAGTAGGTCATCGACATTATAGCCGAACCAGATGCGCAGGCCGAGGTGTGGAGCAAACGGTTCAGGCCTGCCATTCGGGGGGAGTGCAGGGTTCGAGGCAGGAGGAACCCCAAATCCTCCTAGGGCCCTTGATTGTATTTTTTTTTTTTGTTTGGGGGTGGGGGGGGGGAAGGGTACCTTATACTCTCTCTAGACTATACCAACGAACCGCAAAACTTAGGCACACACCTCCCCAAGAAAGGATCTACAATGCAGGGTGGCCTGGGTAAAGCTTCGACTCAAAGTTGAATTCTAGCTCTCCAAAGAGCAGAGCAAGGTAGCTGTGTGTGTTTGAGTGTGCCCAAGAACAGCACAACGTGCGTGTTTAAATCAGGCCCTCTGCCCCGATGTGAGTTCATGTGCATGGAAGTAGCGTGACTTCTAGACTGTAGACTGTTCTTAAGGGAAGGGGGTTCATGGCCGGTAAGTACCTCGGGAACCTTAGGGAAGCTTAGGGAAGCTTAGGGAGCCTTAGGGAGCCTTAGGGAGCAGTGGGGAATAATCGGGAACCTTGGGTTACATACCCCCCTTGAACCCCCCCCCTCCCTCAAGAACCCTACAAGTCTTTGCATGGGCTCGCAGCCGAAGGCAAGGCAGATTTAAGGGGACTAGGGGCTTCAAAAATCCCTTTCCTGGGAGCCGAAGTCGCACTTTGATTTAGGGTCTAGGGTTTAGGGTTTAGGGTTTGGGGTTTAGGGTTTAGGGTTACACAGAAACCCTCATGAGGAATTGAGGTATATCCCGAAAATCTGAACGGCGCCTTCTTTTTTACAGAGGGTGCCAGCATGAGCCAGCACCCGTGCGTAAGTGTTAAGCCAGAAACACCAGGCCCGCGCCGACTTACTCAACTTACGCGGCTGCTGTACGAATAGTGAAAGGATTCCAACACAGTAGTGTATACTAGGACCCAGAGTAGGGCTCGTATTCCCTTTTTAGAGTTGCGGTTCCCTTATCAGCCCCTTTAGACCAAAAAGGGCACTATTCCTTTATTCCTGGGTTACTCTTGGGCCGAGCACACAACTCCAAAACTCGAAGCTTGTGCACCGAAGGGCGGGCGCCTAGTTAAGAGCGAGACGTATGAGGGCCCCGAGTTGGGTTGCAAGTCTCAAAACATTGGTTTCAACCCGAAACCCTAAACCCTACGCCCTAAACCCTAAACCCTAAACCCTAAACCCTAAACCCTAAACCCTAAACCCTAAACCCTAAACCCTAAACCCTAAACCCTAAACCCTAAACCCTAAACCCTAAACCCTAAACCCTAAACCCTAAACCCTAAACCCTAAACCCGAACACGTAACACAGAAACAGGGCCCTATTTTTTTGCTGCCTTCAACTTGGAGGACCTCTTTGAGGCCGCCAAGCAGTGCTGGCACAACGCTGAGAGCGTGCCCGGGCTGGCCCTACTTGTAGGTTCGGGTTTAGGGTTTAAGGTTTAAGGTTTGGGGCTTAGGGCTTAGGGTTTAGGGTTTAGGGTTTAGGGTTTAGGGTTTAGGGTTTAGGGTTTAGGGTTTAGGGTCTACTACTTGTAGGTTCATGGGCACCTGAGAGTTTTTTTGGGTCTTAAGGTTCTACAGGAAACCTGAGTGTTTTGTGAGGTCTTTTCGGGTGTTATAGGGTTTTACAGGTAGGCCCTACTTGTAGGTTCACAGGGACTGGTGGTTCAAGGGGTTTGGGGTTTAGGGTTAAGGGATTCCCTACCCAGCCCAGTTGCAAAAAGGGTTAAGGGTGTAGGGCTCTCAAATTATGTTAAAAAAACACGGCCCCCAAAAGCCGTGGAAGGGCCATCATCTGCAGCCACATGGGTATTTCCCCAAATAGGGGGCACCCCTTTAAATAGAATAGAACCCCCCCCCCCCCTCCCCCCCTCCAATCTTGAACCTATATCTCTTCAGGCTCAGGGGTTGGGGGAAGGTGGGGTCCCACAGCTTGCAGCCGAGGACTACTGCGACGATATCACGGCGGTTCTCATTGAGTTCGACTAGGTGACTAGGTATATGTGAGGCTCTTGAATCAAACTTACTTCGCCTTTAGCTGAACTTTAAACTGGTTTCCTTTTTTAGTAGGAATATTAAAGTTTCACCTTTTTCCCCTTGGTTATTGGAGAAGTAAGCAAAGCATATGGACATCATCCGGGGTTCAAGTTACCTGTGCGTTGCCTGTGGTTCACGACCCTAGCCCGCCTAGGCCGGGTAAACTTGCTAGGCCCTGGGGATATTTTATGTGTTCCCTTATTGGGTTTAAGAGGGCCCTATTCAGGAATGTTTTTCAGAGGGTTTTATGGGCCCTTCTAAGCCTTGTAAACACTAAATTTAGACTTGATAATAGGGCAGTTATAGTCTCATCACTGGACTGGATGCCTGTAGGTTTCCAGCTTAGTAGGGTTTAGGTGTGATTTTGGGCTTTGAGTTTGCTTCTGTGCTTTGAGCAGTCCGGCTGCAAAATCAAATTGAACCCTTGGCCCCACCCGCGGAAACTTCCCGAGCCTTCGCCCACGTGATTTAGCATAGGCTGGTGCGAGCCAAGGTACCTGCGCCCTGAAACCCTGAACCTTAAACGCCTAAAAGCTGAAACCCTAAACCCCAAACCCTAAACCCTTAACTCCTTAACTCCTTAAACCCTGAACCCTAAACTCTTTGGACCAAGAGCCTCTTGACACGCGACGGGCTCCTGCCTGCAAACTTACCAAAGGTGAGTGGCGCAGGATAGTGCTCTCATTGTTTGAGCTGCTTGGAGGTTCATGGTTTAGGGTGTAGGGAATAGGGTAGTTATAAGGAGGGTTAGAAGTACCCTTACAGAGGGCTCGAAGTACCTTAAGTAGGGTTAGAAGTAGAGTTGGCATGCTTGTACTTCTAACTACCCACATGAACCTCCAAGTAGTTCCTACTCCCGAATATCTCCCGAATGCTATTCAGATTGTTGGAGACTTGCCGCCATGTTTCCTGATGGAACGAAGTTCTGCGGTCTCTTGGCGGTGGTGTTCCTTCGGACACACCCCGGGGAGCTCAATAACTCACATATATTCTTGGTAGCCCAGTGGTACCCTTTACCCTCTTTTTTTTTGGTTCTGGGTTCCCTTGGGTACCCTGATAGGATGGTTCTGGGCTAATTACCAAGTATTCAAGTGGCAGATTCTCTCTTTGAGGGGTATTGGGCTCCCTGGATCCTCGTCAGAGTGCGAGTTTCGACCTTGCTGAGAAAGCTAGGGCAAGAGAGGCCTCTCACGCCACGTCTGCATCTGACTTTTAGGGTTTAGGGTTTAGGGTTAGGGGTGTAGGTTCTAAGAATTGTATCAGAGTGACGGGGAGAAGGGTTGCTTTATGGACGATAAATTTCTTCGAGGGGCCCGACCTTAGAACATCCCTCATGTATAGGGTCACAAACAAAAAGGTCATTGCTGCCAACGCGAAAAGGAAACCATTCCACTGAAGTTTTATAGGCGCCTGGTGGATTTAGAATGGGTACCTTGAGTAGTTTGTAAAGTATATTACAATAGTTGTTATTTAGGGGTTGCACTCTAAACTGCCACATTTGGATGTTCCCCTTTATACTAACAGTCCCTAATAGGGAATATAGTAGGGGGTACCTAAACCCTAAACCCCTAAACCCTAAACCCTAAACCCTAAACCCCAAGCCCTAAACCGGTACTATAGCCCCTATTAAGGAATGTTAGTATAAGGGAAAACCTCCCAACTGCCACGATAGCAGTCCTGCCCCTTCGGAGCCTCGGTGTTCAGACGCCAACCCTATCTTGGTGACAGGGCTTAGGGTTTAGGGTTTAGGGTTTAGGGTGTAGGGTTTAGGGTTTAGGGTTCAGGGTTCAGGGGGAAGATCCCTTCATTGCCATCTTCAGGCTTTGGGTGTTAGGGTTTGGGATTTAGGGTTTAGGGTTTAGGGTTTAGGCTTGCCCCAGTCCAAAAACCCTAAGCTCAGGCTCACGCTCTCCTCCCGCACCCGAAAAACCCTAAGTCAAGCCAACCGAAGTTAACAGCTCTGAGCGTGAAGTGCGTCTTGCCGGTCACAAAGTTTGCTCTGCCGATCGCCGGCGTAGGGCCATCGCCGACCTTCAACAAAAGGCAGACTATCCATCATGTGGGGGTTTAGGGTTTAGGGCTGAGGGGGCAGCAGTCCTTTAGGATCCAGGGTTTAGGGTTTTCGAAATTCGGGGTACCTTATTGGGGTCCTTATTCTAAGGGGAACCCTTCTATTTGGGATCTATATTAGGGGTCCCCTATTTTCGTAAACCCCCATATGGATCCCATGCCCTCAGCCCGGGCCCTAAACTCTTTGGTCACTCTGGCCGCTATGCCAAACGGGTTTGGGGTATATAACCCTTGGTGCTGTGTTCTGCTTGGTACCTAAACCCTAAACCCTAAACCCTAAACCCTAAACCCTGAACCCTGAACCCTGAACCCTGAACCCTGAACCCTGAACCCTGAATACCCTCAACCCTGAACTTGCTCGGCGCTGGTCTGCGGCAGCTGTTCACTCTGGCGATTCTATTCATTGACCAAATGGCCAATTTCGAAGGCTAAGCGCCATCTGCTGTCTTTTCATACAATAGGTTTAGGCTTTAGGGTTTAGGGTTTAGGGTTTAGGGTTTAGGGTTTAGGGTTTAGGGTTTAGTCCCAGCTGATGCTCAGAGCCTGGGTTCAAAAAAGGGTTTAGTTGTGCCAGTTCCTGATATGGTAGTGCTAGGTCTGTAAATAGGGCACTGGTGGCATTGTTGACGGTATGACATAGCAAGGTTCACCCTTGTGTTCACTGAGCTGAGGAGGCTGACGCCCCCTTTCCCAGATCCCTCCGTTGCGGTTTCCTTCTTTTTGAACGATTAGGTCTTGCCTCTGCGCTAACAGTTGGGGGTGCCGAAGATAGAGATACCCTTTTTGGGGGCTCCTTTAGAGGGATTCTGTTCAACTTGGGAGAAAAAGAGGTACCCACATTTTGGGAGTTACCCATGTGGGTTAGTTGCTGGTATAAACCGAAAGTATGGTCCCTTGTCTTCAGAAAAGTTTTCGTAATTCAGGGCCATTAGGTTTGTATTGGGTGTCTGGGTACCTTACAGGGCAGCGGATACGCCTCGAGATTCTGTCAGGCAGCCCGCTTGCGCATCACTCGGAGGGTTCATGGGCAGTTAGGGTAGTTGTATCTCGGCTCAGCGTAGGTAGGTGACTGTGACCCTAAACCCTAAACCCGCCTAAACCCTAAGCCCTAAACCCTAAACCCTAAACCCTAAACCGTTGAGAAGAAGAACATGCTCAAGTCAAGGGATGAAGGCTCAGTACCCCTAAGGTTGTACCCCTAAAGGTTCCTTAATATACTCCCAATAAGGCCGTATATTTGCTTAAGGGGTCCTTAAAAAAAGAGGCCCCAAGACCCAAGAATACAGCACAACCTTAAGGGTCCAAGGTGGAACCCCTAAACCCTAAACCCTAAACCCTAAACCCTAAACCCTAAACCCTAAACCCTAAACCCTAAACCCTAAACCCTAAACCCTAAACCAACTTGATCCAGAAACTGCCCAGAAATCCTCCGACTCCACGCGGTCTTTGACTTGTTCTAGTTGCCCTTGGCTCCGACATACAGTTGCCAGGTTTAGGGTTTAGGGTTTAGGGTTTAGGGTTTAGGGTTTAGGGTTTAGGGTTTAGGGTTCAGATGCCCTGCAGGCTATGCTCATGTCTCTCACAGAAGCTACTATCAGCACTGCAACTCGACAAGCTCTTTGGGATGTAGAAATGTAGGGGGAAGGGTTTAGGGCCAAGATTCTGCAGATCACCACCCATGAATTCAAGCCTCCCAGCGGACGTCGGAAGTGCACCGTGGTGTTCTTCTTGGGCAATCTCGAAAACATGGTCCTGTTTAGGGTGCCCTAACAATAGGGCTCCTGAGGATTATCGGAACCCCTCCAAGGAACCCTAATTAAGGGAATCCCCGCTCATGACCTGGCATTGGTGGCTGCAAGAGAATTTCAAGATGCATTCATTGCTGGTGCAACACAGTACTACTATTTGCTTAAGATCCCCAAAATACAAAAGAGTTTAATCCCTATGTTGCCCTTATTAGGAAGAACATTTATATTTTTTTGGGGGAGGGTTCTTAAGCAATTAGTAGAGTAGCCATTTGCGGACCCCTGGCCTCGTCCCATGTGAAATCCCACAAACAACCCAGGACACCGCAAACGACAATCCTAGTGCTCCAGCCGACGTATGAAATGGCAATACGGAGGCTTACGAACATAAGGGACCCTTGATTTAAACGCTTACGAACATAAGGGACCCCGAAAATACAAGCTTACGAACCTAAGGGACCCCTAATGATATACACCCCCAGTTCCCCTATAAAAAAGACCCAAGGTGCCCCCTAACTTCGGAAACCCCCCCACCCCCCCCCCCCCCACCCCGCAACCCATATGTCCTGTGCGGGCGTCATCGAGTCTGCAGGGCGGGATTTCGGGGGGCTTTGCCTCACCCAAAGAGCCCAATGGCCCTTAGTTAAGGCACCTCAAGTCATACAAAGGGCCCCCCCTAAATGGTGTTTTAGGGTTTTGGTTTTGGGTTTGTGGTTTAGGGTTTAGGGTAAGGTATGTTCCATAGTCAAGGGGGTATTGGGCAGGGCATGACTGCCGTCGGAGCCTGACTATGCCACTCGCGAGGGACCCTCAGTGCTGGACAATGATCCATGGGAGGTGGAGCCCTCTAGGATGCAAAGGTTTAGGGTTTTGGGTCTAGGGGTTGAGAGTTTGTCCCGAGGTTTTCAGGATGCCGCAAAACCCGAGGTAAGAGGATCCCGACCCCTTCTAGCACATGAAGCATCAGGGCCCCGAGTTGGGTGTAGGGTCCAGGAACATGCTTGCGTAAATAGCCTTGGCTTCGATCCTCACAGGCCAGAGACCCCAGGAGCCCTGAAGCAAAAAGGGTCCAGGGTTTAGGGTTTAGGGTTTGGCGTTTAGGGTTTAGGAGGATCAAAAGGCACATGGCCCATGAAAGGAGGTGGACCTGTCTTCCTTCGTCGGCGACACCCCGGGATGTAGCGCATCGTGCTCCCCAAGCCACATGTTCTCG
Organism: Symbiodinium natans; assembly: GCA_905221605.1. Taxonomy (NCBI): domain Eukaryota; class Dinophyceae; order Suessiales; family Symbiodiniaceae; genus Symbiodinium; species Symbiodinium natans. The sequence goes on from CAJNDS010000668.1 coordinate 708,168, forward strand.
TCATTGGCACCCGAGCAATCCTAGAACTTCCGCCGAGTTTCATTAAGGGTTCAGGGGTTCAGGGGTTTAGGGTTTAGGGTTTAGGGTTTGGGGTTTACGGTTTAGGGTTTAGGGTTTAGGGTTAAGTGTGTTTAGGGTTTTGAGTTCAGGATATGTTGAAACAAAACGCCGAAGAGCAGTGGATGGTAACCCTCGAAGACAGGGGCACCCCCCGGGTTCAGTTCTCTCCAAGTCCCCCTTGTCATAGGAGCTGAGAGGAAAGGTCTTACTCACCTCGCAAAAAACTACCACGTCTAGGGTTTAGGGTTTAGGGTTTAGGGTTTAGGGTTTAGGGTTTAGGGTTTAGGGTTAGGATCCCCATCTTCCTCCTGGCGACGTACGAGCTTGTTGGGATTCACATCTTCGGTGGGCTTCCCTCCTATCCAGACTGTCTCTCCGATTCCTGTGCGACATGCTGCTCTCTTGGAAAATGCTTGCCGGCTCTTGCGGTTTAGGGCTTAGGGCTCAGGGCTTAGGGTTGACGGTTTCGGGCTTCCCCAAGGCCACAGGGTAGCACCAGGCCTCCAAGACCTATAGAGCCCTGGAGCCTGAAAGCCAAATGGGGATTTGGGTTTTCCCCCCCAAATCAGGGTACCTATCTTCCATGAGGTCCTCCAAGGGAGTCTACTATGTGTTTCGCGTTTAGGGTTTGGGGCATGAACCCGTTTCCGGGTTTAGAGTTTACGGTTTAGGGTTTAGGGTGTTTACGGTTTAGGGAAAAGGGCTCCAGCCTTATTGGGTTCTTATCCCCGCCCCGTCCAGATTCAAGAGGTTTTAGGGTATCCGCATATTGCAAATCCAACCTGCGCTCCCTGTGCCCCACCCTGTCCATCTAGCTGAGGGTGGAGGAGATGGGTTCTAAACCCTCAGGTGTTTGCGGTTTAAGGCTTGTGGGGTTTGGGTTTCGTGCAAAGTGTAAGGAAAGCCGTGGCCACAGAGAGAAAGTGAAGCTACAGGCCGGGGCGCTTGGGCCGCCAGTTGTTTGTGTGTTGGGTTTAGAGTTTGTTTAGAGGGTTTAGGGGGCTACGGGTTTAGGGTTTAGGGTTTAGGGGTTTAGGGGTTTAGGGGTTTAGGGGTTTAGGGCACGCTCACCCAAGCCTGGATGCAAAAGGGGTTTAGGGGTTTAGGGTTTAGAGCATATAGAGGCTTTACTTGGAGGTTCATGGGTAGTTTTACCCACAGTTTATCAGTCTACCTGTAACCGACTTAGGGGGACTTAGGGGGACTTAGGGGGCTTATACGTGCAGTTATAACTGGGGTTAGAAGTACCCTGAACCTCGGTTTGGGCTCCGCATGATGCCATCTTTCTTGGGCTTAGGCTCTGTGGCAGGAAGTGTAGGAGTAGGGTTTAGGGTTTAGGGTTTAGGGTTTAGGGTTTAGGGTTTAGGTGAGCAGCCCTCAACTCCAGAAATGCAGGGCTGTGCTTTCGATGGACTCTGTGTTGGATGCATAGCCTTCTGCTTTGAGGTGGAGAAAAATGTTCGGAACTTTGTTCTTGGGAGTCTTAGGAGTCCGCAATCCTTAACATTTCCGTGACGTTGGGCCAAACCATCAACGCGGACCTTGTTTGTCCGAAGCGGTATTTGGTGTTCAGCGGTTCAGGCCTGAAGGCTTCTTCGGTAGACGCACGTAAACAGCCTTGGACCTGAATACTACACTCAAGTATTGTCCTTCCAAATTTGTGACCATGAGTGGGGGCAGCCTCCTACAGGTTTCTTCATTTCCCTACAAACATATAAGGCCCTCAAGGGTTATTATAAGTAGGGTCAGAAGTTCAGTTATAAGTGGTTAGTAAGTACCATGAACCTTCAAGTGGTCTTTACTCCTGCTTACCCTGCGCGCATGTCTTGTGCAAGCCCTGCCATGGTAAAGCGCTTCCCATTCTAGAGAAACTTGCTGGATGGAGAGGAATTCCCGGAATACGGTGGTAACCCTCTCCCCCCAAATCAACCCCCGCCCCCCGACCTCCTCAAATACCCAACTGGGGGACCCTGGTAGGTGCACAAGCTTAAAATCTGTTGGGGCTGTTCTCTGGGGGTTTAGTAACGGGAGAACCCAGAGACTCCAATACCCCTGAATGAAGGAATATTCCTTAAACCATATAAGGAGGCCCTGGAGCTTGTGGGCCGGGTTCTGCGATGTTGCCGCTTCTCACGGTCAGGATGACGAGACTGGCGTGCTGATCATGTCCGTAAACCGAGCGTCGCTTGCCAAGAGAAGGGTTTAGGGTTTTGGGTTAGGGGTCACCATGGGAGTTCATCTTCAGGGATGCTAGAGGGACACCCCGCCCTCCCCTGCGGAAGGGATCCGACATGCTACGATGATAACTGTTCTTGTATACTTCATATAGCCCTACTTCTAAGTGCCCTTGAAGTTCCAAGTTGGGCCTCATCTTGCCCGAGACACCTCAAACAGCTCTTTAGCACCTATACCCTAAACCCTAAACCCTAAACCCTAAACCCTAAACCCTAAACCCTAAACCCTAAGCCGCCTAGCAGAAGCATTGGGGTCTCATGCACTACCTGCCGGTCTTCGCGTTTCCCGCTCAGGGTTTAGGGTTTAGGGTCGGTCCTGCAAGGACACCTTGAAGCCTGCGCATCAAGCCATTTATGGTTTGTTCCACCCGCCTAATCAGCCGCCGCGCGTGCGCTAGTGTGAGAGTCGAAACCCTAAGCCCCAAACCCTTTGGTCAGCTAGGCGGGTGCAAAAAAACCCTACTTTGAGGTTCACGGGTAGTCATAAGTAGGGGTTGTTCTGATGGTAACTCTCCTCATGGCACTATTTAGGGTACTTCTTCTAACCCTACTTATACCTCCAAGTACACCCGAACCCCTAAGCCCTAAACCCGCAACCCTAAACCCTAAACTTTTGTGGTCAAGGCCGGGCGATCCCCCCAGCGCACTGCAGAAAGGCGACGTGCTTCTCCAGGCAAGACTACGGGTTATGTAGGGTTTAGGGTTTCGGGTTTCGGGCCAGGGTTTAGGCTGTTTCAGGCAAGAGGGATTGAGGTTTTAGGAGGAGCCAGTCCTCTGAAGGAATCTTCAGGGGTTCAAGAGCTTAGGGGCTTAGGGGCTTGGAGGGTAAGGGGCTTTGGAGACCCGAGAGTTGAGAGTGTAGAGGGTTCGCGATTGCCTGTGGCTGCACGTGCAGTGAAATGTCCTTGCCTCCTGAGGGCAGCAAGACGTGTGGGCCCTGAGTCTGTGACTTTGGGACATCCACAAAAAGCCCCCGGATCAGTAGTTGACAACTACCTGCTTAAGTCTTCACCTGCAGGTTGGGAAGTACAAGGTGGACAACTTCGGTGCAGTCCGCATGTCCTTCACTCAGCTGCGGCAGCTACGTGCACAGGCCTAAAAACGGCCCCCCCCGCCCCCCCAGGTGGTCTTGCCAGCAATGGTTCTGAGACAGCGCCAAGGGGCAACCGTGTGAATCAGGCACATGGCACAAACAGTCTTGCGGCGGGCCTCTTCCAGCCGAACCGAGAAGTGCTAGCCCATGATCACTAGCCATGCAGGATTTCGGAGTCTGTTGCTCCAATCTCCTTCCGCTACTAACTCATACTTCGCCACCATCAACACATTGCCGTAATGGGTTCTACTTATCAAGTCTGTCTGCCTGCTCAAAGCACCAAATTCCTGAGGCTTGGCCAGCGTGTGGCATTGAGCGCGGTCCGGTGCTTAAATTACTTCCGGGTGAGGGGTTGAGCATGGTTGGTGCACGTCGCAATCACTTAGGGTTTAGGGCTTAGTTTGGAGTTTGGGTTTGGGGTTTAGGACATCGTTTACCGACAATCCTGTGTCAGGCTTACGGACCGTCAACCCTCATGGCTTGTATGATGAACCTACGTAAACCCTGATCCCGCTGCGCTGCCTCTGCCTTGTCACTCGCAGGCTATTTTAGGATTGCATGTGTCGGCTTGAGGTTAGGGTTCGTGGTCCTGGCAGGACATCTTGACCCGGATGCAAATGGGGTTGTGACTCAAGCAGGATAGCTTTGCTAAGCTTTAGTTGTGCTCTGGCATGAAATGTACAGGTGTGCAGGCATCCTGTCGGCAGGGCCAAACGTCCTTACGGGTCTAGGATACGGGGGGGCTAGAGGCTTCGGGACTTCGGGCGTCATCGAAAGTGGAAACGCTCGTTTTTCGATGGCAACTCTTCACGTCTGCTTCCTTCATTTAGGGTTCCCCCTTCTACTAACAGTCCTTAATAGGGATTTTATAGTACCCCCCCATTATAATCCCTCTTAAGGGGCTGGTAGTATAAAATCCCAAGGTTCAGTTTAGTGTTTAGGGCTCAGGGTTTGGGGTTTAGATTCGGGACCTCTTTGTGAGCCCAAGCTGCTCATGGTTAGGGTTCCCAGACCCCACGGACCCTTAATCAAGAACGACCCTAAACCCTAAACCCGAAACTCCAAACCCTAAACACTAAACCCTAAACCCTAAACCCTAAACTTTATGAATCCTCAACCCTTAAGGCTGAGTTCAGATCAGGGCAGTGCCTGGCCAAGCCCCAAACCTGGGTTACTAAGGCTTTGCGTCTGTAGGGGTTAAGTTGCCAAAGCCGAGGGATGGACATATAATATATGTATAAATAATTAAACATGTATATAGATCGAATATATATATATATATGTATATATAGTTGCGCGCTGTGCGTTCTCGGCCCCCCCCCCCCCCTCCCCCCAGAGGTATCCCCTCCCCTCCCATGGTCTACGGTCTCCCCTAAACCAACCCTAAACCCAAACCCCTAACTAACCCCGAAACCCTAAACCCTGAACCCTAAATCCTAAGCCCTAAGCCCAGAACCCTAAACCCTAAACCCTAACCCTAAACCCTAAACTGTAAACCCGAAACCCTAAACATAGGGTTTGGGGTTTAGGGTATGTATACAGCAAACAAGAGAGCTTGATTGTTCACAGAAACCAAGTTTAAGCTTTTTATCATCAACCCAGCCTCTGACAATGCCCCGAGGCACAAGATTTGTTCTATGTTGGCGACACGGCACGGCACGCCCCTGAGCAATAGTGGTTATTCATGTCTGTTGGGATCTGTTCGGCAGATTTCACGGGGCTGTGTGTTGGCGTGTCCTTGCGCATGTTGCCGTGTTTAGAGGGTATATGGGTATTTCCCAAAGTAGGGGTAGCCCTAAATATACCCCGCAAGATTCTATAACCCTTATTACATGAACCCCCAGTTGGCTAGCACATACTTCCATGCCCAAGCGCTGAGGCCTGAACAGTATAATCTCCGCCATCCCGCCCGCCCCTGTATCAAATTTAAAACATGACATCATGACAATATATTTGTATCTTACAGCGGGTGTATTTTACTCGATAGGCCCTTAGGACATTTCAAATTCCCCCTTATTGGGTTTAAGAGGATCAGATTTTAGGAATATTTGTTCGGATGGTTTTAGGGGCCATCCGAGTTAAGGAATGTTGCTTCAACTCCTCCGAGGGTACTTTCATGGGCCCTGAATATGGTCCCTAACGTCCTTTAAAGGGTTCTGATGCTTAGGCCCCTGAATTTGTGTATGGTATAGAAGGGATAGAAGGGTACCTTTTTGGGGTCCATACTAAGGGACCATGCAAGCTACCCTTAATTGGATCTCCTCTCTGGGCACCTAAACCCTAAACCCTAAAAACCCTGAGAGACGGAGGCTCAAAGTCCGCCGCGACGGCCGCATCCATGATCTTGAGGCGGAAGGGTTCCGCTCATGGGCTAGGATGCTAAACCCTAAACCCTAAACCCTAAACCCCCTTATACTAACAGCTCACGAATAGGGATTATTACAGGGCAGCCCAAGCTAGGGCCCGGTGTGGTTCAAAAGGGCCAAGGGGCCTAGAGTTTGGGATCGCTTGATCTTCTTTCGGGTCGGCTGATGGTGCATCATGGAATCTAGGTCAGCTCCCCCGACAACTGGCGGCTAGTTGAGCTATGGTCCCTGTTGAGGTCCCTCTCTATATACCTTATACATAGGATAAAGACGTGAAACCCGAAACCATGTCGCCCAAAACCCGGAGCCCCAAATCCTAAACCCGAAACCTCAAACCTTGAACCCCAAAATCCTACAGGGTGAGTTCTCTAAATTATTCTCCCCAGGTGCCCTAAATGCTACAGTTTAGGATTTAGGGTTTAGGGTAACCCTAAACCCTATAAACCCTAAACACCAAAAGGGACCACAAATTTAGAGCAGTAACTCAAAATCCTAAGCCCTCAGCCCGAACAACGTAGGCGCGACCTTAGTCTCGAAACCCCGGTCGGTAGCTTTGGCGGGGTTTAGGGTTTAGGGTTCAGGGTTTAGGGTTTATGCTTAAAGCCCCGTTAGCAGAACAGAGTGGGTATCATGTTGTCGCTAAAGAGAGTTCCGGGGCGCTTTGCATGGTTGCACTGTTACGATTCAGGGTTTAGGGCTTAGGGTTTGGGCCAAACCCTAAGAAGACAAATGATACTCATGATGGGAGTATTTGTAGTTACCTTAATTCTTCTTCAATAGCCGCGCGAATTCTTGCTTCTGCATCAATTTATTTACGAACAGGGAATATTGCAAGGTCACAACCCTGGAACTTGCCCTAGATCCCTAAACCCTGGGCAACTGATACAGAGAGCCCAGACCCTGTGAACGCGCCGTGCTTGATGCAATTGTAGCCCCAAACCTAAAGCCTTAAACCCCACACCGACCTGAATCCCAAAATGCGGAACTCGGTGTAGCCATATGTACTGCTATCATCAGCTCCTAGACCCAGCTAGACAGAGTGAGTCCGGATGCAAAGCCTAGGGTTTAGGGTTTAGGGTTTAGAGTTTAGGGTTTAGTGTTGGGGCTGCAAATCCCAAAACTCCAAACACCCTGATCTACTTCTTGCAAGCCAATAGCCTTGACCCTAAATCCTGCATGGTCATTTCTCTCAACAATGGTCCCTTTTGCATCACTCGGAATTGTAAGAAAACCCCTTGCCTACACCCTATAGACCCGAACCGGTGACGGCTAGGCGACCGGTAAAAATCCCTAAACCCTAAAACTTAAACCCTAAACCCTAAACCCTAAACCCTAACCATAAACCCTAAACCCTAAACCCTAAAACCTAAACCCTAAACCCTAAACCCTAAACCCTAAACCCTAAACCCTAAACCCTAAACCCTAAACCCTAAACCCTAAACCCTAAACCCTAAACCCTAAACCCTAAACCCTAAACCCTAAACCCTAAACCCAACCCTGCTTGTTCTACATCGGCCCATGACTAGGTCAGACTCCGCCCCTCCACGCACCTCGTTCCGCCTGGTGGCCCAGTCGATGGCATTTTAGGGTTTTTCTGTGTTGGTGTACATACAGGGTACAAGGACTTAGGGTACTGGGCCTTCGGGCTTGGGCTTGCACGTTTTGATGGTTGTTTCAGGCTTCAGGTAGGGTTTGGCGGCTCAGGCGTCTGGCGTTGGAATTGTTTTCCTCGAAGTGCGGGGCCAAGTTTTCAGGTTCAGGGCTTGGGGTAGGGAAAAGCCCAACACTCTCAAAAGAGCTTAGCTTATCGGAGGTGGGCTACGACGATGCCCACATGAAGCTTCTACTTCCAAACAATGAATAGAAACAAGTACGCACACACGCGCGCACGCACGCACCCAGCACGCACGCACGCACAGACAGACAGACAGACATACATTCATACATATATAAAAGTTCATTTGCTAATTTATTTGTTCTGTATCAACACGGACATGTGTGTGTGCAAGCAAATACATATATACACATATACATATCATAGAAGTATGTACATATATACATATATTAATATATATATATATGTGTGTGTGTATGTATGTATGTAATGTATGTAATGTATGTAATGTAATGTATGTAATGTATGTATGTATGTATGTATGTAATGTATGTAATGTATGTAATGTATGTAATGTATGTAATGTGTAATGTATGTAATGTATGTAATGTATGTAATGTATGTAATGTATGTAATGTATGTAATATGTAATGTATGTAATGTATGTAATGTATGTAATGTATGTAATGTATGTAATGTATGTAATGTATGTAATGTATGTAATGTATGTAATGTATGTAATGCATGTACTGTATGTAATGTATGTAATGTATGTAATGTATGTATGTACGTGTTTTTTCATCTCTGGGTGGAGCTTGACAATAGAACCAATAATGTATTGCACTGTGATGTTGGGTGTGTATAGGAACCCCCTAAGCGAAAGTGATCTTGCAGATCCTCCTAGGGTTTCGAGAGGGACACAGGGATCCTCATTCTGATTTGAAGTTTATTCCTTGGCCAGGTGTAGTGGGCTCTTTCGGGTAGAAGCATCCCAACGAGCCCAATAGGCCTTATGTAAGGAATATTCCTTAAATCATACTAAGGATCCCTATATAGTTCAAGGAATATTGCTTAGTTAAGGGGTTTGGGGCTCTCTGGGATGACTGCTGTCCCAGGCGCTGCCTCTATCGCAACAGCGTGACCATCGAGCCACTCGAGCCCGCACGAGGGGGGTTCTTGGCTTTCGCTTTGAGGGCCGGTCCATGCAGTTTGTCGATGAGATACTCAAATCTATCATCACAACCCTATCCATACATACATACATACATATATATATATATACATACATACATACATACAGGGTGTATATATATACATATATATATATATAGGGTATATATATATATATATTATGTACATATATCGACTTGGGCATGTGTAAGCGCCTCTATAGGCCCGAGTATTACGTCTTCGCCGGCCTCGTCTTCACCCCGCTGACCGCAGCTTCCCCAGAGCGCTCACCGGCTCAGGGGTTGGGGGTTTGGGATTTGGGGTCTAGCGTTAGGGTTTAGGGTTTAGGGTTTAGGGTTTAGGGCTTAGGGCTTAGGGCTTAGGGCTTAGGGCTTAGGGTGGTGTTTGAGGTCCGCTCTTCAGTGATTGTATCATGGGTTCCCCCTACGACCCTTACTACACCCGTTTTCAGGTTCCTAGTGTAGTGAGGGGGGTAGTGGGGAAACCCATGATTGCAGGGTTCGGATTTACGGGGTCAGGATTGAAGAATTTCACTTTTTTGGGTCATAGGGGTTCAGGGTTTGAAGTCTTGCTGTCGGGCTTAGAGTTTAGAGCATAAGGTCGTCTTAGGGCTTATGGCTGCCTGAGACAGAATCAGAAAGTGCATGATGTATGTGCAAAATTCGGTTTGCGTGCCCTAAACCCTAGCCCCTAAATCCTAAACCCTAAACATCAGCCGGGTAGCTGCTCCATGGGCAGAGTTATGTTTCTACCGGGGGTTTTCCTCACAGAGAAATGGCGCCGAAAGCATTCAGGGAGATGAATGGGCTCAGTGGTGTTCTTTGTCGGGTTTAGGTTTTAGGTTTAGGGTTTAGGGTTTAGGGTATAGGGTTTAGGGTTCAGGGTTCAGGGTTTAGGGTTTTGGGTTTAGATCATGCAGCAGAAGCCCTGAACCCTAAGCCCTTCTTGGCAGCTAGGATCTCCATCCCCAGCCCTACAAGCAGCACTCTCAAACCCTGGTGAAGTCCTCGCCACAAGCGTTGGAAGGCCCATTCTTGTGTCGTTCTGCCCTGAACCCGAAGCCCGAAAGCCTCACCCTCCCTTGCTTGGAAGCCCTGTTGACTTCGTAAGCAGGATTTAGGGTTTGGGGTTTAGGGTTTAGGGTTAGTAAGTTGGGTTATGGGAATATAGCAGGATTTCTAGGGGTTCAAAAGAGCTTCCGAGTAGGAGTAAATCAGCACCAACATCGGGATGGCTTTATACCCTGTATACTACTACAACCCTTGCTAGGGTTCCAACAGTACGAATCTCAGTTCTCTGGGGTGAACTCAAAACCCTAACCCCAAACCCCAAACCCCAAACCCCAAACCCCAAACCCCAAACCCCAAACCCCAAACCCCAAACCCCAAACCCCCAAACCCTAAACCCTAAACCCCTCCCCCCCCCCCCCCCCAAGAAATCAAAACAAAAGAAACAACGTGGAGTAGCCTGGTTACAGGCTGACTTCTTGGAGCAAGCCTGGCCTTCGTCGCAGGAGCTCATGGGCCTTGGGGTATCAGTCTGTTAGGGTGTAGGGTTTAGGGTTTAGGGGTTAGGGGTTTAGGGTTTAGGGGTACAGGGGGGGTATGGTTGAAGGGTTTTGGGGCTTCAAGGCTTTCAGGGGCTTTGGCTCTAGGGCTTTTTTGGTTTTTGGGGTTCCAGGCGTTCTGGTTTAAGGACGGCGAGGACTTTAGGGCTTCCAGGGGGTTGTGGTTTTGGACTGCCAAACTTGCAGACTGTCCAAGCCACACCTTAAGCGCCATGAGCCCTGAACCTACCCCCCCCCCCCCCCTACGGTTTAGGGTTTAGGGTTTAGGGTTTAGGTTTTAGGGTTTAGGGTTTAGGGTTTAGGGTTTAGGGTTTAGGGTTTAGGGTTTAGGGTTTAGGGTTTAGGGTTTGCGAAGCTGCCGGAAGGATCGGCCTGCTCACCTCATGGTCTTGTTCCACAGGCCTTTCCGGGCATGACCTGAGCTGGTTCTTTAAAGGGAACGAGGGGGGGCCCTGTATCTACCCTTTAAGGGGCTACATAAGGTACCTCATTCACTCATTCCCTCCAAAGACCCATGTTTAGAATCCCCCAAACCCCAAACCCTAAAACCCTAAACCCTAAAACCCTAATGTTGGGGAGGGCGGGGCGGGGCAGGGGGGCGCTCGAAGTGAGGTCGGCCAGAGCATCGTTAGATTTACTGCACTGTGGGTGTCCTAAGCCCTAAACCCCAAACCCTGCACCCTCTGAAGCCCTAGACCCTAAACCCTAAACCCTAAACCCTAAACCCTCAAACCCTCAAACCCTCAAACCCTCAAACCCTCAAACCCTCAAACCCTCAAACCCTCAAACCCTCAAACCCTCAAACCCTCAAACCCTCAAACCCTCAAACCCTCAAACCCTCAAACCCTAAACCACAACCCAGGCGCCTCTCAACTGTTACGAAAGCCCAGGGAGCGCGGAGGCCCTACAGAGGCCTTTGTCCTCCTCCGAAGCTGAGAGCCTGACAGCACCAAGCACTTCGTTCGGGCTTAGGGTTTAGGGTTTAGGGTTTAGAGTTTAGGGTTTGGGGTTTAGGGTTTAGGGTTTAGGTTTTAGAGGACTCTACAGGTGCCTTAAACACTCCGCCGCCAGGGGGGTCATGACGCCCGACCGGCGGCAAGCAATTGCCCGACACCTGGTCTGCTTTTGGGGTTTCGGGGGTTTGGGGGGTTTGGGGGTTTTGGGGTTTGGGGTTTTGGGGTTTTGGGGTTTTGGGGTTTTGGGGTTTTGTCGTTTTGGGGTTTTGGGGTTTAGGGTTTAGGGTTTAGGGTTTAGGGCTGGCTCTTCTGTCTCAGAGCGCGAAATGCTCAGGGCTTAGTATGGGGGTTGGAATAACTACTAGTAGTAGTATTCCCTTGATGGTGGTCCCTTTGTAATTATACTCTAGCAACCCCGCCAAAAGGCCTATGCTAGTTATAAAGGCCCTAAACTTGTAGTCCTAAATCCTAATCCCTAAACAATAAACCTATTCTAATTGTTAAGGCCTCTATTTGGGATGGGAATACAGTGTGACCCCTCCACCCGATCCCCAGCCTGAAGTGTGAGAAGACATAGGGTTTAGGGTGTAGGGTTTAGGGTTTAGGGTTTAGGGTGGCCGTGCCTGCCTCCCACTCCCACGTGCAGATTCTGCTGAACATCCTGGCGGATGACGTGAATGCAGGCCGGTTTGCACAAGAAAGCACCGAGCCCAAGACAAAGACCAAAGCCTCTTTAGGCCCTAAGGCCCTAAGGCCCTAAGGCCCTAAGGCCCTAAGGCCCTAAGGGTTTAGGGTTTAGGGTTTAGACCCGAATCTAGGGTTCGGAATAACTACTCATAATTTTCCCTCATAGTCACTTGATATCTATACTACAAAACCCCCAAAGCCCTATTCACTCTTGCTTGGCGTTGTCAGCCCTTTGGAGTAACTCCCTGTTACTGCGTGCTGCAGCGCCGATGTGGCCCTTCTGTCTGCTCTGCTCGGCTCTGGAAGTCTAGATCCCCGCTTTCGGGTCGTAGTCACTGAGATGACACAAGCGCTGTGCAGCTCAAGACGCCTTTGCACAAGACTTGTGTGGGTCTCCTACTAGTATATTGGGCATGTGCGTAAGGGGTTCATTATCACGTACAACCCACTTAAGCTTGCAGTGGTCGAGGTTGTGCTCAATAAGGTCGAGGGCGACGCAGGGAGAGGCTCAGAATGTCTTAGCTGCATGGGCGGCGGCATGCGGGCCCAGAACTTGCTGTGGCGAAGCCCCTTCAGGTTCTTGGCGACGCGCATCAGTGGACAGTCACGTACCTCCTCGACCAGCTTGTCAGTCCCTAAGGCTGTCGATGCCTTCCAGTACGCATCGCGGGAAGAGGAACGGATCGTGAAGACTACGCTGCATGAGTTGGGAACGCAATCGGACATGAAGCTCTCGCTGAAGGTCTACCACTTCCAAGAACTGCCGCTCGACTGTTTTATGCATTCGAAGCACTCGGTTGGCTGAATTGTTTGACTGATGCACATCGTAGCGGGCCCAATGCTTTTACAAAGGGGTTCCGAGTTTGATGCATATCGGAGGGGGCCCAATACTTTTTAAAGGGTTTCCGAGTTTCAAGAACAGTACAGGTCCCGTACATCCCTGTCGGACGAGACCCTGCGGCGGGACTCGCGGTACGTGCGCCTGAAGCAAGACTTGCGAGACGAGGTGTCCAAGCTATCACCTGCGCAGCTCGTAGCAGCAATGGTCTCCAGCGGCCGTTTGAGTGTGCGTGAGAAAGCACTTTGGTGGGATTTGGCGCGTGCAGTGGAGAGGCATACCGTCAAAACGCGCAGTGGCTTACCAGGCTTGCAGCACTCGCAGATCTGTTTGGTCATGTATTCCCTGGGCAAGGCCGGCATCAAAATCAAAGATCGCTTCTACTTCCGCCATTTCAAGCTCATGATCAAACATGCGGAGGTTTGGACAGAGTTTGATATGGCATGGATCTTGTATGCGATGCGCAAGCGCAGGCTGAAGCCGCATTTTGAGGATGACATAAAGCATCGACTGTGGGCCCAAGTGACCCGCGCCGTAGCAGCATACTTCAACCAGAAGCTGCATTTCATATCGCCACAAGGTATTGTTTTCATCCTGTACGAGTTTGCGAAGCAAGGACTGTACCCAGGTGAGTCAATCTTCCGGGCAGGTCGCCGAGTTCGCAGGCATATCGGTTCTTTGAGCAACAAAGCCTTGGTGTGCCTTGCAGTGGTGCTAGCCCGGTTCGACTGGCCGCAGCGGCGTTTGCTGAAGAAGCTGAGCGCGGAGGTCGTCCAGTCACGACGCTTGGTGCAGCTGCACCCCAACATGCTGGCCGTGATTTTGCACGCCTATGCAAGGTTAGGAGTTCGTGACCTAGCCCTCTTAGAAGGCACCACCGACAAGCTTTCTCGATCCACCGAGAAGATGGCCCGCAGGTCCACCACGATGGTGGCCTACTCCCTAGGTCGATTGGGGGTGCGTGGGCCCATGTGGAAGCCACTTGCAGATCGAATCTTGGTAGGCCCTTGGGGATATTTCATATTTTCCCTTAATTGGGTTTAAGAGGACCCCATTCAGGAATATTTTTCAGAGGGTATTTAAGGGCCCTCCTAGGAATTTCTGAGCAGATCGACTACTACCCGCCCCTGGAGCTTGCCTTGATCGCACATGCTTTTGGCAAGGCCTCCGTGCGTGAGCGGAGCCTCCTGGAGGGCCCGCTCTCGGACGCCGCCCCTATATCCCCCTTGAGAACTTTTTTTAAAAAATTTGTTTATATAACACCCAAGAGGATATTTAAAAACATATTTTTATTAAGGTTCTAAGGGGAGTATAGGCCCTGGGCAGCATTAGTGGCTTCACCCCGAAGCACGTGGCCTGCCTGCTGGATGGTTTGACCTTGGCAGGTTGCTTACGGGAAGATGTGTTCCTTGGTAGCCCAGTGGTACCCTTTACCTTTTTTGGTTTTGGGTTCGCTTATAAAGTAACCAACTCAGAAAGACTGCCCTTATTGTAGGATGATTACTGGTCTACCAAGGTTCAGTGCCTTCATGGAGGAGTATATTCGCCTGGGTTCCATCGGTGGTCGGCAGCGGCAGCTGATGATGGCCCGGATCCTCTTCGCGGTCCTGCTGGAGCGCAAGCACCTGCTGGAAAACCGGAGTGCAGCATGGCAGCCACTGCTGAGTCGGATTCAGCATGCCCCTGTGGACGCAGTGCCTCTGCCGCACCATCGGGAACTCGCCAGCTGCGCCGTGGCTCTGTCGCTGGATGCCCGCCCACGTCGGCGCAGGGGACCTTACGTCGTGGACCTGCACGTGCCGGTGGACGCGCACGTTCCTGCAGCCGAGGGAGCCAAGCGTGTTATCTCAGGCTTGGCAGTCCATCTCATGGCCGAGGCAGAGTTTTGCCCTTTGACCGGGGAGCTCCTCGGACCCACTCGACTGCGACGGCGCCAGTTGCTTACTTAGACAACAGTTGAATTTTGCAACTTCTTTAAAGTTCGGTTTCCTTATACTTAGTACAGTTTAACCTTTATTCCCCTTGGTTATTATTGGAGAGTAAGGTTGGAGCGCATGGGATGGCAGCACTTGGGACTTCGGCGTAAGGAGTGGTTGGCGCTGCCTGACACTGAGGCAAGGGTCTCTGCTTTGGAGGCCCTGCTGCTACTTAGTAGCCCAGTGGTACCCTTTTTCCTTTTTTGTTGTTTTTGTTGGTTCAAGGTTCCCTTACAAAGTAGCCAACCCCCAAAAGAGTACCCATATCATAAGATGGTTAGTACCAAGGCTGGAGCATGTTCCGCTGCGCCGCCGTCCTGTTGCGGAGCAAATGGCACTCTTGCCGGAAGGGCAGTCCACACAGCCAGGCCTTCTGTCTGCCGGCTCAACAAGCAACAGCTTGGAGAGCGGTTCTGAGAATCTCAGTAGTTGAACGAGTACACTTTGCACTTTTGGGGATAGTCTAATCCCCTATTGAACTGAAAGTCTACACTTTTGGGCCCTAAAACTAATCCTATTAAACTGAAAATGTACGCTTTTGTCCCTAAAACCCTAAACCCTAAATGGGGGGGCTTATGAGCTCAGCAACTGAGGAATGATGTGGTGCAACTGCCAGATGTGCCAAGGTCTGAAGCAGCATCTGCCGAAGTGGCCGGCACGCTGGATCCACATCTCGAAGATAAAAGAAGTAGGTGTTTAGGGTTTATAAGTTTAGGGTTTAGGGTTTAGGGTTTAGGGTTTAGGGTTTAGGGTTTAGGGTTTAGGGTTTAGGGTTTAGGGGTGTCTGACCACGCATGTGCCTCAGTGCGATTTACAACCAGCTGCGATTAAGGAGCAGGCTTGAGACGTGTTCGCTGCTCTTGGCCAAACCTAGTTGTGTTATAAGAATAGGAAAAGCAAAAATGCATATTAATTGTGCTTGTTGTTAGTTGCATTTGTAGTATCACAATAGTGTGAGAACTTTGACCTCTTGGCATTCTCAGATACGTCGCCGCCATCATTATTCTCAACGCGTACCCCCCCGGAGAGCCCAACTAGGCTCATGCAAAAGCAGCCCCCAACACCCAACACGTGAACCCCTAAGCCTCACTAGCCCCCTCCAGCCTCTAGCCCCTTTAAAGGTCGGGGAATTAGGTACCTTTTATACCTGCATAGCCCTGTAAAAGCCTAGATAGAGAATCTAACCCTGATTCCCTAACTAAGAACACCTCAACCCACGCTGAACCCAAGCACAAACCCCATAACCCTGAACCCTACAACGCATCACCCATTCAAACCCTATGAACCCTACGTCCTAAGCCCTTCAAACCCCAATCCCCAAACCCTTCAAACCTTGAAACCCTTCAACCCTTCAAACCCTAAACCCTTCAAACCCTAAGCCTTCAAACCCTGAACCTTCAAACCCTGAACCCTTCAAGCCCTATCAACCCTGCAGCCCTCAAACTCTTCAAACCCTTCAAACACTAAGTCCTTCAAACCCTACTCGGAAGTTCACGGGTAGTTCTAAGTAGGGTTATAAGCTGTTAAACTATACTGATAACTTATAACCCTGTGTAGGGTACTTATAATCCATGAACCTCCAAGTACATCCTAAACCCTAATCCTCCAAACCCTCAACCATACACCCTAAACCCCCTATTTAGGGTACTTATACCCCTACTTCTAACTATCCATGTTCGATTGGCCCCGCAGATCTGACGGGGTAACCTCATCAACCTCTAAGTAAACACCCTAAACTCTAAACCCTAAACCCTAAACCCTAAACCCTAAACCCTAAACCTCATCAACCTCTAAGTAAGCTCTTCTTCAGGCCATGGGTCTGGTTACGTGGGCGCGCCCATCCTGGAGAGCGGCACCCTCAGCTTTTGGCGTAGGCGTTTAGGGTTCAGGGTTTGGGGTTTAGGGTTTAGGGTTAGGGTTTAGGGTTTAGGGTTTAGGGTTTAGGGTTTAGGGTTTAGGGTTTAGGGTTTAGGGTTTAGGGTTTAGGGTTTAGATGCCCTGGGTTTCCAGAAGCAAGCAGCTCTATAGGGTTTATACAGGGCTTCGGGTGTGGGGTTTCACTTTTTTTCTTCCCTTCCAGGTTTAGGGGTTACAGGGTTTATGGTTTTCGGGTTGTGCGGTTCAGGCTTCAGGGAACTGCGAACGGCAACCAGAAGTGGTCGGCGGGGCTTCGGGTTTCTTTACAGCCAGTGGGGGGCTCTGAATGAATGAGAGCTTATCGGGGTGCGCAGCCCTTTTGTGCCTTAGCCCTTCTAGGCGAAAAAAGGAGTCTGCGCAGTTCCCGCTGCGCCGTAGCTGCCCTAAACCCTAAACCCTAAGCCCTAAACCCTAAACCCTAAACCCTAAACCCCAAACCCCAAACCCCAAACCCCAAACCCTAAACCTAAACCCTAAACCCTAAACCCTAGACGCCTACGCCTCTCAGCTCGCCCTTGGACCTCGAAGCCATGCTCCTAGGGCCGTCCCCTGCTTGGTAGCCCAGGGTGGTACCCTCTGCACCTTTGCTTTGGGTGCTGGTTCCCTTCTAAAGTAACCAACATTTAAAGAATATAATGCCCTTATTATAGGGTTGCTGGGCTACCAAGCTTGGGGACCCTAAACCCTAAACCCTAAAACCCTATAATTACCCTAAACCGTAAACCCTAAACCCTAAACCCTAAACCCTAAACCCTAAACCCTAAACCCTAAACCCTAAACCCTAACCACATGAACCCGAACCTTGGGACCTCATACACCCTCCACCACTGTAATCTGTAGCAAGGTATGTGGGCCACAACACCCTTTTAGGGTTCATTTGCCCCCCCTCCACCATTGCAATCCCTAGTAAGGTATGTGGACCCTCACACCCTTTTAGGGTTCATTTGGTCCCCAAGGACACGTGCATTAGCTGAACTCAGCCTTGGACCCTAAACCCTAAACCCTCATGAGCCCTGTCGGAGTCTCATGTCTCCGCATTCTACATTCTAAATTTGCGAGCCGTATTATGTGGAAGCCTTATAAGTGCTCCACTTCACCCAGAGCAGGTATTCTTTGTCACGATTCAGGGAACCGCATTGTAAACAGGCGCAACTCCTTCACCCTACACCGCGAAAACCGAACCCTATGCTCGACTGTAGCCGTAAAGCCCTAGAAGCCCTAAGCCTTGAAGCCCTAGATCCTAAAAAACGCTCAACCCTAAAGCCTCCAAAACCCAAAACCTTAAACCCTGAAAATCCCTAGACCCTGAAAATTCAAAAGACCCCCCAAGCCCCAAAAGCCCTGAATCCTAAACCCTAACAACCTAAACGCTGAGGCATCGGCGGGCACAAGGCACCTTGGAAATGGATGCAGCACTAGGGGGAGGTGATTTAACAGAGTGTGGGCTGTCGCAGGCGTTGGATGTTGCAAAGGGGAGGGGGGAGGCACGAAGTTGCCGAACATCTTGCGGAGTCTTGTTCCTTGAAGTGCAACTAGAGCGCCCAGCAGTGCCCGCTGTTCCTCTTTTTGAGAGAGGTTTTCAGATAGGATCCCCAACGACAAGGGCTAAACCCTAAACCCCTAAACCCCTAAACCCCTAAACCCCTAAACCCCTAACCCCTAACCCCTAACCCTAAACCCTAAACCCTAAACCCTAAACCCTAAACCGCAATGCTTCACTTGCATATTGGTGTATCCATGTGGACCTGGGAAGGTCTCGGACATGTCCGAGCTTGTGAGCCGGCTGCAACAGGAGGCACCGGGTGGACTCCCCCAGCATTTTGGTGAAGTAGGGTTTAGGGTTTAGGGTTTAGGGTTTAGGGTTTAGGGTTTAGGGTTTAGGGTTTAGGGCTTAGGGTTTAGGGTTTAGGGTATAGGTTTGTGGTGCTTTGGGGGATGCCCCACCCTCACAACGGCGGCCGTAGTAGCCATAGTGCTGCAGTGGGGCATACGCAGACCCTGCACAGCACAAGTTGTGAGGCCCTCAGTGGTCTGATTTCGAACATTCCTTGCCAAACATTCCGAGCAGCCGCCTCTAAACCTTGCTTCCCATACTCGCTAGAAAGCCCTTTTTGCCCAAACCCTAAACCCCAAACCCTCAGCACCTTGGGGGCTTCTTCTTTCCTGGATTGAGACTCCAACATTACGGTCTAGGGTTTGGGGTTTAGGGTTTAGGGTTTAGGGTTTAGGCTTCCCTCCCCCCCTCTCCTCCCCACGTGGCTCCCGGGTTTCCTACCCAGTTTCTTTTTTTTTTTTTTTTTCTCCAGGGGTCAGTGCTTTGGGGATGTAAACCTGGAGAAGCCCCAAAGCCCTAAACCCGAAACCCTAAACTCTAAACCCTAAACCCTAAACCGTCCCTTGAAGCTTCATGATGCCAGGCGCGGGAGAAAGACTTTGTCGAGATCGAGTTTACAATGGCGGTCGCTTGATTCATGGCCCTGGGGTTTAGGGTTTACTGTAGGGTTTAGGGTTTAGGGTTCAAACCTCCCCCCTAGAGAGGAATACAGGGGTCGGAAGATCACGAATAGTAGCATTCCCTTGTGGTCCCGATATGACTAGCCATGATAACCCCCCCCCCCCCCCCAAAAAAAAAATAATAATAATAAAACAGAAAAAAAAATATATATATATATATATATACACATATATGTATGTATGTGTATTCTAATTACTCAGGCCCCTATATTACTGTAGTAGGAATATTTGGGAACAAGAAACCCGAAACCCCCTTTGGAGTCGAGGTTTCCCAGAGCATGGCAAACCTTTTCAACCCTAGGCCATCCTTGCGGACTGCATGATTCCCAAAGGTTTAGGGGTTTAGGCTTTAGGGTTTTAGGGTTTTAGGGTTTTAGGGTTTTAGGGTTTTAGGGTTTTAGGGTTTTAGGGTTTTAGGGTTTTAGGGTTTTAGGGTTTATGGTTTAGGGAGCCCTGGAGCAAGAACAAGTTTGTGGAGGGTTCAAGTTTAGGTCTCATTAGACACAAAGGATCAGGGTTTGGGGAAAGATGTGGGTCTTGCTTTCGTGCTTTCGCTGCAGCTATGTCCTAGCATCCTCCAGCCTCCCGCGCATGTCTACTACCGAAGTCGATCATCTGCTACCCCTTCCATCGCTCCCGTGGGTTTGCCGAACGTACACAAAAAAGTTACATCGACCTTTTGTATCTTTGCCGCATGCATGGCATCTATATGCTCCTAATAGGATCTCAGCGAAATTCTGGACCAGGCAGGCTAAACCCCAAACCCTGTTCAACGAGGCTTCTAAGGTGCGGGGACACCTTTTAGGGTTCCCTTTGCTGCTCTAGCGACCTGTGTATATTCATTCCCGCACCGGTACGCAAATCTGGGCGACAATTGTTATGATTAGTTTGTCTCTTTGGCGCCGAGGGTCCCCTTCTGCCTCTAGCCATGACTCGTAAGTGTACGAATCATCGGGGCGCACTCTCTAGCCCCAAACCGTATTCCTTAAAAACCTAAAGCCTCAATCCTACAAAACCCCTTCAGCCCCAAACAAGCCCTTTAGGGCCCCTTTTGCTTTGTGCTTTGCTGCAACTTTAGATCCTTAGCCTTTTTGGGGTTTACTGGGTTTCTGAATAAGGCAGCTAAAAAGCTAACTTATCGCTCCCCTCCTAAGTGCAACCAAGTTTAAGCACCCGAGTAGTTTCCAGGTGGGCCCCTACACAATGGTGCTCAAGTCGGCGGACGTCGCGGAGGCCAAGCCCGCGCCCACAGGGAGGAGGGTTTCCTGTAATTTGTCATAGTGGAGTACTATTTTACATGTTTAAGGGTACTTAAATTCAATAATGAATGGAAATTTAAGTTTTTAATACTCTCCCAGCCATGAACTAGTATAGGGTTGGTAGGGTTGATAGGGTTTACATGGTTCATGGGGTTTATGGGTTCAGAGTGCTTACAGGGCATATAGGATTGATAGGGTTTATATAGTTTTTGTGGGGTTTGTAGGGCGCATAGGGTTTGTAGGGTTTATCGGGCTTAGGGTTCTAGGTTGTAGGGTTTAGGGTTCTAGACTATAGGGTTTAGGGTTTAGGGACGCTGAGGCTTCAAGGCTACAAAAGCTTATAAGGGTTGAAGGTTCTCGGGTGTAAGGGGCTCAGAGGTTATGGCTGCGGGCATCGGTTCGGCTCTTGATGTCGATGCATGCCCTTATATACCCGTCATACCCCTCATCTAGCCCTTCTACACCCCCTTATACCCCCCTTTCAACCCCCCTTAACCCCCCTTAACCCCCCCCCCCCCCTTTTACCCCACCCCCCCCCTCCCTAAACCCTAAACCCTAAACCCTAAACCCTAAACCCTAAGAAAACAAGGCAGGGCTGCACCTAAACCTTTGCGGGCTAAAATGAGCCCCAAGTTTAGGGTTTAGGGTTCAGGGTCAGGGTTTCGGGTTTCGGGTTTAGGGTTATTTAGGGTTTAGGGTTTAGGGTTTAGGGTAGGGTCTAGGGTTCAGGGTTTAGGAAGGTTTTGGTCCACAGGCCCAGACCGGCGCTTTCCCTGCTAGATGTAGACCCATGACCTGCAGCCATAAGTTTAGGGTTCAGGGTTTGGCGGCACCATGCGAACCCCCCGCTACCGGTGAATGCTTAGGCTTTCACCCGGTTTTCGGGCCTCAGTATGAAGGTTTTAGGTATATAACTGTCTCCAACTCACTCACAGGGGGGTAGTGAAAGGTTGAGGGTCATGCCGCCATGCGCAAAGGGTTTACCTGTGGCATGGGGGGGGGGAGGATTATATGTAGAGGGTTGTTTCTGGGGGTTCACTCCACCACTCCCCCTTGGCTCGAGGGTCATCAGGGCCCTGAGAGTCATTCAAACCATCGGGACTCTGAACCCAACAGGCATCTGGTCCATACCTCCCGCACAGTGTGGACTTGTGCAGTACAGTTCGTGCTTCCTAACGAATCCTCACTTTTGGGGCCTAAACCCTACACCCTAAACCCTAAACTCTGAACCCGAACCAGGCTCAGGTAGGTTCCTTCATTAGGCGGGGTGCTGGGCTTCAGGCTGAAGTACGCATCCGCGAGCTCTATCAGCTGCCAGAGCCCCACATCGTTCTCTTTAGGGTTTCAGGTTTTAAGTTCAGGGTGTAGGGTTTAGTTTAGGGTTTAGGGTTTAGGGTTTAGGGTTTAAGGTTTAGGGTTTAGGGTTTAAGGGTTTAGGGATTCAGGTTGACTTGGAGGTTCACAGGTAGTGATAAGCAAGGCTGGAAGTATGATAACTCTACTTCTGGATTTTGGAGTACTATACGTTAATACTTTGTTGGTTCTGAGTTCCTATTACAGCTACTTCTGCCTAAAAGGTATATACTTGCTTTCCAGGGTTTACTCCAAAGTAGGGACTTCATGTACTTCTACCCGTACTTATTACTACCCATGAACCTGTTCAGGGCATGGGCCATTGATTTCCGTCTGATGCGCGTCCGAGGGACTCGAGTACAAGCTTCACATGGCCAAGCCCCGAATGCCAGTAATGTCCGCTATTTTATGTTCTAGGAACAAGTAGGATGTCCCCCCTTATGCTAACAGTCCTTAATAGGGATCCCCCCTATTATAATCCCTATTCAGGAGCTGTCAGTTTGAGGGGGAACATCCCAAGTTTGGGTTATGGACTGCGCACCAGATCTGCCGAACCGCATGTAGTCCGTCCCTTAACGAACCCCCCCGTCTTCGCCCAAAAGCGAGCCATCTACATGGGGGTTTTGGGGCTTGGGGTTTGGGGTTTAGGGGTCCTTTAGCCCCTGTCCTCCCAACTTCAAGCCCCATACAGGACCATCCTCCACCTCCTGAGCCCCCAAACCCTAAATCCCCAACCCAAAATCCTCGGTTGTGCTAGACCCAACACCCCCAGAACCTCAAAACCCGGAGACTCCAATACTCTTTAGTTAAGAATATTCCTTAGACCATACAAGGAGCCCGAATACGACAGGGGCTTTATAATTTGAATAGGGTACTGGAGGCTATTAAATTGCAAAGTGCACTTTAGGTATTCCAACCCCTCTATAACTAACTGTTCAAGGAATTTTCCTTAAGGAAGGGTCATATTGGAGTCCCGAGGAACCCCCCTAAACCCTAAACCCTAAACCTTAAACCCTAAACCGCCCCAAATGCAAGACTCACCCAGGCCAGCCCTTGCCTCGCGCAACCTTGATGCCGAGCCCATCCCGGCCATCCCACCTTTGGTGGGCGTGGCCGCGGGATGAGGGCAGAGAAGAGGGGGGTGGGGTTTAGGGTTTAGGGTCTAGGGTTTGGGGTTTAAGGTTTGGGGTTTGGGGTTTGGGGTTTAGGGCCTAGGGTTTAGGGTTTAGGGTTTTAGGGTTTAGGGTTTAGGGTGAGGCAGGAGGTCTACTTTTAGGCTCGCCCCAAGAGCCCCAAACCCTTTTTTAGAAGGAACATTGGAATCCTATGAGTGATTGGGCCACAGGGTCTGGGGGATACCGGGTTAGGGCTGAGGGTGCAGGGTTCAGATCGCTTAGTGTCGAGTGAAGAGGTTTCTCAGAGCCATGAAGCTTAGAGGGCTCAACATAGGTTAAGAACCTGAAGTGCTTGCAGGGTTTAGCGCGCAAGGTGCCGTAGCCATGTGGGGCCCCTCCCCCTTATATATCCGACTTTTAACTTCGCCAGCTGTGCCAGATGCACGTGCGGTGCACTTCTTCCTACATCCTGGCGAGTCAGCGCGTCGGCGTTACGGGTCCGTCCTGATCTTGTGGAGCCCCAAAGGCACCCCCCCAAACCCATCCGAACTGATTCATGCGCTTCTGACAGACCCGCAGCCCTGCCTCAGTTTCGCTGGTCAATGATTTCTCAAAGCCTCAAAAGGGTTTAAGGCTGTATAGGACGTCTTGGACTTTAGGGCTCAACTTAGGACTTAGGACATCCTCCGAGATCAGCATGATGAGATTCTTCGGCGCTCTTTGAGAAACAGTCCAGTTTGAGAACAGCATGTTGCGCACGAGTTTCGAGCGTTGCTCCGTCTGGCAGGAAATGGCCTGTCGACAGCCTCAGCCGTTCATAGGATGCCCTGCTGGCAGACCCCGGAATGATTGCTGGGACTGATTTCTCCACATGCCGGCTGCAACACTATGAGATCCGTTCCAGGTCCTGAACTACCTGCACCTAAGGCCTAGTAGGGTTTACCTCAACAGTCCAAAGCTTAAAACTTTTTTTTTTGCTTTTTTACTCATGATAAGCCTTGAATCCTAAACACCAAGACCACTCAGGACATAGAGGTTTCTCAGTCTAAATTCTGAAACCGAAGACTCTTGGGCCCAAGCAATTCGCCACCCCTGCACCTGACCAGTTTGTCACCCTCCAGTGACTCAATCATCTGAGGTATACAATATTTTACTAAGATGTGCACTAACTAGTTATTAGACTGTCTAGGGTTTAGGGTTTAGGGTTTAGGGTTTAGGGTTTAGGGTTTTAAGGTTTAGGGTTTAGGGTTTAGGGTTTAGGGTTTAGGGTTTAGGGTTGATATGCTTGGTAGTAGTTCTCATTGAGCCAGCTCGCAGTCCGGCATGGTGAAGCTGTGCCGTTCGCATTGTTTTCGACAACCGCTGCTGAATCCCTGCAGCTCTGTCGCTGGGGCACTTCGGGGTTTAGGGTTTAGGGTTTAGGGTTTAGGGTTTAGGGTTTAGGGTTTAGGGTTCGGGAGCTTGGCTTCGTTTCTACCCCGGAAGGATCAGCGACTGGTGGGGCGTGCGCCCTCCACTTGCATTGATTGCAGCCCAAAGAGGGCTTCGGGGGCGTCGCCGATAGACCCCGAACACCAGAAGCGCGACGAGGTCTGCACTAGGGTTTAGGGTTTAGGGTTTAGGGTTTCGGGTTTTGGGTTTAGGGTTTAGGGTTTAGGGTTTAGGGCGTAGGGTGTAGGGTTTAGGGTAGGCCTGGACCCTGTCCTCCGGCTTCACTGTCTGTGTGCACTTGTGCCCTCCCAAGCAGCTATCTCTGAGACACAAACACTCACATCATCCACACGCGCACGTTGCACTCAGATGTGTGCCTGGCACAAGCCCTGCGCCCTAAACCCTAAACCAACCAACCAACAAAAGCCCTAATTGCAATTGCACGTCCTTGTCGAATCCGAGCTGCTTCAGCCATTCATTGGCCGCTACCCCGTCACACGCCCTATCTTGGTACGGTGAGGTCATAGGAGGTGACGAGGGAACTCGCGACCTAAGCTCTGGTTTTGGAGTTAGACGGCTAAAACATCGCTCCAGGATGAAAGAGAAGGTCATGGCTGCAAACTTTCCTTGGTGATCCGGAGCTGTGTCGCAGAAGAAAGCTGCGCAGGGTGTGGCCTAAACCCTTAACTGCCTAGCCCCGTGAACACTTCGGGTGAGAGCTGATGTTTCGGGTAAACCCTCTAAACCCTCTAAACCCTCCAAACCCTCTAAACCCTCCAAACCCTCCAAACCCTAAACCCGTTTGGGACGCGTTCTTCCCAAACTCTAAGTCCGCCCTGGCATCCCCGGACCTACTGCCCCCACACACCCTGGATCACCTTCTTTGAGGACTCAGGGCGATATAGTGGGTCTGGGGTGTAGGGTTTATAGAAAATATGGTTTCGGGGAGTATGCCCTGCACCTTGACGTTTTCGACGACTTGTACCAGAGCAACTACAGGAACGTCAGCAACAAAAACAACAGCTTTGTTTTTGCAGATTGCTTTGAAGGCGCCGTCTAGCATTACAAGCCTCCGAGAACTTGTATTTCCACAGCTGGAACCCGAATCATGTATGAGTTGCCGGATAGGGATTTATGGGGGAGGAGTTTCTACTTGCTTCAACTCGGACCCAGAGTGGGGCCCTTATTCCCATTTTGGGGGGTTTAGGCTCCCTTCTAAGCCCCTTGAGAAACCAAAAAGGGCACCCATTTTATTCCTAAGTTACTCTTTGGTCTAGTCAACCCTGTTCTTGGCAATCCATCCGCAAACCTGTGAGTAGCAAAGAGGTGGGCGCGACCGCTGCTTTTCGGCCTCCTTTTCTGTCGTGTGGGCAACGCGGTAGCTTTGATAGTTATCCATCTATCGTACCCCCAGGCAGCAGACTAAGGCAATGAAACACCCTGAAGCCCTGAAGCCCTGAACCTCAACCCTCAACCCTCAACCCTCAACCCTCACAGCCCCTCACCCCTAAACCCTAAACCCTAAACCCTAAACCCTAAACCCTAAACCCTAGACCCTAGACCCTAGACCCTAGACCCTAGACCCTAGACCCTAGACCCTGGACCCTGGACCCTGGACCCTGGACCCTGGACCCTAGACCCTAGACCCTAGACCCTCAACCCAGCCCTAGCTTGTGGAAGGGATGCCCCAAGCCCTGCTGAACCCTCAGCCCTACACCCCAAGCATCCCAGAGCCCCCCAGGAGCCCAGATCCCAAAAAGACCTAAACCCTAAACCCTAAACCCTAAACGCTATCCCCCCTAAACCCCAAACCCTAAACCCCAAACCCTAAACCCTAAATCCCGAACCCCGAAGTCCCCCCTCAACTCAGCCAGCAAGAGTCGACATGTCCATGGGATGGACGCAACAGCGCCAGAGAGGCAGCTTACTCTGTATTCGGGGGGGGGGGGGGGGGCTTTACTTGGAGGTGCGGAGGTGCATGGGTAGCAGCTAGGGTTTATAGGGTTTAGGGTTTAAGGTTTGGGGCGGCAGCAAGTACCCATATTTCAGAATGTCTCCCAGGGTGGAGGTCGCTTTTGGGGGCATAGTCCTGGGTCCAGGCGACCTCGAAAAGGGTGGGTGCGGCCTCAGCAGGTTGGGTGGGAATTTAATTAAGGTTAAGGGTTTAGGATTTACTTGGAGGTTCATGGGTAGATTAAAGCAGGGTTCCAAGTACCTTAAGTAGGGTTCTTTTTTTCAGTATAGTTTCCATGCTTATAACTTATGATCCTCTCCAAGTAGGGTAAGGGTTAGAAGGCACGCTGGAAAACAGGCCTTAGGGTTTGGGGCCAGTTTCGGATGTGACTTGCTTTATTCATGACCTGGAGGGCCAGAGATCAGAGAGCCGGGGTTCAAAAGGGTTGAGATTGATAGCTCCTCCATGAGCCTCACTCTTCCGCAAAGAAAAGGGGTTTGCTTATTCCTAGGTTGCCTTTGGACCCAGGAACATAGTAGATTTTTTTGGGCACCCTCGCCCTAGACATCAAGTCTTTTGTCAAAAGGGATCCCTCAAAAGGACCAGAAATCTCAGTGATAAGAGCCTCTTGCGCAGTGCGCCGAGCCACCACTGCGACTCCTGCGGCCGAAGCTACGCGACCTTGAATGGGCTGTTACAGCATCAAAGCACCTTGGCCACATACACGTAGTACTTGGTGGGAAAGACACGGAATTGCGTACTTCATGTCCCCTGACATGACCCTCTATAAGAGGTCTTCGGGGATCCTACCTCAAGTTGGTGTAGGGTCCACGGATTGTCAGGGTCTGGGCCGCACCTATGTGAATTCAGCTTCGTAGGGCCATGAAGCAATAAGTTGCAAGCCCTCAGCCATTGTGTATTCGGAAGCAGGTCCCTGCTGCTTGCACGAACCTGCTGCAAACTGAGGTAGATACTGCCCCAAGTTATCGCAGCCAGGCCGCTTCTGCTTAGTAGTAGTAGTAGTAGTAGTAGTAGTAGTAGTACTACTACTACTACTACTACTACTACTACTACTACTACTACTACTACTAGTACTAGTAGTAGTACTAGTATTAGTACTAGTACTAGTACTAGTACTAGTACTAGTACTAGTACTAGTACTAGTACTAGTACTAGTACTAGTAGTAGTACAAGTACTAGTACTAGTACTAGTACTAGTACTAGTAGTAGAGTAGTAGTAGTGGTAGTAGTAGTAGTAGCAGTAGTAGTAGTAGTAGTAGGAGGAGGAGTAGTAGTAGTAGTAGGAGTAGGGAAACCCTAAACCCTAAACAGAGTGTGCCTCGCCTGGCGTGTCCGAGTGTGAGCGATTAAACCCTAAACCCTAAACCCTAGCAAACCCCTAAGCCCGCTCAAGTGATCAGAAGCCTCGGCTGGTGGCCCCGTGAAAAAGCGGCGGCGCATCTCGCAGATTCCGGAGGCAGAGGAGTGTTTAGGATTTAGGGGTTTGGGGTTTAGGATTTAGGGGTTTCGGGGGTATCGTATAGTGCTTAGGGTTAGGGTTTAGGTTTCGTCCAGGGTTTTCGGATTGCAGGGTTTTAGGGTTATAGGATTTCAGTGTTAGGGTTTAGGGTTTAGGGTTTAGGGGTGAGGGTTTAGGTTTCGTCCAGGGTTTTCGGATTGCAGGGTTTTAGGGTTATAGGATTTCAGGGTTAGGCTTCAGGGGTTTAGGGCTTTAGGGGTTGTAGCACTTTAGGGTGTTTAGGATGTAGGTTTTGGGGTTTTAGGGTTGTAGCGGTGCACAAGGGTTTAGGGCTTTCGGGGCTATAGTAGGGCTTTAGGGGTTTAGGGTTTGAGGCTTGGGGTTCAGGGTTTCCCCCCACAAGCCCCCCCCCCCCCCCCCCCCCCCCCCCCCCCCGCCCCAAGCCCTGCCCCCCCGCCAGCGCCCGAACTTCATCCCCAAACCCTAAACCCTGAAGCCTAAACTCAAGCTTGAACCAAACCAAGGTCATTCAAGTGAGTCGGTGCTCATGAACCCTCAACACACACCCGTATGTGACACACCCTAACCACTAAACCCTAAACCTATTCATGACGAAGTTTGTTGAGTTCCCAGGCAGCTGCACAGGAAGCCTTTGGACAGCTGACATCTTTGAGCTCCACAGCATTGAAGGACGCTGCCACCCGCTAACAGCACGTTTGTCTATCTATCTATCTGTCTATCTATCCATCTATCTATATTTATTTATTTGTTTATATGTTTTATACACGTATGTATGTACGTATGTATGTATGTATGTATGTATGTATGTATGTATGTATGTACGTGATTATGCTTGTGCGTGTTAGTTTATTTAATTTACTACATGTATAGATGGTTTTCTTGCGTGGTGACGAGTAAATCGTCGCAGGTATGTTCTGCGTGCCTGGATGTACATATGTAAACTGTGCAGCAAGGAGAAGTGCGTGCACTTGCTGGCAGAAAGCCTGTGTAACTCCCAAGTGGTACGATTAAGTTTCGCAGTACCCTGGTTTTTGATTGTTCTCAGTCGACCAGCCGCAATACATGACTGTAACGTTGTTTGTTGGCCATGGGCGGGCTGTACAACCTACTCAGACATGTACATATGTTATGTCTTGTGAACCCTAAACCCTTGTCCCTAAACCCTGAACCGTGGAGCACGTATCCTGCGCAGGACCCCAAGCCAGAAGCTTGCGACGAGGATGCCGGAGACCTTGGGGAGCAGCCGACAAGGCTTCAGGCAGGAACAGGGAGGACAAGCACGGGTTTCGGGTTTCGGGTTTAGGGTTTAGGGTTTAGGGTCTAGGGCGATGACAAATACCCTACACGCCTTAAACACCTGTGAGCTTCCTGCTGTGTAAGACTCAATTTCTCTAACTTTCTCCCCCTGCAGAACCCAAACCCTAAACCCTAAACCCTAAACCCTAAACCCTAGACCCTGAACCCTGAACCCTAAACCCTGAACCCTAAATCCTAAATAAACCCTAAACCCTAAACCCTAAACCCTAAACCCTAAACCCTAAACCCTAAACCCTGAACCCTGAACCCTAAACCCTAAACCCTAAACCCTAAACCCTAAACCCTAAACCCTAAACCCTAAACCCAAACCCTAAACCCTAATCCGCAAAGAGGTGACGCGAAGCATCGAAGGAGCTGCGCCCACCATCTTCTTTCCCAGAGGCGGGTGGCATGTTTGGGTTTAGGGTTTAGGGTTTTGGGGTTAAGGTTCAGGGTTTGGGGTTTGGGGTTTAGGGTTTAGGGTTTAGGGTTTAGGGTTACCCTAGGGTTTAGAACCTGGAACCCACATGGGGTGGCCTGCAGAGAAGTATGGAGGTGTGGCTGGATGCTAAGGATTTGGTGGCCGGAGAATCCCCGTTTCTGCCGGGCCTTTCTTCGTGTTTAGCTACTCATGGTTTGTGTTCATGGAAAATGGCCCCTTATAGCCTTATGGGTCTAAAAACCGCCTCCACACCGGTGTAGCTTCCTTGGTGGTTTGGTTTGGTCCGGTTCGGCTTGCCTCTGGGCGTGTCTGGGGATGAAGCCTTCATCTGGGATGGCAGTCCATGTCACGTCACGTTTCAACAATCATGATTCGTCCGCCTTCCTGCGTTGCGGCTCTACATGGCATTGGCCTTGCAGTGTGCAGCAGCCAGGAAACAGGCACGGCGCCACATACCATACGCCCGTGAGCATGTCACGTAGATTTGGGCATCACGACATGTCTCGGTTGCTCCAATCCGCTACCCAAAGGCGCATGCAAATCGCTTATGTTGGACTGCTTCAGCTAGAAGGCCTTAACCTGGGTTTAGGGCTTGGGGTTTTCGGGTTTGGGGTTCTTGGGTTTAGGGTTTTAGGGTTTTCGGGTTTAGGGTTTAGGGTTTAGGGTTTAAGGCATCAGGGCCTCCAGCTTTCGACCATGGGCCGATCCCTGCGGAAGCGGCGAAATGCCAAGGTGAACACCGTGAAGGCGAAGGCACCTCGGAGTAACCCTAAACCCCAAACCCTAAACCCTAAAGCCTGTACTTACACCCCCAGGGCACTCCAAGAGCCCTCAAGTAAGGAAGATTCCTTGAAAGAGGGTTCCTGATCTTGCTTAAGGAATGAATATTCCTGAAGTCAAGGGTCTTGGAGTCTGTGGGCCCTTTTAGCGCATCAAGACCCTAAAATACAAGCCCCAAACTAAAAACCCCAATGCCCAAACCCTAAACCCTAAACCCTAAGCCCTAAGCCCTAAACCCTAAACCCTAAACCCTAAACCCTAAACCCTAAACCCTAAAGCCCAAGCAGCTGCGCATCTGAAGCTTGAGCTTGCCAGCGGTTTTCTCGACACAAGTTTTTTGGATGTTATTTTAGTGTCCCCGACGGCCACAAAACAGAGCAGCTCGAGTGTAGCTTTTCTGGGGGTGGTTGGGATCTTAAGCAGCTTTTTGTATACATGAAGGGAAGGCAAAACGGTCCTGGCCGACACCCAGCCTTTTTTGCTGGAGTGCTGTCAGTGCGGTGTTACACTCAGGGTTGGTTAAGAGATGAGAAAAGCCCTGTTTTCGGACTTGTGGCCAACTGCGAAGCCGAAAAACGGGCTTGTGTCATCGGGAGTACAACGGCGAGGGGTGGTACACACAGGCTTGGTCACTTGTTGTCAGGATCAGGGGCAGTCCAATCTTGCCGCCGTTTTGGTGCATAATTGTAACAGGTAGCTTGGGCTTCCTAGCACAAAGGGAATAGCCGCAAACTGCGCAAAATTCCGTGATCCGGGGGCTCAGTTTCTTCAACGGTTCCTATCCAGCGCCGAGGTTTCGCTGTGCTTTGTAATCCCATCCCCCTAATTGTAGACTCTCCCCCTACCCCCTAAAATTTAATAGTTGTATTCGAGCAAAGGGGGGGGGTTTAATCAACATTTGGGGGTTGGGTTGGGTTTACATTAGGTGAAGTGCTGACGTGCCAATTTTAGGTTTCATCGCGGTGAGGTGAAGAAGCTCCAGAAAAAGCACTTCAATGTCAGGCCGGCCGCACCCCAAACCCTAAACCCTAAACCCTAGAGGCCGAAAACAAAAACCCTCCGCCTTGCCTATGGCCGAAGCACCAAACTGTGATCGGCTCGCGCGAACCGCCGAAGCCTATCAAGAAACCACACTAAACTCGAAATCCTAAACCCTGAGCCCTAATTAAAGCCTATAAACCCTACACTTACACCCCAAACTGGAAAGCCCTGTCAACTCTAGCTAGAAGGTCACTTCCCTCAAAGCCCTGAAAGCTCAGTGTCCCTGCAGTACCCTTATCATGTTAAAGGGTAGGGATCCCTTAGAAGGCCATATTGGTTCACATTACTATCCACCCAAGCAGTACACCTACTCAAAACCTTTCCCCCGATGGGATTCTCTAGATGTAAAACAACTAACCCACTCCGCCCCCCCCGCTTCCGCTTGCATCTGCAGACTGCGCCGAAGCGAGACGCAAAAGAGTTCAAGTTCTTAAGACGCACAGTTGGTGGCGCATGGCTGACGTAAAAAAAACCCCAAAAACCCTCTAAACCCCCCAAACCCCTAAGCCGAAACCCTAAACCCTAACACCCAGAAAACCCTCAAAAACCCCTCTCACCCGCCCCCCCCCCCCCCCCCCCCCCCCCCCCCCCCCCCTATAGAGGCAGATTCAAGATCCCGAGCTCCGGAAGCGTTTCGACCCCAAGATCCTCGGCCACCGGGTCTTCTCGGGTTTTGTTCATAAGGAGCCAGGGGGCTGGAAGGCGTAGGGTTTAGGGCTTAGGGTGTAGGGTTTAGGTTTAGGGTTTAGGGTTTAGGGTTTGGGGTTTGGGGTTTGGGGTTTGGGGTTTTAGGGGGTGTAAGAACCCCATATGCCCCACATAAGGGTGTCATCATCCCAAAGAAGCCTTGCCTTAATGAGGGTACACCCCCCCCTCCCTTCCAATTGCTGGGTTCCTTATGATTCATTGGGAGAGGGTGTACTTGGAGGTTCATGGTATCATAACCCTGTTAGGGTACTTG
This sequence comes from Symbiodinium natans, assembly GCA_905221605.1. Lineage (NCBI taxonomy): Eukaryota > Dinophyceae > Suessiales > Symbiodiniaceae > Symbiodinium > Symbiodinium natans. The sequence goes on from CAJNDS010000668.1 coordinate 740,315, forward strand.
CAACCTTGCCTAGTGACCCCATATAATTACCCATGATGGTTATGTGTTATGGGTGAGGGTGTTTGGTCTGTGGGTTTCCACTATTTTGGGAAGTTGCGCATTCCCCCTTATAAACCCCGAAACCGATACCATGAACTTCTTCTTAGGCGGTACCCGGTCAACCGTTGGGAGTTCTCAACACGCTCCCGAAACGTATGGGGGTGCATGCCAGCATCCGCTGATCTATCCAGGACGGATCGGGGTGGGCTTAACTCTTTTCGGATGGGTGCTCGGGCTGTGAGGCCCTCGGCCCTAGCGTTCCGGGTTTGCCGCTCGACGGAAGCGACCCCTGTTTGAGCTTAGGGTTCAGGGTTTAGGTTTTAGGGATTTAGGGTTCAGGGTTTAGGATGACTCCCCACACGAATGGGCCCTCAGCCCTTGAAACATTTCCCCGTTGCGATCCTCCAGGCGTGAGGATGACGGATACAGGCGCCTAAGCCCTAAGCCCTAAACCTAAACCCTAAACCCTGCACCTAAACCCCAAACCCAGCCATTTCCCGAAGTTGCCGAGAAGCTATCCGAGGAAATCCTTGAAGAAGAACTTGGAGTCCACGAACTTGTGCCTTGTTTTCAATGGTACAAGTAGGGTTTAGGGTTTTGGGTTGTAAGTATAGCTACCCTACTTGTAACCCTACGTACTTGAATGTAGAGTTTTGGGAGGCGCCTGCGCCTCCAAAGCCGCATGGCCTTAGGGCTTAGGGTAAGTGCAACGTAGTCAAGACATGGCCACCAAACTGCCCTGACGGCCAAAGGCGTGGACCTTGCTAGCAAGTGTTGCACAACCATGTGTGCCTTTCTTCAGCATCCCCAACAGGCCTTGGACAGCGTTCTACAGATTGGCCAAGCCACACGCCCGTCATCCCAAAGCCCTCAAACCTGAATGCTAAACCCAGACTCACATCCTCAGCAACTACAAAGGCCCTATACCCTAAACGCTAAACCCCACAGACCCACCAAAACCCGACAAGACCCCCTGAAACCCGACAAGGCCCCCTCAAGGCCCAGGATGGGCCCCAGGCGGCCTCGCGGGCCTTTTAGGGTTTAGGGGTACCTCCCCCCCCCCCCCCCCCCCCCCCCCCCATCCGAATCCTGATAGCCAGCAGGAAGGAGATGTACAAGGAAAAGCTGCCCAAGAAGGTTCCGAAGAAAGCTGCGCATCCGCAGAAGGTCAACGAGGACTGCCTGGGAGTTGCTCAGCGATCCCACTGCCTGCAAGGTTCAGGGTTTTTTAGCACGTCGGGAGTTTGGGTTCAAAAAGGGCTTAGGGTTTTGGGCTTAGGGCTTAGGGTTTAGGGTTAGGTTTCGGGTCTAGGGGCAGACTGACTCTGCAGACCGGCCTTGCTGGTAATCCCGAAGCCCAAAGCCCAAAGCCGTGCAGTCTCCTTGTAAGCCCTCAACGCTGCACACCCAAAGAGCCCTTAGCACCCCCTTAGTTAAGGACTATACCTTCAATCATCTCAAGGATCCCTATATACTTTGAGGGTATATTCGTCAACCCTAAATATTCCTTGTTAGTTCGGCTTGCTGAACGCTGTCCGATCTCTGAAAGGCTTTTGTTGGGGCTAGCTAGGGTTGTGAAACTAGCCTTAGCGTTGATGTGGTCCTTTCAAGATGCATGAGGAGTTATAGCAGTGATTTCACCTCCCAAACCAAACCAAATCCCTGCAATGTGGATGCTTCAGTTCAGCTAGGTGGGCGGCCAAAGAACCCTTAACGAAGTGGTTTTGGGCTTCCCAGGAGGAGGCGCCCATATGCAAGAAGATGGTGGACAAGTATGGCAAAGCTCCTGGGGTCGCAGCTGTGTTTAGGTTTCCAGATTCAACAACCTGGAGGGTGACAGGCAATAGGGGGTTTAGGGCTTAGGGTGTTCAGGGTTTAGTGTGGGGTGTTTAGGGTTTAGGGTGGCGAGCTCAGACAGGCACGTGCGAAACGGGTGTTTAGAGTTTAGGGTTGAGGGTTCAAGCCCCATCCTGTTTCTTAGTCAGCCGCGAATGTCTGCGTGGGGCTCTAACCGAAGAACTAAAGATGAAAGATCCACGACTCTCGTGTGGAGCCGCTAACCCTTCGATTTGTTGACCCTAAACCCTGCTAAACCCTAAGACCCCCATGTGAGACATGAGGACCTTTACTTTGCACGGAGCTTTGCAGGAATTGTCTCAGTCTTGCAGCGAGGGCAAGCTGCCAGTTGCAAACAGCAGAGATGCAGGGATGCTAGTTAGGGTTTAGAGTTTCGAGTTTAGGGTTCAGGGTTTAGGGTTTAGGGTTTGAGTTTGCGACTTTAGCGCGTACATGACCGCGTGACCGCAATCGGCATCTACGTTTACGGTCCAAACAAGTTTTAGGCATTGCGGGGGGCCGGGGCCCCCCTAACCCTGTAAACGCTAAACCCATGCTAAACCCTACATACATCCGAAACCCTAACTCAAAACCTAAGCCCTAAAACCACTTACTCACTTCAGGATTACGAGAAGATGCACTGGGATGTGAAGATCAACATCTTCCAGTGGACGGCCAAAGCATGCGAGAAGAAGGTTCCGGGGTCTGACCTTGTATTGTAGGGTTTTTTTGGTGTACAGGTCTTAGGGCTTAGGGTTTAGGGCCTTTAGGGTTTAGGGTTTAGGGTTTCGGTCTGTTGAGGGAGCATGTCATCTTGCTGTGATCCCTGTGTGCTGCCGTGGGATGTGTCATTGCAAGCATTGAAATGAAGAGCCTAAGCGCCCTGCTTTCAAGTCACGGCAATCGCATGGTTAAGTTGAGGAATTGTCAAGTGCAGATCGCGGTGGCGAGCTGTAGCTGTGAGGCAACCTTCATGCGTCACATGCTTTCATGCGTGTGCGTCTAGGACAGCGTTCGCCCAAAGCATCAATCCTGTGCCCATAACGTGAAACGAGACCGTTTATCAGGCAATTGCAGGTAAAAGTTCTCCAAGCCCAGTCTTGCCTTAAGAACCCCCCCCCCCCCCCATCCCTCCAAAGCCGGATTCAAAAGGCATACCTTGGGATGTTCCCCCTTGTACCAACAGTCCTTAATCGGGACTACATGAGGGGGTACTATAAGCCCGATTGCGGACTGTTAGTATAAGGGGGAACATCCCAAGGCATACCCCCTCGAAACTTCAAAAGCCTCCTTATACCCTAAGCCCTAAACCCTAAGCCCTAAACCCTAAACCCTTGGCAGGTCAAGGCCTACAATGCCGGAAAGCTCCGCTCGATGCGCGGTGAGCCACTCCGGCCGAAAACTCTCATCCCTTGATCCCTTACACGGGACTTGCTTAAGAACCTCTCCCCCTCCCCCCCTCCCCAAGAAAAAACAAAGGAAAACAAAAGAAGAATCCTTGTATTGCCCTTACAAGGAAGAATATTTTTATCTTTCGGGATTCTTAAACAAATAGTAGCTTAGGGGATATTTCGGGGTGAAGTAGGGGCTACTTAGGTATAATTATAGGGAATGAGGTGTTTATAGGGGCTATCTAGGAGAATAAGATTAAGGCCCGAATTGCCCCAAAGTTCGCTTGTGAATGGCCGACCAACCGTCTAGAGTTTAGGGTGGTGTATAAGGTGTATGAGCAATTTTCAAGAGGTTTGTGAAAATGTCTTCAGAAGGCTTTCGATTCTGGGGCACAGGACAGGCTGCAAAAAAACTCTTGGGTCTTTGGACGCAGCCTCCCTGCTTCCTAGCAGATACATTCGCGAGGGGTTGAGAGAGCTTCTTGCTTCCGTGTGGGTGAGTTGTGTGTAGGCTGTCCTAGCCATAATTGCGGGTGATACCCAGGGCCCCCGACCCTAAACCCTAAACTCTAAACCATGAGCCCTAAACCCCTGAAGCCCCTCAGGTCCCTAGCCAAATCCGCAGCTCGAAGTTGAAAAACCCCACTCGCCCCCCTTAAAGCCTCCGTCCCCTAAACCCTAAACCCTAAAATTGGCCCAGTGCAGAGGATCCTTTCTGGCCATGGCATCGACTTTCGGCGGCCCATCTATGGCAAGGCCCCTCGGAGTTCAGCGCTTGGCTGAAGGGTTTAAAGGCCCTAAGGGCTACTTGGAGGACCATGGGTAGTTATAAGTGGGGTTATACGTGTCCTAAATAGGGTGTTAAGTAGACCTACCATACTTCTGACCCTACTTCTAACCACCCATGAACCTCCAAGAACTAGTAAGGATTTAGTGTTTCGCGTGTTCATACGCTGTTCAGGCTACATATACATACCCCTGAGACTGGGTTTCTGTACCTTTTACGGCTTTACGGGGAAGGGTTTAGGGTTTAGGATTTAGGGTTTAAAGCACAAGCCTCACATGATTGACAAGCACTTGCCCATGCCCAAGTAACAAAGCAAACCTCTTCTACCTCTTTAGGTTATAAGTAGGGTTAGTAGTCTCGTAACTATTGCCCCATTTAGGGTACTTAGATCCCTACTCGTAGGTACCCTTGACCCTCCAAGTACTCCCCTTGTAAACATGCTGCTTAACTGGGTTGTACTTCGGGAGATGTTTTCCCCCTCTTTCCTTCGCGAAACATGCACATAAATAATTTTCGAGGTTTTGAAAGCACGACTTCAGTTAAGTGATTCACGCGTCATCTCGTGGGCGCGAGGCCAAGAACCGCAACGTCTTCGGCCATTGATGGGGGGGCATCCGACACTCTGGGATGGGGGGCTGGGGGAGACAGCTTGGGCCTACTTGGAGGTTCATGGGTTGTTGCAAGAAGGGTTATAAGTATGGTATCTTTACTTACTTAGAACCCTATTCTTATAACTAAACCCTCAGCCTTATAAGCCCTAAACCCTAAACCCTAAACCCTAAACCCTAACTACCCATGAACCTTCAAGTAGCTGCGAAGAGGAGTGCTCCTAGTGGATGTAAAGGTTTGGCAGAGCATTAACAAGCGTTCTCAGCAACTGAGACACCAGGCCTTGGGTCTGAACGCGCTAGGGTTTAGGGTTTAGGGTTTAGGGTTTAGGGTTTAGGGTTTAGGGTTTAGGGTTTAGGGTTTAGGGTTTAGGGTTTAGGGTTTAGGGACCTGGAAGCCCTCTTGACTTAGGAAGTCTACTTAGTATCCCCCCCCAAAACCCAACTGACTAACCCTCCTTACTAAGCCAAAAAGGCTTCCAAGTGGGGTTTAGGGTCATTGTTTGGGTCCCCTACATAGTACGGCACCCTAAAGATAGGACCCCCAAAAGGGATCTTAATTGAGAGTACTACCCTAAACCCTAAACCCTAAACCCTAAACCCTCAAAATCAGTTTCAAGGCTTTTGTGGGTTTACGGGGGGTGTCCAACGTTTGGGTAGCGGCCAGTGCAGTGGACAGAAATAACAAACAGAAGTCTGACCCGCATTCCTTTTTCAGAGCGTGGAGGCCTAACATCAACCAATAGGATTTCATAGGATTTCAGCCTTCCTGGTCATCCACCAGGTGCACATTCTCAAGCCCCCTCATGTCCCCCTTCCCTCTTTGGGGCGCGCTTGCGCAGAAGACCCCTGAGTTTCACCGCACCATGTTACGGCTTGTCTGAGAAAAGTGACGTCGATGCACCGCTGGAGTGGCTGCAGAATCCGTGAAGGAGCATATGTACCCAGAGAGCCCATACGCCTTAATTAAAAGGATTATTCCTTAAATCATACTATCCCTATATGGGTTAAGGAATATTGCTTAATTAAGGTTTTTGGGCTCTCTGGGTATAGATCCATGAGCTCAATCTTGCGGGGGATTCCTTGCCTTGCACTTATCACGGTGCAGGGAAGATGTACCCTTGCATGCCTGCATTCAGAGGCAGAGGTCCCAGAGACTGCACAGTTTACAGAGCCCTAGAACCTTCAACCTTATATCAGGGTTTAGGTTTAAGTTTAGGGTTTACAAAGGCGAAGTGGCAAGCCTGTTGCAAAAAAAGGGTTGACTATAACCTTAAACCTTGTCACGGTGTAGGGTTTAGGGTTTACTCAGCCCTACAACCTTAAACCTTATCAGAGGTGTTTGGGTTTTGGGTCTTGGGGTTAGGGTCTACTGTATCCTTAAACCTTATATGCAGGGTTTCAAGTGTTTAGTCGCAGGTGTTTCGTCGCAGCCATATCCCTCAGCTAAGGCATCGACCTCCCGGGGCACCCTCGCCCCCCCCAAACCCCGCAAAAGACCCTTCAACCCTAGACCCCTAGACCTCCAAATTGCCCTATATATACATAGAATTGGAGAATTATACATGTACATACATATATATATATATGTATCTGATCTTTTTCTACGTGTGTATGTATACGCACATATATTCGTGGCTTTGGTGCTGGTGTTTTGGGGTTATGGCCTACTCAGTTCAGGCTTCAGGAAGCAAAAGCCTTAATCCCGCGAATGATGACCTGCTCACCATCACTTCGGAGCAGCTCGATCAACCTTAAGTCTGTGAGACCCTTGCAAAACCTAAACCCTACACCCTCAACTCTGAACCTTCAAGAGAAGCTCTATCCCTGATTGAGCCTCTACCTGCCTCTGCTTCGCAGGCTTGCCGATGCCTCCTCACCATCTTCTTCCCAAGGCAAAGCCTGGGCGTGCCTGGACACCCCCCCAAAGTATGTCGCAACTGCCCGAAAAGCCCTCAACAAGCGCGACGAAGTACATATTTTTGTGGGGTTTGGTGAATTATTGGGGTTTGGGGTTTAATTAAGGTTTAGGGTGTTTAGGGTTTCGGGGGTTTAGTTCGGGTTCAGGGGGTTTAGTTCGGGTTTAGGGTTGCCGCAATCTTGTGGCAGGATGCTGTCGTGAAGCGGACAGCAGCCCCCGCAGCGCCGAAGTCTGCGGCGGTGGCTCACGAGTTCCTCGGCCAACTGCCGGGTTGCTGTTAGGGTTTAGGGTTTAGGGTTTAGGGTTTAGGGTCTAAGGTCTAGGGTTTAGGGTTTAGGGTTTAGTTACCAGAGTGGTTAAGTTTTACCATAGTAAGGAAGCCATGTTATTTGTCCTATATCCATATGGTGGGAACATAAGTGACTTTTTAAGTGAAGTTCCCTGACAGCAATCCCCGACTTTTGATCCTTTGAGGTTTGTTTGGGCTTCGGTGCGGCTAGTGAGGCAGGAGTATGTCTCCTCGTATCAGACGTGATGCGGCAATCACTGCCGCCCATCTTCAGCTGAATTCGTTGCTGTCGGAGCTTGTGCGCGCGCACACACACGTGCAAAACAAACGAACACATATTAAGATGACATGAAACGAAACACACATTTTCATACCGGCTTGAAAAGCCTGTGAAAGCAGAAACCCGAAACCCTAAACCCTAAATCTGCCAACACAGCCTCAGCTGCTAAGGCCATTGCCTGAATGTCCACCACACGCTTAATCTACAGGAGGCTGACGCATATATAGCACTTACGCAAAGCTACCTTCTCATTTCTGAGGTCTGCTTGTTCAAATTCTAACAAATTACTACACGTGCTGCTTTTGGGGGATGTGATTCTGATAATTCTAACTCCTGTGGTGCACGACCACTGGCCCCCTTTCCTTGCCTGTGTGGCCCGCACATGGACATCATCCACGAATACAGGCATATGTCCTGATGAAGGGCCACTAGTAGGCATGTCTGAGCAAGAAAAACATCAGGTTTACGTGGTACGGAAGTCTACCAGGTCATGTGCAGTTCAGTATCGAAGCTGTTCCCTGCCTTCTAAAGTAACATGGCCATCATAAGTCCGTGTTTCGGCTGAAGTTGCTTAGCAAGTGTCGCATCTTGGTGTACCAAGACGACGAAAAATGGTAGCGGCAGGTGCGTCGTAGGGTTTGGGGTGGGGGGAGTAGATTCCGGGTAGTTTGAGAGTTACTAGATATGATACACATGCACGTTTCAATGCACTCCTCCACCTATGTTTCAGCCGACCCAGTCAAACGGCAATTTTCTTTATTCTGTACCATCTGCTCTCGACTTGTTGGGGCTTGGCTTGCTCCGCTTTTAGTTTGGACAGTTCCCCCGGTCATCTTCTCATCCTTCACGGCATTTTGTTCATGGAAGAAGCCTGCCCTTAAACCCTCAAGTTGATGCTCTGCACATCTAAACCCTAAACCCTAAACCCGATACCCTAAACCCTAAACCCTAAACCCTAAACCCTAAACCCTAAACCCTAAACCCTAAACCCTAAACCCTAAACCCTAAACCAACAAGGGGCACCATGGCAGCAGCTGCTGCAGAGGGCCTGGTCGCCCGGGAGCTGTGGGAAGGTTTGGGCGAGGCTCGCACGGGGGGAGGCCGCAACATAAGATTGGGTTTAGGGTTTAGGGTTTAGGGTTTAGGGTTTAGGGTCTAGGGTCTAGGGTTTAGGGTTTGCAAGATGTTAAGGAAGTTGGGTGGGGGGCGAGGGGGTACTGTCAGCACAGCTACCTACAGCAGAAATTGGCAATGTCGTTGGCAGCAGAGTTACCTCAACTTGAAACCAAACCTGCTGCCTGAAAATCTAAAGCCTAAATCCTAAACCCCCAACCCCTGAACCCTGAAACCCAAGCGCTGGACATTTCTACAACCTTTACAGCCCAACCAATGCTCGCACCCCAAGCCCGCATCCTAAAATTCAACTGTTCCAACCTCCGTTCATCTGTAGCTATGAGTAGGGTTTTAAGTATGAGAAGTATACTTGAATCTCTTATATCCCCACTCTAAACTACCCATGAACCTCCAAGTAGAGCCTGAGCCCTTTTGTCTTTCAACACTGCGAAAGCGCAAAATCACCCCATAGAGCTTGAAGCCTTAAAACCCCGTCCTGAGCCTCCAAGCCTCGGACCCTGAACCCCAACAACCAAAACACCGCAGGGTGTGCCTGTAGGGTTCAAAAGGTTTAGGGTTTAGGGTTTAAGGTTCAGGGTTTAGGGTTTAGGGTTTAGGGTCAACAACCAAAACACCGTAGGGTGTAGGGTTCAGAAGGTTTAGGGGAACCTGAAGTTCGAAACTGAGCAACACAGTAGTTCATATTCATAGCACGGAACCCGAGTCCCAAACCCCTTGGCCGTCACCTCTGAATCCTCCCTAAACCCTAAACCCTATAAACCCGAATCCCCTGAGAACCCTGCACTCTCAGTGCCTCTTCCGGGGCTTCAGCGTTCAATTTGGGTTTTGAAGGGCGTGGGGGCTTGGCCCAAAGAGTCGTCGTTAGTTCGGGTTGCCGGGCGTCTACGACTCATAGCCCTAAACCCTAAACCCTAAACCTAAGCCCTAAACCCTGCAGGTTCCTCAAGGCCTGGGGCAGGGATTCCGCTCACTGCTCATCCTTGGGCCATCGGGTGCCGTGCCCGGCAAGTCCTGAAAAATCCTAGCCTCACAAGCTGAGTTGCTTCCCCTTAGGGTTTCGAGCTTAGGGTTTGGGATTTAGGGTCTAGGGTTTAGGGTTCAGGGTTCAGGGTTTAGGGTTTAGGGTTTAGGGCTCTGAGGAAGATGTTCGAGGCCTGGTGACTTGACGGCCTCTTTAGGGGGTACCTGTGGTGACACGGACATCCCAACCCACAACCCTGAGTCCTGAGACCCTCATATCCTGCGAGGTTCCCCCTTACACTAACAGTCCTTATACTGGGGATTATCATAGGGGGTCGTATAATTCCCTACTAAGGACTGTTAGTATAAGGGGGGAACATCCCAGCTGATATCCCACTTGGTGGGGTTGTGGTGTTCATTGCGGGGGGGATCGCTGGATTCTTCGACACCAGAATGGACCCTCGCCCCAACGGCTCCAAACCCGAAACCCTAAACCCTAAACCCTGCAGGTTCCCGAAACCCTAAACCCTAACCCGAAACCCTAAACCCCAAACCCTAAGCCCTAAACCCTAAACCCAAAACCCTAAACCCTAAACAGCCCAGGCAGCGGCAAGTCGACGTTGCTTCGCGCGATTTTGGCGAAGCACTTTCCCGACTTCGATGGGTCGGGGGGCTAAGCACTGCCCGGCTCAACCTTTGCAGGGTTTAGGGTTTAGAGTTTAGGGCTTAGAGTTTAAGGTTTGGGGTTTAGGGTTTCGGGCCTAGGGTTCAGGGTTGAAGGTTCAGAGTTTAGGCTTTTTCGGGCTTAGGGTTCAGGGTTTAGGTTCTTTCAGAGCTTAAGATTCATTCAGGGTTTAAAGTTCAGGGTTTCAGGTTATTTAGGGCTTAGGGTCGTTTTAGGGTTCAGGGCTCAGGATTTTACTTTGCACTCATCCTCGTTAAGTATATTCTTCAGTTCGGGTTGGGATGATTTTGGGCAGATCTCGCAAGGCAGGAGCGCCTATGAGGGCAGATCGCACTGCGGTTCCTCAAAAAAATAGGAGCCTGTTGCAGTTGCCCCGTCCTTGAGGGTTAGCCAACACGACCTGCCCGAGTGTTCCTGAACGTAATTCCGCGCAGAGCCCCGCATGGCGAACGTACCAATCAGGGGAGTTCTGATTTGTTTCAATACACGGTGTAGGCTTGTATGTATGTCGAAGCAGATTGTGAAGCAGGAGGGGCCTTATAAGCGCTGTACCACGCAAGGCAAGGACGTAAGGCGCTCATAGCCCAAATAAACAAACCCGTAAGCAGCAAATCCTTGCAGTGCAAAGCCCCCTTATACGACCAGTCCTTGATAGGGATTAAAGTGCCACTTTTTTTACTCCCTATTACGGACTGCTAGTATAAGGGGGAACATCCCAAGCTATATTACTTGGTGGTAGTTAAAAGTAGGGGTATAAGCGGTAACTATACTTATGACCCTATGCCTACTTGGGGTTCTTATCACCCTTCATATCACAACCTGTGAACCTCCCCGTAGTCTTGAGGGTTTGCGGCTTAGGGACTCGAAAACCTAACCTAAACCCCAGGCCCTTGTATCCATCCACGGAGTGGCCAGACGGTGTCGCCACCATTGAAGCTTTCGAGACTGCTGAACAAGGCGCCCCAGCAACGGGGTTTAGCGTTCAGGCTCAATTCCCTCCCTAAACCCTCAGCCCTAATAAAACCCCAAACCCTAACCCTAAGCCCTGAACCTTAATCCAACCCTAAAGTCCAGAAAGGGTCAGTTCAAGTTTCGGGCTCCTGGGCTGCTTTCTGGGGGCTTAGGGTTCAGGGTTTAGCGGGCTGCAGAGGGTTCATGAACTTTGTTTTAACTGCATTCAGCAAGGACTCCGATGCGTCATTGCCTTTCGAAAGACTATCACGCCTGCTGCCTGGTATACGGCCCCCACCTCTGAAAAAAGCGGGGGGGAGCGTTTAAGTTTATCAGTTAGGACTATGATGTGTCTCATTCCATGAACATAAGGACCCTAATGCTAGTCATGCTGTCCATAGAAGGCCTTGTTGCAAGTTTCGGACAAGGAGAGCCCTGGTCTCCCCCTCCGACACTCCAGACGAAAGTCCCGAAGTCGACGTTGCAAGGGGGCAGAAACCCTAAACCCTAAACCCTAATTAGACCCTCTTGGCATGTCCAGGAATCCTGAAACCTAAGTCCTCGGCTCAACATAAGCCTAAAAGCCTACAGCCCTACGTAGCCCTATCAGCCGTATCCTATAGCATCCATCAGCCCCAACCTGCTGAACACCCTAGTCGTAGAGTAGGTGACCTTGAACCTTCTTGGGGTAATGTCACCCCCTTAGAATCCCAAAGGTTAACCTCAATTTCCCCCAGGGTACTGGACAGCTGAGACACCAATAGAGCTGTAAGACCTACATGCCCTACATCCCTGGACCCTCGGAGGTCCATGAGAAGTTATAAGTAGGGTTCTAGGTACCCGAAATAGGCTTACAAGTATAGCTACCATACTTATAACCTTTCTGTTAACTAAGCTTATAAGTATAGCTACCATACTTAGAGCCTTACTTCTAACTACCCCTGAGCCTCCAAGTAAGCCTTGAGCTAGACGCAGCCCGCGCTGGTCGACGGAAGGGTCTCTGGCCCAAACTGCGTGTCGTTAAGGGGGAGCGCCGGGGCTACCCCGTACACCGTTTCACCTTGGCTTCCTACACATGACAAGCAGGCAAGCACCAGGCTCCGGCGACAACAAATGCGCAGATTATGTCGGTCTATGAGTCCAGTTCCTTCCCTAGAACAGGTTTTCCGAATGCATCGAGAAAGTCGGGCAAAAAACTGCCATCAGACGTCCAAATCCTTTAAGGACTTAGTACCCGTGGCTTAGTTAAGATCCACCTCGGCTTGTTTGTCCGGTGCCATGGCGGCCGAGACACACGTGGCACAAGCGTCCCTGCTCTGCAACACCTGCGTCTAGTTGGGGCAAGCCAAGTCACATAGCCCTGGGACCCATTTGTATGCAGCACCTGACGCGTAGCCGAAGCATTTTTTTCTGAACTTGGGCTTCGCAGTTTGGATGTTGGCGTTGAGGCCATCTTAGCCGGCATCAGGTTTAGGGCGCATAGTATAGCTAGGGCTTAAAGTCAACGCACGTCAGAGAGTCCTCGTACAAGAAGGTTTTTGGCATTTACTGTCCGAGGCTTGCAATTTGAAGGGCTGCGTTCAGGGCCGAGACTGGGTTCAGAAAGGGTCCGGGCGCCAGGGACTCCATTTTCCTGGCTTGTGCAGACGAAGGGGGTACCGTTTAGGGTTTAGGGTTTAGGGTTTAGGGTTTAGGGTTTAGGGCGACTGAGGCAGGCCTTCTTGGATGGCACCCTCCGGCGAGCTGCGCGGTGGGCATCGCTCGAGGCCAGCAGCCATCCAAAGCACAAAGTGGTTGTGTGAAGGGCTTTTAGAGAGCAGGGTTTAGGGTTTAGAGTTTAGGGTTTAGGGTTTCGGGTTTAAGAGTTTAGGGCATCGTACACTTCAATAAAGGAAGATGCCCAAGACCAGCTAGAGATAGGGCTCCTTTTTCAAGAAATGAGGTGATAGTTGATGTATTCCCAGGACTTTATAGGGATCTTTGTTAAGAAGCAAGGAGCAGAAATAAGAGGTATTGACCCCTCTCTCTCTGGGTTGAGTCTGAGAACCCAACTCCCGAAACCCTGCAGAGTAGGGTTGAGAGCTTTTCCGATTTCGTTTGAGGGTTAGGTTGCAAGAAGTGAAACCAAGATAGCCATAGCTGCACGCACTCAGTATCACCCTAAACCCTAAACCCTAAACCCTAAACCCTAAACCCTAAACCCTAAACCCTAAACCCTAAACATTACTCAGTTGCTCGCACTACGAACGCGCGTGCATTATGGAAACGACCGGGTGCCTCCTTAGCCTCTCCCACAGGGGTTGATGTTGGAACCCTAGACAACCCGTAGCTTAAACGGCCTCACAGAACCTTAGGGTTTAGGGTTTAGGGTTTAGGGTTTAGGGTTTAGGGTTTAGGGTTTAGGGTTTAGGGTTTAGGGTTTAGTGAAGATCCGTAAGCCTCAAAGCCGACCTATAGAGCCTCTGGGACCTCTACTCGAGAAGGCGCAAAGGGGCCAGTACTGTAGCGGTTTCGGGTTTAGGGTCTGGGGTCTACCCCAATACCTTAATGCATATAGGGAACCCTAAACCCTAAACCCTAAACCCTAAACCCTAAACCCTAAACCCTAAACCCTAAACCCCCTACTACCATTTAAGGTATATTCCTTCATTTATGGGGTATTAATTAAACTCTTTAGGCAGAGCTGAAGTCGAGTCAGGTGATCGAGGAGCTTATTCAACGTGGCTGTCGCACCTGGGCCAGAGGAGTGCAGCGGTTTAGGTTTTAGGGTTTAGGGTTTAGGGTTTAGGGTTTAGGGTTTAGGGTTTAGGGTTTAGGGTTTAGGGTTTAGGGTGTTCTTTTCCCAGTTGGTGAGTCGCAGAAGTTCAGGAAGTATCTTGCCCTAAGGGAGCAGCATGGTGAACTGAGTTTTTCGAGCCCTTAGCGAGTCTAGGTCGGTCGAGCTTGATATGTTCGAGCCGAGGCCATCTGGCCACCCGACACCCTAAACCCTATACCCTAAACCCTAAATCTTGAACAAACCCAAAGCAACAAAAACAATCGCCATGTCTTGGCGATGCCAAGGTTCAGGGTTTAGGGTTTAGGGTCTTCCCCTTGTTTGGAGTAAAGTTCTCGTCTGAAGCCTGTGCCACTTAGCCAAGAAGGGCAGTTCACCAGAAAGTGCACCATGCCAATTTTCCTTCCTCGTGTTGGCAAGATATCTAAAGGGTTCTTAAGGGAGGGGGGTTCATGAGGGTCGGTACCTGGGGAACTCTAGGGAAGCTTAGGGAGCCGTCGGGAGTAGTGGGGTACATACCACCCTTGAACCCCCCCCCTCCCTCAAGGGTTTAGGGTTCAGGGATAATTAAGGGTTTAGGGATCCTAAACCCGAAGCCCTAAACCCTAAACCCTATAGAAATTGTTTGCTTCGAGGCCCAGTGCCTAAGTTGGTGCTCGACCTTGTGAAGCGGCCGGATCCCATCACTGCACTCAAGGCAGACACTTCTTCTAGGACCCGGCGTGTCCGTGTTTTGGGGTTGGGGTTCCCCTATAATCCCCTTAAAACCAAACAGGGTGCCCTTTTTCCCTCCTGGGTTACTCCTGGGTCGAGTTGCACTCTATTACCACGCCATCATGCGCCTGTTGGCAAAGAGTATTCCTGAAATCATCTTCAATCATGATTGGTTCCCAAAACCCTCAACCCTAAACCCTAAACCCTAAATAGGGCTACTTGGAGGTTCATGGGTAGTTATAAGTAGAGCGATAAGTAAGTACCCCCCAAAGAGGGTTATAAGTATAGCTACCATACTTGAAAGCCGTACTTACAACTACCCATGAACCTCCGAGTAGGTGGGCAGGTAAGCTTGAGCTTTTTTGCTTGGTATTCGAAACCCCTTTAGAAAACCCATGGTTGACCATCAGCCGGTGGGGGGTTTAGGATCTAGGGCATCTAGGGTTTAGGGTTTAGGATTTCGTGAAAAGGGTTTAGGGTTTAGGAATTTTTGTGTTCAGGGTTAGGCTTTGAAGGGTTTGGGGCTTTATTTCGTCTACCTGGCCATTGCAGGGCCAAAAGCACTACGCCCAGAGACACCGCCGCCAGCCCACCCAGAAGCAAAACAGGATGTTCCCGAACACCAAAAGTCCCTAGACCTTAAACCCTGAACCCCCCTAAACCCCCTCACCCTACACCCGGCTTCAATCGCGGCTCTCTCCCCCCCCCCCCCCCCCGTGTGCTCCGTGTCGTAGGTGATTAAGCTCCTGGGTGACAAGCATGGCGTGGACGTCGCCGCCAAGGTCGTGGACCAGTCGGGCGCCTGCCCCCTCTCCTTGGCACCTCGGGCAAAAGAATCCAACACTTTTTGAAAATACTTCTGTAACCTGAGATCTTTAGCCTTTTTGGGTTTCGTGGGTTTCTAGGGGAGCTAAGCGGGGAGTTTGTAGAAAGGTGCCGACGAGCAGCCACAAAAACACGCTGCACCTACAACCTTGAGCCTTGAGCCCTAAACTCAGGGTACTTCTAAAGGCATGAACTTGGGAGCTGTGGTTTTCCTTTTTGGCGGGGCCCCAAACCCTAAACCCTAGACCCTAAACCCTAAACCCTAAACCCTAGACCCTAGACCCTAAACCCTAAACCCGAAACCCGGGTGGGGGGGGGGGGGTGGGGGGGGCCTCTGTTTGTTTCGAGTTTCGAGGGGCTTTTGTGGCACCCTCCAGCCCCATCAGCCCCACACAGCATTCCTGAAGGGTGCGTACCATGTCCTGCAGCGGTGTAGGGTTTAGGGTTTAGGGCTTGGGGCCCAGGACCCCTGACACAAGGGATGTTGCCTTACACGATCATGGGGATCCCTGTATCATGGTTTAGTGGCCATACTCCTAAAATTTCCCTAACCCCTAAAATCCCCAAATAACGGGTATTTGGGCCGTCTGGGTGGCCCTGGGGATTTAGGGTTTAGGGTTTAGGGTTTAGGGTTTAGGGTTTAGGGTTTAGCCATCATCTTGAAAGGCTGGAAGAGGCTTTCATGTACCTAGGTCTTCTTGCCTATTCTCCGTCGGGTTTCGTTTTCGAGTGCTTGGATTTTAGGTCTTGCTGGCTTCCCTCGTGGTTAGGAGAGATGGCATAGGGCCTGTGCGCAGACCACTTAGTTGAGTTTGCCGCTGTCTAAACGAAACATGTTTTTTTCCAAGGTTTTCGGCTGCCGGTACTGCAAGTGTCCTGCAAATGCGGTGTGAGTGTCAGCTAGGCAGGTGACAGAAGACAAGCCGGCCGGGATTGTACGAGCGCCCGCTCACAAAGCCCAGCAACCCCGGGTCCACTTCAGCCGGATTTAGGGTTAGGGTTTAGGGTTTGGGGTTTGGGGTTTGGGGTTTGGGGTTTGGGGTTTGGGGTTTGGGGTTTGGGGTTTGGGGTTTGGGGTTTGGGGTTTGGGGTTTGGGGTTTGGGGTTTGGGGTTTGGGGTTTGGGGTTTGGGGTGTGGGGTTTGGGGTTTGGGGTTGGGGGTTTGGGGTTTGGGGTTTGGGGTTTGGGGTTTGGGGTTTGGGGTTTGGGGTTTGGGGTTTGGGGTTTGGGGTTTGGGGTTTGGGGTTTGGGGGCCCAACACAATTTGAGCTCTAGCAGAGGCTGCAAGAAAAGGCCATCTGGAGATGCATCTTGGTCGCGTTTGTTCAGTTTCTGCTGTGGGTTTAGGGTTAAGGGCTAAGGGCTAAGGGTTAAGGACTGATCTGCCGCATGAAGAGAGACAGAGAGAGAGAGAAAGAGAGAGAGAGAGAGAGAGAGCGAGAGAGTGAGGGAAAGCAAGAACTACATAAAGAAAGGTCTGTAAAGAAAGAACGAAGCAAGGAAAGAAGGACACACGACAATACGCAATATCTCCGAAATAATAGTCAGAAGGCAGGAAAGGCACATACACACAGAAAAGGACTGAATTAATGACAAATATGCATGCAAGTCATATACGTGAAGGTCATCTAAAGGAGTGGGGCTAGCCAGTCAATGAGAAATTTCGCTGTGCTCACATCGAAGTGCCAGTTCATATTATCACAGTCAATTTTCGGGGCTTAGGGTTTAGGGTTTAGGATTTAGGGTTTAGGGTTTAGGGATTAGTAAGACACATTCCCCACTACTTCGCCAAAGTACTAGTTCAAGGCCCGTACCGTTCACTAGCAAGGAACATCAGACCAGCTGAGTATTGCTTGCACTCGAAAATCAAGCATTTTTTTTCAGAGCCGGTATGAAGTAGATAGCAACAAATTCATCAACGGCAGACAGCAGTTTCATACTGCGCATGCTCGGCTTCGGCTGTGTCGAACCACTGGCTAAAGGGATATTCGTTGCATGGAGATTATTGTCCACCGAATGTTTTTAATGCTACTGAAATACTTGTACATTGACCACAGCCATTAAGTTTATGCCGTTTCAGGCCTCAAGAGAATTAAGCGTTAAACAAAGGTACGAAATTAACATGAAAGTAAGCACCCCACTTGAATAGAATCCCACACCGCCCCAACATGTTTCATCCCGATAGAGTCCCGCCAAGCATCCCAAAAGTGCCCAACCGTTTATTTTTGGGAGTTTAGGGCTTTGGAGTTTAGGGTTTAGGGTTTAGGGCTTGAGGGTTTTAGGGTTTCAGGGTTTCAGGGTTTTGGTGCTTTAGGGTTTGAGGGTTTTAGGAGTTTTAGGGTTTTAGGGTTTTAGGGTTTTAGGGTTTTGGGGTTTTGGGGTTTTGGGGTTTTAGGGGTTCCCCGCCGAGTGTCCCTGCTGCCCACCCTCAGAGAAGCGCGCAGAAAGTGTCAAGTTTCGAGTATCCCTGGAGTGCCCACCCCCAAGGGAAGCCCAACAGAGTGGAGCATGTATACTGAAGTGCCATCCGACGACGGGTCCCGCCGAGTATCCCTAACGTGCCCAAATTGCCCCACTCCTGAGTCACCCCCAGAGAGCATCCCGGAGAGAGACCTGCCCAGTATCCTTAGCGTTTTAGGGTTTAGGGTTTAGGGTTTAGGGTTTAGGGTTTAGGGAGTACCCACCCCGCAAGACTGCCGAGTATCACTGGAGTGCCCACCCTCAGAGAATTCTGGGCAGCATCCTGCAACAGAAGCCTGTAGCGAGCATCCGCAATTACCTGAAAACTGCTGGGTGGTTCCCACATCAGGTAGCTGTAGGGTGGGAAATATTGAAGAAAATGCGCACTTGTTGGATACCGGCATGGTAATTAATTATTTCTTTGTTCTTAGTGGACCGTTGGTGCTCCACCCAACCCTACATCACGGAACCAAACAACTTACAAGGAACTGTTCAGAAGGAGGATCTCAAAGCAGAGGAAGGAAAGATTAGGTCTATTCCTCCAAGAGATGGTGGTTTCCGTGCATACCCCTAAGCCCTAAACCCTGAAAACTCTACTTGGAGGTTCATGGGTTGAGTAGGGTTCTAGGTTTGGTAACTATACTTAGCAACCCTTTTTAAGGTATTTTTAATCCTATTTATAACGCCCCATGCAGCCCTAAACCCTAAACCCTAAACCCTAAACCCTAAAAAAAGATCCTAAACCCTAAAACCTAAACCCTAAACCCTAAACTCCAAGTAGGTCTGCATCTGAGGTGCCGGTACCTGATCGAGAAGGGTGCAGATGTAAACAGGGGCGCCTCTTGACCGGACGTTAGCTCGTAGGGTTTAGGGTTTAGGGTTTAGGGTTTAGGGTTTCTGCGGATGCTGAGTAAGGCCTCAGACGCCAGGCGGAGAGTGCTTGGAGCTTCATGGGATGTAATTGCGGAAACCCTACTAGTAGCTGTAGTTAGGGTTCCCTCTAACCCTGCTTTTTAGCATGCCATGAACCTCCAAGTACCCAGTACGAGATTAGTTTGGTAGACACAAACAGCTTGGGACTTAGATGGTTGCATAATATTGGCACTTATAGCTGGTGAGGGTTTATGAGCTCTCATGGGGTGTGGGAGTCTAAACCCTGAACCCTAAACCCTAAACCCTAAACCCTAAACCCCCCTACTTTCTGATTGATGCATGACCCTTGGCAGGGTTGAGGAACGATCGTTGCTGACCTGAGCATGCTCATGGAGCCAAATAGCCGCAATCAGGGAACGCGCCTTAAACTTGTAAACCCTAAACCCTCCATATAGGGATCCTTATGTCGAAGTAAGGCATGTTCCCAGGTTGAGATTCCAGGCTCTCTCGCCAGGACTTCAAAGTTTCTCACCGTGGGTTCGTGCTTCGCCAAAGGTTTGGGGTTTCAGGGTTCGGCTTTAGGGTTTAGGGTTTAGGTTTATGGTTGTATGCATGTTTGCCGCCTAGACAGGTCTGTCACAGGCCTTTCCCAGCTGACTTCAACAGTCCGCTTTCAAAACAAGGGTTTAGGGTTTGGGGTCTCGGGTTCCCTATGCAAGCTGACACAAACATGGCAACTGCACAATCGCCTGAAGAACCAAGTCCAAGCCCGCACCCAGGACCAGAACAATGAGACGCCTCTTTTCTGGGCCGCCAGCTACCACCATGCAACCTGGGCAAGCAGTCTCAGGTCCTGTCTGTTTGGAGATCTCTTGCAGCGCAATCGTGCAAGAGAGGTTATCGTCATATTGTGATTCGTGTGCAGCGTTGCACTGCGTTAGCAAGGAGGAGGTCAAAGTCTTACGGTTTAGGGTTTGGTAAGATACCTGGAGAGAAGCGGGCTCAGGTTGCCATAAAATCGTCCCGCAAAGCCCAGTCTCTTGCCAATGTAGACCTAAACCCTAAACCCTGAACCCTATAAACCCTAAGCCCTAAACCATCATGCACTGTCGGGGGTATGGCTGTGCAGAAACAAGTCGCGGCGCAGCTCCAGCAAGAAGTGACAGGCGTGCCAACAGAGGCTTCAGCCCACGAGCAAGTACGGTAGCAGCTCTGGCAGTCCAGCCCCAGGTTCGTCGATCTTCTGCATAGGCCCTTCAACACAAGGGCGGAACCCCCTAAACCCTAAACCCTAAACGCTAAGCGCTAAACCCTACACGACTTGACGATATACAACTCCCAAGCTTCAGGCAGAGGTTTGTCAGCTCCTACTCGACTCTGGCGCTGACAACAACCACATTGACAAGTTTCTGGGCATTGGGCAGGGGACAGTCGGCTAGACTATCGCGGGAATATTCAGCCTGGAGACCTCGCTAATCCTGAGAGACCTCCAAACTTACACCCCGAAGGCCTATTTCAAGCGCATGTTCCCTGAAACCCGAAACCTTAGGATTCTTGGAATGTCCAGCCTTTTTATGGGTCAGGTCCTCCGCATCTAAACCCCACTTTGACCAAAATATAGGCAAAACATAGGGGCCCTCTTTACTACCAGGCAGAAGTCCCTCAACCCAGAAGCCAAGGCCCTAGAAAACCCGCAAGCCCCCCGAAGCCCGAATCCTTTCTCAACCCGATTGCCCCTAAACCCTCTAAACCCTCACCCTAAACCCTAAACCCTAAACCCTAAACCCTCGAAGCCCCAAACGCCCTAAAGGCCCTAAAAGCCCTAAACCCGCCTGAACCCTGAGCTGACTCCTGCGCTTGGAGTCTGGGGGGTCCTTTCTTCGCAAACTTTAAACCCAGAGAGCCCAAGACCCCTTAATTAGGCAATATTCCTTAAACCATGTAGGGCCTATATGCCTATATTATAAGAATAGTAAGGATGCCTATATGCCTATATTATAGGCATATAGGCACCCTTATTATTATTTTAAGAATATTCCTTAGTCAAGGGGTATTGGGCTCCTTAATAGGGATGAAAAGTTCCCCCTTATACCCCAACCGTCCGAGTCCTTAATAGGGATTTGATTACCCCCCCCCCCCCTATTATAATCCCTATTAAGGGCTGTTAGTATACGGGGGGACATCCCAACCTAAACCCTTGGAAACCCTGGATCTTACCCTAAACCCTAAACCGTAAACCCTAAACCCTAAACCCTAAACCCTAAACCCTAAACCCTCGAAGCCCCAAAAGGCCCTAAAAGGCCCTAAAAGCCCTAAACCCGCCTGAACCCTGAGCTGACTCCTGCGCTTGGAGTCTGGGGGCCCTTTCTTCCCAAACTTTAAACCCAGAGAGCCCAAGACCCCTTCATTAGGCAATATTCCTTAAACCATATAGGCCCTATATGCCTATATTATAAGAATAGTAAGGATGCCTATATGCCTATATTATAGGCATATAGGCATCCTTACTTACTATTATTTTAAGAATATTCCTTAGCCCAACCGTCCGAGTCCTCAATAGGGATTTGATTACCCCCCTATTATATTCCCTATTAAGGGCCCCTTAAGGGCTGTTAGTATACGGGGGGACATCCCAACCTAAACCCTTGGAAACCCTGGATCTTACCCTAAACCCTAAACCCTAAACCCCAAACCCCAAACCCTAAACCCTCAACCCTAAACCCATACCCTTACCGTAAGCAGCGAGCCCCAGGTTCGGCTACTCACCTTTCTGGTGGGCCGTGCATAAGGGGCATCTGAATGTGATGCCGCTATGCAAAGACTGAGGTTCCAGAGCTTTTGTTTCTTTGTTTTTATTTTTATTTTTTTTGGAGGGGGGGGGGGGAGTAGGGGGGAGTGGGTTTCGGATTTAGTGGGTTTTAGTTCTGGTCTTTTCGTCTTGAAAAGGGTCTAGGGCTTAGACCCAGGTTTCGTGATTTTTGTTGCTGGGGGTGGGAGGGGGTGGCGAGGTTAGCTTGAGAAGATGCCAGCCACCTCGTAGTTCGCCCAAGGCAACCTTTATCGCCGGTGGAGTGCACCTTGATTCTAGGGTATCCGTCTTCCTTGGCTGAGGATATAGGTTACGCCAGGTAAGAGCCGACACCTTCAACCCAACGCGCCCAGGGAGATCTTGCTTCGGGATAGATCCGTGGACATGCAAGCCACAAATGGCTGGACACCACTGTTCAGGGCAACAGGCCGGGCGGGACATGTGCCTGTAGCTTCAGGGTTTTAGGGTTTAGGATGTTATTTTCCAAAGCACGGATGCGAGAAGGGTTTAGACTTTCAAGTTTGGGGTTTTGTGTTTAGGGTTAGAGGAAAAGGTTTTGGGTTCCAGGAAGTTGGCTTTGTGTTTTACGGTTCGGGTTGAAGGTTTAAGGTTTTGATATATAGGTTTTTGGCTTTAAGGTTGTGGGGCTTTAGGGGTTTGGGTTTAGGATTGGCGTTTGCTTTGCGCAAACTTGCTGTTGTGTTCGGCTGCGCTTGCGATGGACCTCTTCGGTATGGATCCTGGCTAGAGTAGCCACAATAGACCTTAATTCATGATGAGCTTTCCTGAAGCTCGGGACTGAAGTGACCACAACATCAAGGGCTCAGCATACCCGTACTTGGAGAATAGACCTTGCTTCATAAGAAGGCACATGTTTTGAATGAACTAAGGGGTAGTGGGCTCTCTGATAGCACACACAGGCTCCAAAGCAGTTGCTGTCTGGCTCCTTCCCGAGCATAAGTATCTGCTTGCTTTTCGGTACAACACCCTAAACCCTGAACCCTAAACCCTGCGTCAAGCCCCGCCCTCACCTTCCTTCCGCCATAATGGGCTGCGAGAATGCTTCCTTCTTGCACTTAGGGTTTAGGCTTTAGGGTTTAGGGTTATTAGGGTTTAAGGGCCTGCGCATTCTTGTGACAACCATGAGATGGAGTGCCTCATACGTACTTGCCCGTGTAACTTTAAAGTCGACTCCCAAGCCCGGATGCCAAAATGCTTTGGGCTGCAAGTATATGCCCTCAAACAAAGAAATTGTACCCGAACTATTGGTATGCTTTCCTTTCTTGGGTATGTCCCCAACCCCTAAACCCTAAACCCTAAACCCTAAACCCTCTGCTTGCACACCCCCTTGTCGCAGCTTCATCGGCCCAGTGGCTCATTGCACGCGGGGCCCAGGCAGGTGTGGGAGGGAGGTGGAGTTCCGGGAAGTACTTGGGAGGCTCATGGGCAAGGGTTTAGGGTTTAGGGTTTAGGGTTTAGAGTTTAGGGTTTAGGGTTTAGGGTTTAGGGTTTAGGGGTTGAACCTCCAAGTAAGCCTTGAACCATGTCTGGGAGTTCCGTGCTAGAGTTCGAAGTAGAACAACATGATGAGTGGCGCTCCTGGCAGGTGAACCACGTCGACAACGTGCGCAAGCAGACTGCAATCTTCTTCGCCGTGGAGAGGAATGACATGGAGCTGGTGAAGGTGGGTTTAGGGTTTAGGCTTTGGGGTTTAGGGTTTAGGTTTTAGGGCAATTTTGGGGTGGAGTTGGAGGTTGGGCCCTCTCACCACCTGTTGGTCATGTACACTGTACACCATAGGAGCTAGAGTTCGAGCTCTCACCACATTACAACAGGCAGCAGTGGTTGCCATGTTGTTTGCAGATCTGCGTCAGCCACGCGCAACGACGTTTTCAAGAATACTGAGTGTGGCAAGCTGCATTCAATCTTCTGCCCTCGACCCTAAACCCTAAACCTCAAAACCCTAAAGTCAGGCCAATAAATGCGGTTGAGCTCGTGGCCTCAGGAGGAATCACAGACGAACGAAACCCTCAGGCCCGAAACAAGCACCCAAAACCCTCGGCCCGCCATAGGCCCCCAAGCCCTAAGAGTGCGTGAGAAGAACCCTAAACCCTAAACCCTAAACCCGAAGCCCTACACCCTAAACCCTAAACCCCAAGCCCTACACCCTAAACCCTAAACCCTCAGAGAGCTCCGCGAGGTCTTGTTGCGGCATGGGGCCGCGCCTCGACTCAACCGTCGAGTTCTGGGTTTGAAAGCTTCAGGTTTGGGGTTTTTGTAGAGTTAAAGCTTCGGGTTTAGGGTTTAGGGTCTGGGGTTTAGGGTTTAGGGTTTAGGGTTAGGGTTTTTCACTTTTTGGTTCGGGTCTGGGTCTACAGTTTAGCGTTTTTAAGGGCTGATGGGGTTTAAATCTTTGTTCCAGGGTTTAGGTTTGAGGATTCAGTGGCTGCTTGACGCGGGGAAAGCTTGCGTTCGCTTCAAGCCCAGATGCAAAAAAGGATTTGGTGGCGTAGAGCGCAGCTAGGAATAGGAAGCTCCGCAGTACCCAGATTCACTTTCCCTTGTGAACCCTAGTCAGGCAGGGGCTTGCTGTCCAATTAGTATTCGTGGTCGCAGCCACTGTGGCCTATTTTTTGCAGTTGCTGGCCCACTTTGGTATTCCGCAAGACGTCGTTAGGATGGAGGGTTTAGGGGGGTTTCGGGACAGATCTTTAGGTGCCGGTCAGGCACAGGTGGGAACAGGGACAGTGCTTGGACCGTGTGCACCGAAACGCCACGAACACTATATGATCTACGGCTCTGTCGTCATAATTCTGTCCCGACTGCCGCTTGCTCGTGTCTCAAGCTTCCAGCTAAGGACATTAACTTCAAGGACCAGTATCAGCAGACCTGCCCACTCCTCAGGGCAAGCTTCATTTCAAGAACACATGTGTGTTGTTTGCTTGCACAAGGCTTTGTGTCCCAAGCAAAGTAAATGGATGGCATGGACGTAAATCCCAAGCCCTGCAAATACAAAACCCAAAACCCTAAACCCTAGTTAAACTCTAAACCAAAAACTTGGCCCTAAACCCAAATCCGGACCCTGAGCAGCCCGGAACCCGCGTTTTCGGGTTTCCAGGTTTAGGGTTTGGGGTTTGGGGTCTAGGGCTTGCTCCGCTTCTATGAGGCCTTTTCTATGCCGTGAACCTGGGGCACACGGAAATGACGAAACTGCTTGTCGAAATGAAAGCAGACATCCTGTTGAAGGACCCAGGGGTTTAGGGTTTAGGGTTTAGGGTTTAGGGTTTGGGGTTTAGGGTTTAGGGTTTAGGGGCTTCGGGTTGAACGAATTCAGGGTTTTTGGGAGGTTCATCAAGGAACCCCTCTGCGTAACCTTGTTCCCTGTTTGCATGGGTTGAGTTCCCACATGAACTACTTGCTGACTCTTAGGGGATGAATGAGGTACCTATGTACTCCCTTAAAGGGTATATAGGGCCCTAATTCCCTCATGCCCTACTAGGAACCAGGGGGACTAAGCTGAGATCGTCTAAAAACTGGGTTCGAGACACGAGCGCGCCTTTTCTTCTGATCCGAGACCATCCAATCCGTTCATCGTGAGCTCAGTCAGTTGGATGCTTGATCCTTCCGTCCATCCAAAGAGCCCAATAAATCAAAGGCCTATATGTATAATATCTATAAAAAAAATTAATCCTTTGTTCATGAACTCAGGTGTATGTGTGTGTGTGTGTGCGTGTGCGTTGAGTCATTGTGGGAAAGAAAGGCATGCAATAAATGCTTGTTTTTATTTTTTTTTCTGAAGAGGGCTGTTAGCCTACAGGTTGTGGTGTGCTGGGGAGCGCTGAGACGGAAAGGAGCTTGCTACAATCTTTGGACCCAAAGCTTGGGATGTTCCTTTGCATACTAACAGTCCTTAAAAGGGATTATTTATAGTACCCCCTATTCTACTCCCTATTAGGGACTGTTAGCATAGGGGGGGGGGAACATCCCAACCCAAAGCTGTATTGAGATGTGTGAGTAACCCCCGCGTGTCCTCAGCAAGCTGACCTGTTTCAGTGACGAGAGCTTCCCCTAAACCCTAAACCCTAAACCCTAAACCCTGAACCCTGAACCCTAAACCCTAAACCCTAAACTTTAACCCTAATTCCGAAACCCTAAACCCTAAATCCTAAACCCTGCCAGGATCTGGGTGGAAGGACAGCAACAGATTTTGCCAGGAAGAACGGTGCCCTGCCACGGGCAGAGAGCGCCATTCGGTATGTGCACTTCGGCTGCATAACTGATTCGTCTTTAAGGGCTTTAGGGTTTAGGGTTTAGGGTTCAGGGTTGAATTAGGGTTTAGGGTTTAGGGCTTAGGGTTTAGGGTTCGGGTTGGGATGTTCCCCGTTACACAAACAGTCCTTAAGAGGGATGAGAATAGGGGGGTACTATAAAGCGGATGAGAATAGGGGGTACTATAACCCCTATTAAGGACTGCTAGTATAAGGGGGAACATCCCAGCTGAGTAGGATTCAGGGAGAACATGGGTGTGCGGTTGATAGGCAGTTGCGACTTGGGACTTCACGGCTTGCCCGTTCGCCCATCAACATGTTGGTCAAAGCAAGCCCTGCAAGAACCAAGAAAACGGCATAGTCGCTACATGACCTTCCAGAACAGAACAAGGATCTAGACCAAAAGCTCTACTTGGATCCCGTGTATTTGTAACTAGGCTTATAAGACTTATAAGTATGGTAACTTTACAATCGAATCCTGTGTAAGGTACTTCTAACCCTGCTAACAACAACGCATGAACCAAGTAGACCATACCTTATGGTCCATAAGCCCTGTATGCACCCCAAGCATGCTCAGGCTCTGGGCTATCGTCACCTCCCGAGACGCGAACCTCTTAAGACCTGAACCCCCCCTCCGGCCAAAAAATCGCAGAAGTTTGTCAACTCAGCCAGGCGCTGGTATTCGCAAAGCCGAATTCAACCCGAAACCCTCTCAATCCTGAAGCCGCCAAGCAAGCAGGAACTTCCCCCAACACGTCAAAAGCCGCAGCTCTCATCAGCTGAGGGAAGCAATGGCCGAGCCGTTCGAGGAGTTTGCTGTGGATAAAGCTTAGGTTTGTGTTTTGGGTGGTCCGGGTCTGGGGCTCAAGCATAGAGGTCCCCTTTTGGGGTTTAGGGCTTAGGTTTTTTTAGGGTTTATCGGGGTCCAATACCTTTTTGTCCGTGCCTATGCTTCGTGGACATCCTGTGGGCTGCTTGTTTGGAGATTCGAGTCTTGCACGGTTTAGGAAGTTTAGGGTTAGGGTTTAGGGTTTAGGGTTTAGGGTTTAGGGTTTATAGAGTTTAGGGTTTAGGGTCGGGCCAGACTACCATACACATCAAGCCGAAAGCTGGTTTCTCCAAGGAGCGACAACCCTAAAGCCTATGTCGAAGGAGATGCCAAGCAAAAAGCCGACGGAGTCGACCTGTCAGACTGCTGTACAGGTCCTATGCGCAAGTCAAAACTCCAAAGCGCCGCAACGCGCCATGGGATGGGCTTGCCCTTCAACGTCCGGATCATTGTTCCACCCCTCATGGTTTCACTCCATCTGCTAATTCAGATCACGACCCTCATGTATTCGGGCTCAGGGTTTTAGGTTCCCCGTTGGTTCGTGAAGCGGGTGCCCAAACCAAGGGTACAAGAGGGCCCAAGGTAGAAACCCTGGGATTCTGCGCAGGACAAGCAAAAGAAGAGAAGAGGACGCCCTGGCCAGGCTTCGCCGAAGAAGGCACCCTAAACCCTAAACCCTGGGGCTTTTCTCAAGGGGGCTGGGGGTAGTTAGGTCTCGGTACAAAGGGTTTAGGAATTTTACCTTATGTTTTTGCTGGAACCTTTTTCCCTGGAGCAGCGGCGTGACGCAACTTGAACAGGGACT
>CAJNDS010000668.1:772554-850054 GCA_905221605.1 Symbiodinium natans
AGCTGCTGGCTTTCAACACTCTTGCAAATCCTAAACCCTAAACCCCATACTTCAGCTCCCTTTCACATCATCAGCACCCACTCCGTAGAGCAGACAACGACAGCAGAGGCAGCCATCTTGCGTTGCAAACCCGAGGCCCATTTCAGGTGAGATGATTCCCCCAAAAAACCCTAGAATATATGATACCAAACTCTTTGCGCCCGAATTTGCCCCCCCCTTATGGACGCCTTTGGCTGAGGTTAACCTCTGGCGTGGGTCTGAGATGCCCGGAGATAGCAACCAGGTTCCGCCTTGATGGCGTTGCAGAGAGCTTTCTCACCGTATGCTTCCATAGACGGCCCGGGGGTACATCCAAAGCAGCGGTCTTCGCTGCGTAACCTAGCATGCTTTACACATCACCAACAAAGCACACTTCCTCTGCTTGATTGGGGTTTGGGCTTGCAGGGCGCATGCAAGCCCAGTAGGCTGCGCAGGAAGTACAGCGCGTGCTTCGCTGTACGAAGCGTCGCACGGAGACCTGAGCAGCAATGCCAGCGTCCAGAAGATGCTTGTGTGACGAGATGGAACGACACAGCCTTGCCGCATTCGCTCCTGCCAACGGCACAAGAAAAGCGTAGTTTCCGGGATGCTCGAAGTTCCAAGGGGGCAGCTTCCTCTTAGGGTTTAGGGTTAGGGTTTAGTATTTAGGGTTTGGGGTTCAGCCCTTCACTTGGACCCTCACAGTATGTTCACAATTGCCTGTTTTGCTTTTGGGGGTGTAGGGGGTTTCTGAATTGCACTTAGTCATGTAGGTCGGGAATACATCTTAAGCTTTCTCAGGGGTCCCGTAGCACTTGGGCTCTTGAAATACACAACCCAAAAGAGCTCAAGACCCCCTCAATCACGGAATATACCTCAACTCACACTCTAAGGATTTTTTATATCCTTCAAGGTGTACTCCCTTAATTAGGGGGTGTTGGGGCTGGGGGTATTGGGGCTTTTTGGGAACGTACAAGCTGCGGCTGACAGGCCGGAGTTTGCTGTCGGGTGTTGGGCTGAGTACGATACCGAGCTGGTGCTCCTCTGCCGCAGTTAGAGTGCCTGCACACGCTCTTGACGTGGCCCCGAAGCCCTCTACTAGCTCCGAAACCCTGCAAACCTGAACCCTAAACCCTAAACCCTAAACCCTAAGCCTAGACCCTAAACCCTAAACCCTAAACCCAATGCAAAGGGCACAGCATTGTGGTAGTGCTTGGGCAGGCGCGTGCGCGCCAGCGGTGTTGCCCCTGCGTCCCCAGGATCCCTGCCCTAAAGACGGTCCAGTTCATGAAGATAGTTTTTTTTGAAGATGCCGGTAAGATAACAAGAGAATAATATTCCAAGAGACTAGCATCACAATATATCAACAGAATAGTATTAAAAAGGAGTAAAGCCACACCACACACTAATAGTATAATTAGACAATACGACAATAATGTTTACAATATGACAAAGCACTAATGGCATATTAAGAGATTACGACAATAATGTTGTCATGAAGAAGTCTCCTAAAGCCGACTTGATGGTTCAAGGGGTACTTATAAGCAGGGTTACAAGTACCCTAAAAAGGTTTATAAGTATAGTTGCCATACTTCTAACCCTACTGAGAGATATTCGTGAACCTAACCCTGAATCCTAGACCCAAAGCCCTAAACCCTAAAGGATTGCAAATGAACCGCGCGCGAGAGGTTGCAAGGTTTAGGGCTCAGGGTTTAGGGTTTAGGGCGCAACTAGATCCGGAAAGTTGCCCCGAAGCGTTGCAACAGGCACCCATACAAGCTGCATGTGGCTTTGGGCAGGGTGAAGGCCTGAACCCCTAGAGACTCTTCAGACAGACATCTTGCGCCCGAGCACGCGCCCTAAACCCTAAACCCTAAACCCTAGACCCTAATCCCTAAACCCTAAACCCCCAGGCAAGCCCTACAACGTGCTGTCTAGAGGCGAGAAGCCTCTCGGCGCGCTTAAGTGTCGCAGCCCCTTAACCCAGGGACTCCAATACCCTGAACTGTAAGGAATACTCCGTCAATTCTAGTAGGGTACCTTGAATGGGTTAAGGAATGTTCCTTAATTAAGGGGTAGGATTACGTACTCGTTCAATTCTTACAGGGTACCTTAAATGGTAGAAGGAATATAGTCCCTTGGGAACTCTGTCAACGTAATCATCTCAAACTCTTGCTTATGAGGAGTTAGGGTCCTGTCCTTCCAGAACCGTTTGCGCCCTTTTATTAGGCCATGTCGAAGAATTCCTCTAAGATGTCGTTCCGGCAACTGGGCTTAGGGTTTAAGGCTTCCCCAAGACCTAGACCCCACACTCAAATTCGAGGGTCTAGGGTGTTTTAATGTTAAAACACCCTACATGTTCCCCAAACCCTTAAGCAGCAGACTAAAATTCCAGGGTTTAGGGCCGAGGGAACCTCAAAGCCTTCAGCCGACTTTGCATCCAAGGCATGCTGGTGCTTATCATGGGTTCCCCTACTACCCCCTCTATACTCCCCCCCCCCCCACCTTAAATGATCTTAATTAACTGAATTATCCCCTCTAGAGCCTTGATTATGGGGGCAACATAGGGGGGTAGTATGGTGGGGGGGGTGGGGGGGTAGTAGGGGAACTCTGGGGCTTAGGCTTGGGGTTTCAAGAATGGGTGGCCCAAAGTATGCAAAAATTGCCCAAAACCCTTAAACCCCCAAAACATGTTTACATTCTGGGCTGTTAGGTAGGGCTTAGAGGTGCAGAGGCTCCTCAGCAATGTAGGAGAACACAAAAAGGGGTACGCTCCTTATTGTAAAAAGGGCTGCAGGAACGTGATTTCTTTAGGGTGTAGGGTTCAGGGTACCTATAGTACATGAAAACATTGTAGCCACGGATGCGCAATCAGCATCGCCAAAGTCAGAAAAGCCCTCAATAGAGCTCAAAAACACGTTGCCCCTAAACGCAGAGCATATCGTATATGACATATAGTAGCGATGAGGTACCAGGCTACTAATCTTCTGCTATACCATTCTACCCGCAAGAACCCCCGGTTCCGATTTTTAGGAAGCGTGCCTACATCATCCCGTTTGCCAAGGAGGGGTTCGGGCAAAGTTTAGGGTTTATGGGGTAAAAAATCCCTCAACCCCAAACACTTAGGTACGCGACATCTGTCCGGCCCAAGATAAAAGGGAGCAATGCAGAAATTCCATTGCTTGCCCCTTATATCTCCATACAGATGACGCCGTTTCACCACCTGCGGCTTGCAATCCTCCTGCTCCTTCGGTACTCAGTATCCCTGGCTTCGAATCCGGGAACCTAGGTAGACCCTTGGGAGCTTTTATGTTTTTCCCTTATTGGGTTTTAAGAGCGGCCTATTTCGGAATATTTTTGTTGGAGGGTTTTAAGGACCAACCTAGGAACAAACGAGGGTGCCCCAGGTGTGGTGGCTGGAGTGTGGGGCGACAGCGGGGACAGCTGCGATTCACCGATGTTTTTGGTGCAGTCGGGGGTCTCCAGACGAAAGGGCCCGGGTGCCCTGAAGCCATGGGAGGTCCACATGTACTTCATGGCGATGTACCACAAGGCCGGCACAGCGCTGATGCAAAGAGTGATGACTCTTCATGGCCTAGTGGTACCCTTTCCTAGGTTCTCGTTTTCCATTTAAAAAAACACAACAAATCGAGTACCCTTATGATAATGCGGTTGCTGGGCTAACAAGGACTCTTGTCTTTGACGCCTTGGGGTCGCCATGGTCCTGTGCCACTTGGCCTGGCAACGCAGTGACGAAGAACTCCCTGGCATGCCAAGATCATCCGACCACGCCGATCCCTGGTAGTCCAGTCGTTTAGGGTTTAGGGTTTAGGGTTTAGGGTTTAGGGTTTAGGGTTTAGGGTTTAGTAACCAACGAACATGGGTACCTTGATGGTTGCTGGGCTACCAAGGATACAGGTGCATGCTGCTCCGCCTCTCAAGGTAATTCAGTACACTCGTGCGATTGCCCGGAGCCAGAACTTGAGCCTCAAGGTTGCTCTTACCATTCGGAAACCGAAGGACGGTTTAGGGTTTAGGGTTTAGGGTTTAGGGTTGAGGGTTTAGGGTTTAGGGTTTAGGGTTTAGGGACCTAAGCCCTACCTAAACCCCCCAAGTATGAGAAACCATGGCCCTTTTTGCGGTTTTTTGGCCGTTTTTGTTTCACATACTCTGAGGGTCCAGGTAACCCTAAACCTAAGCCCTAAACCCTGGTTGCCGAAGGACATGCTGGTTTCTAGTTATTGCTATGCCATGCGGGGCGGTGATGCAGCCACACCAGCATTCGAAAACTTCGCATGGTCTGATTTCTTGTCCCTTGGCAACTAGGGTTTGGGGTTTAGGGTTTAGGGTTTCGGGGTGGGTGGTGGCTTAGCCTAAATCCTAAACCCTAATAAACCCCAAACCCTAAACTGTTACGGCGGTTCAGGGTTTGGAGTGCAGGGTCCGCTTCATGAGGTTCCTGTCTTCGGCTCAAGAAATTACAAACCTGTCTAGAAGCAAACCGACTCAAGCCCCGAACCTTTAAGGGGTTTGGGGTTTAGGGTTTAGGGTTCAGGGTTTAGGGTTTAGGGCTTAGGGTTTAGGGTTTAGGGTTGGGATGTTCCCCCGGGTACTAACAGTTCGAAGTAGGGATGATCATCGGGGTACTATAATCCCTTTGAAGGACTGCCAGTTTCAGGGGGGAACATCCCAAGTTTAGGGTTTTTGGGGGCTTCTATGATCCGAAACGGGCCGGTCAGGTCCAATGGTCCGGTTGCGGGCATGACAACTCTGTGGCACTGGGAAATGCAAGATCAAGTTCCTTGGAAGCCCATGGCAACCGTATAATCAGGGTGGTGTTTAAGGGTTTTGGGGTTTAGGGGGAGCCTTTTGCCTTGCTTTGGGAGTTACTTGGTAGCCCATGGAACCGTATAATCAGGGTGATTTTACGGGTTTAGGGTTTATAAGGGTGCCCTCTTGCCTTGTTTTTGGGCCGGAAATTCCTTTATTCTAGGGGCTGCGCGCCGTGCATACCCAAGGTGCCCATGATGCTATCCTGGGATCCCGAAACGGAGGTGTCGTTATCATTTTTCTGATTAACGAGTTAATTACCTCTGTCTAGTTAAGTTTATGACTCTGCTTAAATCACTTGTTACAAGTTTATTTTCTCGGGAGGGGATGGTGGTGCGTGTGTGTCTGTTGGTGTGCTTTGTGTGAGTCATAGGGTTCAGGGTTTAGGGTTTAGGGGCCTGTCATGGGGCCTGTGTTTTCCCTTGCGAGTGTTGCGTGCACCCAGCATATAAGTCGAGATCTTTTTGTCGAAGCACCCCATGTCGACGATGTTTTTGTGAGCAAAGCTTTTGGTTGAAGCCTGCTACACATGCTGAGTGGGATATGTTTCGTGAACCGAAGTGTTGGATGAACAGGAGTCCGCATGCCAGATGAGCGGGAGGGAAAACATTTGTCGGACCCGGATCCTAAACCTTAGTCGTTTACGGTTTTGGCCAAACAAAAGTTTTTGTTGGACCCTACTCCTAAACCTTATTCGTTTAAGTTTTCGGCCCAAGCCATATAATTTACTCGCTGAACCTTGTGCCTGAAAAAACCCTATTCCTAAACCTTATTCGTCTAAGATTTCGGGCCAAAACCTTATTCGTCTAAGATTGACTGAATAAAATCAAAATCCAGGGGAAAACAATGCTTGAGCCGTCTCCCTAAGCAATGCCCACAGATTTCAGGGCTTGCCTCCTGTGGAAATGCAAAGAACATGTAGAAAATTCTACCCACGTTGAGTATGTATATACGGTGTATGTATTGTATGCAAAAGGTAGAAGTTCTACCCACTCGAATAGAGGAGAAACCCTAGGGAGGGCATAGGGTGATGCGAATAAATAAAGTATATGTCAATGTTTCTCAAAGGGTCTCCAAAAGAGTACTCATTTCTCAAGGATAAGACTCACACGTAAACTATCCTCAAGAATCACAAGTAAGCAACTCATAAACCCTACGCGTTCAAGCTTTAGATTTCGAAGCAACTTATTCGATTAAGACCTAGGGTCAGACCCTATTCCAATATATTATGCATACTTTTTCATGGTTTAGGGACATACATACCTTGTTCCCAAACCTATTCTTTTAACATTTAGGGATGTTGTGCCAGACAAGTAGGTCTATTTGGTCCAGATTCCTAAACCGCGAACCTGGGCGTTGTAGGAGATGGGAGAGGGGAAGACTCTTGGGCTGATAGCTTGATTCTTGAACCTTGCTTGCTGAACCCTATGCCTATGCCTGAAGCTTTTTCGTTTCATGCTTCTTGGCCAAACCCTATTCCTAAACCTTATTCGTTTCAGACCTAAACCTTATCCGTTTAAGATTTAGTGAATAAAATTAATGTTCAGGCTTTCGCCGAAGCAAGCGAGTAAGAACGTTGATGCTCGATGCTTGAATCCGCGGAAGGGAGGAGGGGGGGGGGGGGGGGGGGGGGGGCAGCGGGGGGCAGGGGGGCAGGGGGGGCAGGGGGGGGGGCAGGGGGGCAGAGGGGGGGCCCACCGCCCCCCACCCCCACCCCCACCCCTCACCCCACCCCCCCCCACCCCCACCCCCACCCCCCACCCCACCCCCCACCCCCACCCAACCCCGCCCAAAGATTGACATGTTTATCAACAACCAGTCTGTTCATACACACAGGACGTGCAACCCCGCCCAAAGATTGATATGTTTATAAACACCCAGCCTGTTTATAAAACACCAGGCCTGTTGATAAACACACGGCCTGGTTTGCAAACACAGGACGTGTTTACAACGCTTGGCTTCCTAATGCGTCACACGCACACGCACACGCACACGCACACGCACACGCACACGCACACGCACACGCACACGCACACGCACACGCACACGCACACGCACACGCACACGCACACGCACACGCACCCACACACACACACACACACACACACACACACACCTACACCTACACCTACACCTACACCTACACCTACACCTACACCTACACCTACACCTACACCTACACCTAGTTATTTAGGGTAAGCATGCAGCCGAACCAAAACCAAGAGAAAACACACACGCACAGCCAACCTTTCTCTTATCTTTCGTTCACGGTGATTCCGTACTTTTTAAAGAAACGGCATTTTTTGGCAATGCGTTTCAAAATGGTAGCTGATATTGCATCAAACGTTCCTTTTTCGATTGAGGACAAACAACACCAGGAAGGGGGCTAAACGAGGTCGGCGGCACTGCCGCCCCTGTAGGCTCTATTGCTATAAAGCTGGCCTTGCAAAGCTCCGCATGGGTTGAAAAGACCATGACACATCAAGAAGCCCCCGCGCGCGGAGACCGAGCGCTGCTTCAGTGGCTACCGCCAGTGCTGCCGAGCCCCATACTGGCGCTACCGAGCTGCCTTTCCGGCAGCGTTGGGCTTCAGGGCACGTTGATGTTGGTGGGGTTCGGATCTAGGAGGGCTGCCAGCTGTACCGAAACTGCATGTCCTAAATCCTGGAAGCTAAGACACCATTTGGGGAGGTGGGGTCGAGCCCTTTGCTTTATTTCTGCTGCAAGTACCTGGGGATGGGCACGGGGGGCGCGCGGGGGGGGGGGGTGGGGTTTGCGGGCAGGGGTTCAACACTTCCACTTTCGACAAGAATCTTCGGGACTTCACTGAGGTCGGCGGAGAATGTAACCAACAACAAAATCAGGGCGCACGCGTCTGACTCAGATTGTGTGGGTGTGCGTGAAAGCCCGGACGTTTTTGCAAGGTGAAAGGCCGAGGTGCCGCGATCTGTTCCACTCTTCCTTACCATAATATCTCGGTAGGCCCTTCGGACATATCTTTCCGTTATTGGGTTTAAGAGGATCGTATTTCAGGAACGTTTCAGAGGGTTTTAGGGGCCATCCGAGATATGCTTGCTGGGCTACCAAGGTTAGAAACATGACCGAGTTCTTCACCCTTACGAATTCGCATGAGACATTTCCGATGCGCTATGAGGAAGTGACAAATTCCTCGGCCGACTTTGACAAGAATATTCGGGGACTCCTGAGCCACTTCTTTGACGGCTTAGTGTCCGAGACAGTTCTGCAACTAGGACCCGGAGTAGGCCCTTGTTTCCTTTTTTTCGGATTGGGGTTCCCTCCTACTCCCCATAAAACCAAAAAGGGCACCCTTTTATTCCTAGGTTACTCCTGTGTCTAGGCAAGAGATCGCGGAGGTTGCCAAGATGCAGGATTTGCACCGGCACCCCGCCGTCATCGACGTCCAAGACCATGGGAACGACCCTGACTGCATGGGGAGAACACACGCAGCCCTTCTGTCACTGGATCCCGGAATTCTGGAGGAGCTAAAGACCTTGCAGGCGCAGCTGGGATACTCCACAGCAAACTGGCCAGATCCTGTCACCGACTAAATGCGGAACAGCAGAAAAGGAATGGCTTCGAGAGACCCGTTGTCGTGCTTTCCCCTCATCTCTTCTGATACTTACTAACAAGCCTAAACCCCTGAACCACTAAACCCGAAACCCGAAATCCTAAACCCTAAGCCCTTCATCGTGAGCCCTCCCTCGCCTTAGCAAGTTGCGCCGCATAATACCGGCGAAGTGGGAGCGTGACTGTGATGTCTGCTGGCGCGTTGTCACGTCAAGACCTTTCAATGTTCTTCCGCTCTCTTGGGGCACCAGGGATCGGCATGTACTTCTTACCAGCAGCTCAGATGCTGAGTAGACAACCTCGAGGATAGCATGCGGGTTTAGGGTTTAGGGTTTAGGGTTTAGGGTGTCTCAGAGAGTAAGGCAGGGCTATCTTGAATAAGGATATGCGGTGGCTTCTTCTCAGGACGACGACTTCAGAAGAAATACTCCTGAAACTGCAGGTTGTGCAGTTGGGATTCGGTGTATTCCGTGAACCCTAAACCCCAAAACTGCACACGTAGCCAGCGAGATGCAAGGGTTCAGGGTTTAGGGTTCAGGGTTGCTAGTATAGTGCATGAAGACGTTGTAGCCAACGAAGGGAGACAGGATCTGTATCCCTATTTAGGGTTTGGGGTTTAGGTTTAGGGTCTAAAGCTCTAAATTATATGTAAATCCTAAACTCAGCACATACAGTAGGGATGAGGTACAGGGCACTTAGAGGTTCATGCGTAGTTGCAAGTTTAACCCGAAGCCCCCATCATACAGATATATATTGAATAATCCATATAATGCTTAACATATCTTTTGGGTTTTCATGGAAAATCATATATGGGTTGGGGTCTGGGAAGGGTCATGTTTGGTCTTGAGGCGTCCGAAGTCGGGATTGGTCTTTAAAAATATGGTCTCGGCTTGCGTTTTGCGAAGCAAACCTAGTAGAAACAACACATCTGGGTTGGGGCCTGGGGAGGGTCATGTTTGGTCTTGAGGCGTCCGAAGTCGGGATTGGTCTTTAAAAATATGGTCTCGGCTTGCGTTTTGCGAAGCAAACCTAGTAGAAAAAATACATCTGGGTTGGGGCCTGGGGAGGGTCATGTTTGGTCTTGAAGCGTCCGAAGTCGGGATTGGTCTTTAAAAATATGGTCTCGGCTTGCGTTTTGCGAAGCAAACCTAGTAGAAAAACACATCTGGGTTGGGGCCTGGGGAGGGTCATGTCTGGTCTTGAGGCATCGTAAGTCGGGATTGGTCGTAAGAAACATGGCCTCGGCTGGCGCTGAGGAAGTCAGTGTCATATACAAGAAATTGTGGGCCGCGCTATTGTGCAACCAGGTGTAGCCTAGCTCCTTCTAGAGCGACAAAAACTTCTGGACACGTCCATGAAGCGTCGGTCACGGGTAGAAGTTTTCATCGGAGTTGAAAAAAATCATGGAAGAACGCAGTGCCCCTGAAGCAAGATCCATGCGCCGTAGGATTGAAAACACCCTCCTCAACTTTTCCGAAACATATACAGGCGGTGTCTCTTCGTGAAAGATCCTGGCGCGCGCGCCCATGCCTAGGTTGTAAGTTGTAAGTGGCAAGCAAACACCACGAGAAAAAAAAACTCGACTAGTTTCTGACACGAAAACATGGGCCCCTTGCCCACCCCCCGCCCCCCAAACGCACCCCCACCATCGCACGGTTCCTTCCTTGCTGCCCCCCCCCGCACTCCCGGGCTGGGGCTGGGGGCTGCGGCTGAGGCTGGGGCTGGGGCTGCGGCTGCAGCTGGGCTGGGGCAGCTGCGGCTGCGGCTGGCTGGGGCTGGGGCTGTGGCCGGGGCCGGGGCTGGGGCTGGGGCTGGGGCTGAGGCTGCGGCTGCACCCCCCACCCCGCCGCTCCCTCCCCTCACCAGGACCCGGTCGGTACCTGGTCAGCACCTGGTGGGTAACCGGTAGGTAGGTAACCGGTCGGTAATCGGTCGGTAACCGGTGTAACCGGTCGGTAACCTCAAATTGCGTGTTTTTTGGGCTCCCGACCGGGTACCGACCCAGTACCGACCGGGTACCGAGCGGGTCTCGACCAGTCCTGTTTGGATCCAACCCGCGCGCGTGGTTGGGGGGTTGGCCAGCCCCACACAAGCCCCAGCCCCAGCCCCAGCCAGCCCCAGCCCCAGCCCCAGCCCCAGCCCCAGCCCCAGCCCCAGCCCCAGCCCCAGCCCCAGCCCCAGCCCCAGCCCCAGCCCCAGCCCCAGCCCCAGCCCCAGCCCCAGCCCCAAGCCCCAGCCCCAGCCCCAGCCCCAGCCCCAGCCCCAGCCCCAGCCCCAGCCCCAGCCCCAGCCCCAGCCCCAGCCCCAGCCCCATCCCCAGCCCCAGCCCCAGCCCCAGCCCCAGCCCCAGCCCCAGCCCAGCCCCAGCCCCAGCCCCAGCCCCAGCCCAGCCCCAGCCCCAGCCCCAGCCCCAGCCCCAGCCCCAGCCCCAGCCCCATCCCCAGCCCCAGCCCCAGGCCCAGCCCCACAGCCCCAGCCCCAGCCCAGCCCCCAGCCCCAGCCCCAGCCCCAGAGCCCCACCCCCAGCCCGCCCCAGCCCCAGCCCCACCCCCAGCCCCAGGCGCAGCCGCAGCCGCAGCCGCAGCCCCAGCCCCAGAGGTGGGCTGGAGGGGCTGGGCTGGAGGGGGGAGGGGGCTGGAGGGGCTGGAGGCGGCGGGGCTAGAGGGGCGGAGGGTTGGAGGGGCTGGAGGGGCTGGAGGCGGAGGGGCTGGAGGGGCTGGAGGCTGGAGGGGGCTGCAGGGGGCTGGAGTCAGATGCGAGTAGCATCATTAAGTCAAGCAGTTTTGTCCGCCAGACTGGCCTCCATCGAGAACAAAACAGGAAACAGATAACAATCTTCACGGAGCAAGTCCAAGATTTCTCAGGATTCATGACAAGGTCAAGCCCCGAAACTTGCAGGGCGGATCCCGGTTTTCAGCGATCTGAACCAAGTTTTTAATGTAATAAACCGCAGACAAATCCCAGATTTCAGATGAGTAGATCCAAGATTCTACTTAGACAGAACCCAGATTTCCGGCCACAAGACCGCAGACAGAACCCAGATTTCCGGCCACAAGACCGCAGACAGAACCCAGATTTCCGCAGACAGAACCCAGATTTCCGGCCACAAGACCTGAGAAAAAACCCGCCTGACGACACCGACTTTTGGGGATATGTTAAGCATTATATGGATTATTCAAGATATATATGTATATAGATATATTTACGGTTATGAGTTTGGGAACTCTACCTAGAATTGACTCATTTTCGCGCACTTCTCACCCTAATTTTAGCTACCCCTGAACCTCCAAGTAAAGCACGAGCAGCCCTAGATACAGCCTAAACCGCTTGGGCCCACCTTAAGGTACCGCGCCAACCTTGCCCGCGCGCTGCAGAGTCGCAATCACATGCCGCTGGTCTTCGATGAGCCACGCAGCTGCAACGCTTAGGGTGTAGGGTTGAGGGTTTGGGTTTAGGGCTTAACGAACCCGAGTCTGCGAGAGTTAGAGAGAGGGGCGCCTTGCAACCTGTTTGTAGAGCCCAGATAAATGGTTCACCGCAGCATCCTTCGTGATCCGAGTCCCTTGACCGAAAGAATTCTCTTGAGATGCTCCTATCTTCCCGGAGGGTTCGCTAAACCCGGAAGAAACCTTGAACCGTAAATCCTAAACCCTAAGCCCTGAACACCCTAAACAGGGTCCCCAGTGAAGCCTCGATTGTGTCCCTGCGGAGTCGCGCGAGAGCGAGGGCAGTGCGGGTGGCAAAAAACAGGGTCCCCAAACCCAAGTGCACGACCTTAGGCCCTGGAGGCTTGCAAAATGGAGTGTTTTTTTCATATTTTTCATGGTATGCAATCGCAGAGGGACAACACAGGCTCTAAACGCTTCCACCATGCCTGCGCGCTGCATGTGTTCAGGTCACAATCAGCTGTTGTCAGGGATTTGTTTAGGGCTTAGGGTTTAGGGTCAGTTCCCCAAAAGAAGTGGGAGAGGTGGACCAGCGAGCTCGACCGGAGCCTCGCAAAGGCCTGCAAAGCTTGGGCGTCTTCCGGGATCAGTAGCCCTCTACTTGGAGGTTCATGGGTAGCAGAGTAGGTAACCTTTAACCTTTAGTTTGCCTAGGTACTGGACAACTAGGGAGATTCATGGGTACTTGGAGGTAGGGTTATGGGTACTGCCCCTGAACCTCCAAGTACCTTTCCCGCCCCCGCCCCCTACAAAAACAAACAAGAGATCTCAAGTTGCAAAGAATGGACCCCGTGCGGAAAAAATCGTCCCGAGGTCAAAGTTACATGTTATCTTTGTCACGAAGACTACACACGTATCACAAGCCCTGTAACCCTTGGTTTGGATAAGAGACATGTGCATTTGTCGGTACCTGTATGGAGTTCGCTACATGACTTGGAGGTTCATGGGTATAGGTTTCAGTAGGGTCAGAAGTATGGTGACTATACTACTTGTAACCCCATGAACCTCGAAGGAAAGCCCCTAACCCTAAACCCTCAACCCTAAACCTAAACCATATGTAGAGAACAGCAAGAGGCCCACTACAGAGGGTTCCCACTAAAAGGCTCCTACCCGCAGGTTGTGTCCACCGCGCTGGGCAAACGAATGCGTCGAGACCTCGCTGGGGTTTTGGGTTTTGGCTTTAGGGTTTAGGTTTTAGGGTTTAGGTTTTAGGGTTTAGGTTCAGGGTTTAGGGTTTAGGATTTAGGTTTTTTAGGGTTTAGTTTGTTTCAAGGGTCCCTGAATCTATGGGTGCCGGGGGCTATTTAGGGTTTGGGTTCTTCGCAGAAAGCCTGTGGCGAAAGGATTTGGGGCTTGGGGTTGTGGGTGGTGTGTTATGGGGTCCTGCTTGGGTTTTTCTTGTAGGTTTGCCCTGGTTTCCCGGGTGCAAGTTTGGAATCCTGCGAGTCGATCCTCATATGCAGATGCACTTAGGCAATCATAATAGAAACAGTAATATTTAGAATAAGAAGAAGAATACTATGAATAATAATGTTAGTATGAAAAATAACCTCAAAATGCCAACGCCCGGTCGAGCACCTCACCTTTGACCTTCGTAGGTAGGATCCCTAAACCCCAAATCCGTAAACCATCAAACATATCATCCTTTGACCTTTAGCTGCCCTCTAGGAAACTGGTGCCCAGCCCCTCAACATAGCTTGCAATCTCCCTACATAGGGGTTGGAATAACTACTAACACCCTAAACCCTAAACCCTAAACCCCAAACCCCAAACCCTAAACCCTTTTAAACCCTAAACCCTAAACCCTAAGCCTAAACCCTAAACCCTAAAATAGTAGGACCCAGAGTAGACCCTTACCCGTTGTTTTTGTCCTAGGCGACTCTGCGGTCTAGAAGAATATTCACTTGTGGTCCCGCATGACTTTATGATAAGAATCCCCCCCCCCCCCCAAAAAAAAAAAAAAAAACAAAGAGCCCAATACCCCTTAATTAAGGAATATTCCTTAGAATCATACTAAGGATCCCTATATGGTTTAAGTAATATTGCTTAACTAAGGGGTATTGGGCTCTCTGGGGTTAGCACTATTCTAATGGTGTAAGGCCCCGGTAGTATATGTTAAACCCTAAACCCCATATGAATACGTTATGTTGGATATCTTCTGGTTGTTCGATTGCTACATTGTAATATTCTTCTTTCATTTTATACTATGATGTTAGTACATTAAGCAGATTAATATAAGACAATATTGTATGCTCCTGCAATGTTAGTATATTAAGTAGCGGTTAATACAGTACAGCTTTCTTTTATCCTCCCGCAAGTGGCTTCGTGAGTCCGAGGTTGCCCAGCTGGTTGAACTCTAGCAGCCTGTGCTGTTGCAGGGATTGCTTGCAGGGAACCCCCTTCCACCCCCTCCCAAAAAAGCAGCTAATGCCCTGAACCATAGACCCCAGACCCTAGACCCTAAACCCCAGACCCTAAACCCTAAACCCTATACCCTAAACCTTAAATTCTACACCCTAAACCCTAAACCCTAAACCCTAAACCCTAAACCCTAAACCCTAAACCCTAAACCCTAAACCCTAAACCCTAAACCCTAAACCCTAAACCCTAAACCCTAAACCCTAAACCCTAAACTGAACTCCAAAAGCCTAAACTGAACTCCAGAAGCCTCAGATACCCGAAGTTCAGCATCTGTCAAGGCAGGGAGCAGGAGCAGCACGCCGCCGAGCCTCCTGAGATCAAAGCCGAGGAGGAGCTTAAGAGTTATAGGGCCCGGGGTTTAGGGTTTAGGGTTTAGGGTTTAGGGTTTAGGGTTCAGCGTTTAGGGGCTTTACTTGGAGGTTCATGGGTAATTATAAGAGGGTTGTAAGTACCCTAAATAGGGCTGTTTGCAGAGTTGCCATACTTATAGCTCTACTTACAACCATGAACCTCCAAGTAACCCCTTATACCAGCGTAACTGTATACGCCCTTTATGACCTCATACATCCTGCAGTGGTGCCCTTTCTTGTTTGGGGTTTCGGGTTCGGGTTCGTAGTATGTTGTGTGCAGCCGTCATTGTCTGTCTGTGCCCTCAGAGCTGAGGGCGTGAACCCAACAAGCGCGCTCCAAAAAGGGTTCAGAATTCAGGGTTTGCGTGGGACATAGGGTTTGGGGGGTTTGCTTTCGGTTTAAGGTTTGGTGTTTAGGCAGGGTTCCCCTCACCCACCTTTCCTGTGCAGGGAAGGAAAGTGATGTTTTTTTTAGGAGTAGGTCCGGAGTTGGCTTGAAATGGCATGCGGGCAGCTCGCATCGACCTACCCCGGACTGCTGCGTGCAAGTCGTACTTGATTGAAACATAATTTGGTTCGACCCTAAACCCTAAACCCTAAAAACCGGGCGACACTGCTGAAGGAAGACATGGCGCACAAAGCTTCGCTGTATCTGTCAGGAAGACAACCCGGAGGATGACGATGAGGACAAGAAGGAGAACTGTGCGACCCTAAACCCTAAACCCTTGTTAGGGTTTAGGGTTTAGGATTAAGGAACTCACCTTAAGTTGACA
Organism: Symbiodinium natans; assembly: GCA_905221605.1. NCBI lineage: Eukaryota > Dinophyceae > Suessiales > Symbiodiniaceae > Symbiodinium > Symbiodinium natans. Next base: position 787,981 of record CAJNDS010000668.1, read on the forward strand.
TTAAATCAATACAGGGGCACCGTACCGTCTGTATTAACGGGTACTGGACTCTTGGGGTCTTTAGGTTCTTCCGTTTTGGCTGCCTCTGCAAAACACCAATGGCAGCGTTTAGGGCCTATCTTGGGTTTAGGTTTAAATCCCAGAGTTTATGGCTTATTCTGCACGCGGCACTGACAAGCAAGACACAGCCTAACGGAACATGTTCAGAACATCGTTGAATATCGTGCTCTGGGTGGGGGTTGTGGGGAGGGGGGGAATGAGACATTGTCTGGCTGGGGGACAAGTCGCAGTTCAGGCGCAGGAACTCTTACCAGCTGTGTGGCCGGTATATATGGGGTGCCCTGTGCGACCTACAACATCTCAGCAGTGCTTCGTCTCTCTCTGCGCTGTGGAGCCCTTTCCATAAGTTTCGCATGTGCTCTTAAGGAGGAAGCGGACGAGGATGCCCACAACGAGGACTTGCTTGTGCGAAAGTTCCATTATGGGTGGGAGAGATTTGGTTGGCTTCCTTGGTCATGCCCAGAACATGAGACAGCCAACAAAGATGCCTTATTCTTCTTATAGAGCCCCCAAAACCCGCTGTGAGTGGGTTAGAGTTTGGGTACCCTAAACTCTAGGGTTTTGGGGTTCGGTTTTGGGGTTCAAAAGGGTATATATCGGGTTTGGGTTTTAGGGAGCTTGGGAACCAGTTGCGAAAGGGCTTGGGAGCCTACACTGGCAGGTCGGAAGACGGACTGAGGCAGGTACTCCCTTATGGCTCCCTAGAGTTATTACGATAATAACCTTGAAACCCTGTATTCCAAGTAGCAAGGCCCTTATATTACAAGATCTATAACACTGGCCAATGGACTTTTTAAAGATTCACCCCCGTGGGGTTGGTTGAAAGAAATAGCTGAACCCTGTAGCCGGCGTATGCTAGTTCAGGAAGCGGACGAGGATGCCCACAACGAGGACTTGCTTGTGCGAAAGTTCCATTATGGGTGGGAGGGATTTGGTTGGCTTTCTTGGTCATGACCAGAACATGAAACAGCCAACACAGATGCCTTCAAAAGATGGACTACCTTGTGCCTGCCACAAGGCTCCCAAAACACGATGTGAGTGGGTTTCGAGTTTGGGTACCCCAAACCCTAAACCCTAAACCCTGAACCCCAAACCCTAAACCCTATCCGTAAACCCTAAACCCTAAACCCTAAACCCTGAACCCTGAACCCTGAACCCTGAACCCTAAACCCTAAACCCTAAACCACCTTTCGGCACCAGGACGCCTGCTCGCAGGAAGAGGGGGATCAAGCGGATGAGGCCCGGATGCATCCTTAGACCGGCGCCCGGCTCCCAACAACCTTCTTGGTAGCCCAGTGGTACCCTTTACACCTTTTTTTTGTTTTAGGGGTTTAGGGTTTAGGGTTTAGGGTTTAGCGTTTAGGGGGTTCCCATTAAAAACCCAAAAGGGTGCCCTTATTCAATATGGTTACTGGGCTACCAAACTGTAGTTCGTGCTTGACACGATTTGTTGGTTTCCGAAATTAGGGGTACCTTGTTGGGGTCCTTATTATATGGGGAGCTTCTCTAAAACACCCTACACCTCGAAACCCAAATTGTTTTGACAATTTTTTGTGGGCGGGGGCGGACAGGGCGGACGGGGCGGAGGGGGGGGTGGGGGGGGCAAACCGGGGGGGCTGTGGCCGGGGGAGGGGGGGATCCTTTTGAAATCCATCATGCGCGCATGGTGTTTGCAAATGGTTGGGGGTGCTGCCACCCCAACCCCCCGCTTGGTTAAGCCGTGCAAGCTTACTTCAAATTATACCTATGAATCTATTGAAGCCCTTGTAAAGGGTTTTGGCTTTGGGTTTTGGGGTTTACATGGTAGTTTGTTCTAAGTAGGGGTTACAAAGGACCCTAATAAGGCTACCACAAGGAGCTCCTTTGCCCTGATCCCTAAACAATAGGCAAGTCAGGAGGTACCTTACATCGTTCAAGGTACCCAGAGACCCCAATAACCCCCCCCCCCCTCCCCCTCTGTGTAAGCAACATACCTTAAGACAATAATAAGGGTCCCTATATGGTGTAAGGTTTGTTCCTTAGTTAAGGGGTGTGAGGCTCTTTGGGTCCGAAACCCGAAACCCGAAACCCTAGCCCTAAACCCTAAACCCTAAACTCGAAACCCTAAATCATGTGTCTAAACCCCCCTCAACTCAAAGGGCTTTGGGTTAGGGAGTATCTTGTTTCCTAGAACCCAGGGTTTTGTTACAGGGCTCGGGTTCCCTTAGAAGCCCCTTTTGAAACCAAAAATGGCACCCTTACTATTTCCACGTTACTCCTGGGTCTAGTTAAACCCCAATCCTGAACCCTGAATGCTAGGAATACCTTGCAGAGGGTCTCCAGGGGCCAACCCGGAAGTGAACCTAGGACAGTGTCAGGTGGGTTGCTAGTAGCGTCTTAGTAAGAGGCTTATCTACACCCGAGGGTTTAGGGTTTCGGGTTTAGGGTGTAGGGTTTAGGGAAGTTTAGGGTTTAGGGAAGTTTAGGGCTTAGGGAAGTTTAGGGTTTAGGGAAAGAGGCTTGCAGAAGCAGCGGCGACCCACCTGTAAGCCCTTCGACCCTCAAAACCCTTTCATACCGTGCTACTGGGCTCTTGGGGTTGCAGCCTTTTCCAGGGCGCAGAAGCGGACCGGGATAATCAGGCCACTGCCAGGGTCTCCAGCAGAGAGTTTTGGGGTTTAGGGTTTTAGGGTTTAGGGTTTTAAGGTTTTGGGGTTTTGGGGTTTGGGGGTTTGGGGGTTTTGGGGTTTCAGGGTTTTAGGGTTTTGGGGTTTTGGGGTTTTAGGGTTTTAGGGTTTTGGGGTTTTGGGGTTTAGGGTTTTAGCGTTTTAGGGTTTTGGTGTTTTGGGGTTTTAGGGTTTTACAGTTTTGGGGTTTTGGAGTTTTAGGGTTTCAGGGTTTTAGGGCTTTGGGGTTTTGAGGTTTTAGGGTTTTAGGGTTTTGGGGTTTAGGGTTTTAGGGTTTTAGGGTTTGGGGGTTTTAGGGTTTTGGGGTTTTAGGGTTTTAGGGTTTCGGGTTTAGGACGTTGGCAAGCAGGTCGCAACCAGGGTTTAGGAATTAGGGTGTTACCTGAAACCTAAACCTTTGGGCTTTGGGATTTTTGCGCTCTTCAGGGTTTCGTTTTTTGCGGTTCCGGTGTCTCTTCACAACGAGCTACGAGAAATTCGCTTGTAGTTTTTTTTTGGGCGGGCAGAGTTCATCTCGGGTGCAGGGGTTTTGCTTTCGAGGTTCAGAGTGTAGGGCTATGGGGTTTCGGGGTTTGAGGGAATTCGGCGTTGAGGGTTTTTGGGCTGTTTTAGGCTTGTACGGCTTCCCTGGTGTCTCAACGGCCTGCTCTTTCGGGGACCGCGTACTCCATACCTGGCCTCCCGGCCTAGGCTGGCCCCCCCCGCAAGGCTGCAGTTTGCAATTTCCGCCTGCTTCCTACGCAGGAGCTCCAAGCGGATGAAGGCTGTGTGGCCGGAGAGGGAGAGGAAGAGGAGGAGGAGGTGGCCTGCACGAGAGACTGTAAGGCATCGAATGCTCCCGTAAAACAACGGTGTCACCTAGAATCCGAGAGCCTTGACCGCTTTCTTTTTCATGTCAAGATTTTCCCCTTATGTGGATTTTTGCCGAGTCGTGGCACTGACAGCAACAACGCAACTGGAGCACCAAAGGCCCGCTACTCCCTGGAGCCTGATACTTAGTTACTTGGCCAGGTTGATGATGAGATCGAAGAAGCAGAGGGAGAGCAGGAGGAGGAGGACCATGCATCTAAATCCGCCTCTTGGCTGCAGGCTTGGCTGCGCGATTTCGTGTATGGGCCGCGCGATCATGATTGCCAACTTTGCGTAAGACGGTCCTTGGCCCGATACCGATACCTCTCAGGGAGCATACCCAGTAACATGGGGGTGGGTCAACCGCCCCCTTTCTACGAACTCATATTGTCATTTTCCTTGTTTTTCTAACAGTCCTGAATAGGGATGATAGTAGGGGGTACGATAATCCCTATTAAGGACTGTTAGTATAAGGGGGAACATCCCAGCATGCAGCCCTAGAGCCCCAGAATTAAGGACTGTTAGTATAAGGGCCAACATCCAAAGCTTCCTAACTTAAGGAAGCCAGGGCTGCGAGCCGACTGATGGCTGTATACTTTCACAGGTCTCCAAAGATGAAGCCGAAGCCCATGCGAAACCCGAATCGAGTCCACCCTAAACCCTAAACCCTAAACCCTAAACCCTAAACCCTAAACCCTATACCCTAAACCCTAAACCCTGTAACCCTATGACCCTGTAACCCTATAACCCTATAACCCTAGACCCCAAGCCCTAAAGATCGACAGGAGGAGCACGCAAAGCAGCTCCTGGAGACGCCAGTACCACCTCAAGAGGCTGACACAAGTGGTTCGACCTTGTTGCCCGCAGAGCCCTAAACCCTAAACCGTAAACTTAACCCTAGCTCTAATGCCTTTTTGGGATCCTTATCTAGGAAACCGCTTTTATTCGGTGTTACGGATCCTTTGCCAATCCCTTGATAGAAAAACAGGCACTCTTACATTCCTAGAAGCGGTTTTGGGCTTTCTGGGCTGCTCTTCAGAGAGCATTCGGGTTTAGGATTGGATGTCCACCAATCTTAAGTTTAAGTCTTAGTTGCGATAAGTTAGTTTGTTCCAATAAGTTTCGTACGGCATTGTTGCGAAGGTGAAAATGGTTCCTGAAGAGGTCAATGTGGAAAGAAGATGAACCTCCATACAATGGACCACCGACATTCAAGCAGCTTTCGCAGATGAACAAAAACCGGCACACCTAGATAATATAGGGATCGGAAGAAGTACTACTAGTATTCCCTTATGGCCCTTGAGAACCATACTATAATGACCCCAACGCCCTATTCTAATTTCTCAGGCCCCTATAATAGACGTTATGGAGCCTTTCCCTTGTCAAGTAGTCAGAGCTTTGTTTGCATACGTGGCCTGTCGCGTTCCGTGGCTCGAACCGCTGGCCTAACAAACGTGATGAGCGATTGAACCCTCTACCTGACAGCGTGAGTTTGCCCTGGAAGGGAGGCACCAGTCCCTTTTGGCGGGTTGTCGGCTACTCTTGGTACATCCTGCATCAGCTCCAAGGGAACCTGAACTTGAAGAAGCTATCCCTGTGGCAGGGAGATCGCCGAAGCATTTGCGCGTCCTCTCTGCTAGAGTCTGAAGAAGAAATGATGCAACCATGAGTCGAACCCCTAAACCCTAAGCCCTAAACCCTAAACCCTAAACCCTACACCCTACACCCTACACCCTACACCCTAAACCCGTACCAACAAGCCGCAGTTCCCTAGAACCCTGTTTTTGGGGCTATTTTTTCTACATACTTTGGCGGTCCAGGCAACCCTAAACCCTAAACCCTAAACCCTAAACCCTAAACCCCTTGAACCACTAATCCCCTAAGCCCTCATAATCTGAAAAGGCTTCTTCGGTGGCAACTCTCGGCCCCTACATCTTTGCCTCTTGCCACGAGGAAGCTCCTCTGCAGTTGTCGTTAGGGTTTAGGGTTTAGGGTTTAGGGTTTAGGGTTTAGAGTTTAGGGTTTAGGGTTTAGAGTTCAGGGTTTAGGGTTTTAGGGTTTAGGGTTTGCGGTTTCGGGTTCAGGGCACAAGGCTCTGTGTCTCTGGGTTTTTTTAAATTATATTACGTCTACATTGTTAACACACAGGGGCTGACTCTGAGTCAGCGTCCAGGGAATGCCCTGTAAACCCGAGGCCTTAAACCCTAAACTCTAAACCCTAAACCCTAAACCCTAAACCCTAAACCCTAAACCCTAAACCCCTCACTCCTAACCTTGGCTGCCGATCAAAGCCTTAGGGTTCCGACTTTTCTTCGCAGAACTTGGGGCTTCTGCTCAGGGTTTAGGGTTTAGGGTTTAGGGTTTAGGGTTTAGGGTTTAGGGTTTAGGGGGTTGGGGTTTAGGTTTCTAGATTCTAGTTAAGGTTCAGGCAACGGGGTGGCAGGTGTTTTTTTTTTTCGCCGCCGTTTGTGGCGGGGTCTCCCTAACCCTAAACCCTAAACCCTAAACCCCGGGTGGCTTAGGGCTTCATGCAGGCAAGCCTGTGGGCATCGCGATGGAGAAGAGCGTAGGTTGGTTGAACTTGAATTTCAGGGTCCAGGGCCGTATGTTTTTTTTAGGAATTCCGGTGTTTGCACTTTGGGTTTCCTTGTCTTAGGGTTTAGGGTTTAGGGTTTGTAGGGTTTAGGGTTTAGGGTTTAGGGTTCTTTGTTTCTGGAACCCTCAGCCAGGACGTGCTGCACTATCTCCAGCCTCAGTGCGCAACTCGGGGGGGCTGCATGCAAGCTTGAAGGCCTCCAGTTCTGCCTTGTCAGCCTTGGGTTTAGGGTTTAGGGTTTAGGGTTTTGGGTTTAGGGTTTAGGGTTTAGGGTTTAGGGTTTAGGGTTTGGGTTAAGACATCATGGGCCCGAAAACCCCAACGCCCAAAGCCCCAAATCCCCAAATCGCCCACTACCCCAGACCCTCCAAAACCACCCCCCACACCCCCAAAAACCATATAAGGGGTATTGCATTTGCTGACCATGCTCAACTTTATGCCTAAACCCTAAACCCTAAACCCTAAACCCTAAACCCTAAACCCTTAAGAACTACCGCAGATCGGCTCGAGGTTTGTTTGCTACTGCGCCGTGGGTCAGAAGCCAAAGTTGCTACAGAACCCGAACGAAGGCTGCTCGCCTATGAGTTCCCAGGAATGGGAGTTTAGGGTTTAGGGTTTAGGGTTTACGGTTCCGGGAATTCCACTTTGAAGTTCAAGCAGGGGTGCTCTTTGATTGGAAAAAGGGTCTCATTGTTACCGTCTATACATTTAAGACTGAAAACTGCAGGGCTCTCCGACCCCCAAATAGTCGGATCCCCTTACAATAGGACCCGAATATGGTACCCCCACCAGCGAGCATCACGAGCATCAGCTGGGTGGCGCTCTGTGGGCAGCACCCTGCCCAACGAGCAAGCATCAGCTTCGCTGCCCTTTGCGTACCAGCCCCCCACCGCCGAGCATGACGAGCATCGGCTGGGTGGCGCTCTTTGGGCAGCAGCCTGCCCAACGAGCATCATGAGCATCAGCTTCGCCTTTGCGTAGCAGCCCCCCACCAGCGAGCATCACGAGCATCAGCTGGGTGGCGCTCTTTGGGCAGCAGCCTGTCCAACGAGCATCATGAGCATCAGCCCCCCACCAGCGAGCATCACGAGCATCAGCTGGGTGGCGCTCTTTGGGCAGCAGCCTGCCCAACGAGCATCATGAGCATCAGCTTCTCCGCCCTTGGCGTAGCAGCCCCCCACCATTGGGCAGCAGCATGCCCAACGAGCATCATGAGCATCAGCTTCGCTGCCCTTTGCGTAGCAGCCCCCCACCAGCGAGCATCACGAGCATCAGCTTCGCTGCCCTTGGCGTAGCAGCCCCCCATCAGCTGGGTGGCGCTCTTTGGGCAGCAGCCTGCCCAACGAGCATCATGAGCATCAGCTTCGCTGCCCTTTGCGTAGCAGCCCCCCACCAGCGAGCATCATGAGCATCAGCTTCGCTGCCCTTGGCGTAGCAGCCCCCCACCAGCGAGCATCACGAGCATCAGCTGGGTGGCGTTGGGCAGCAGCCTGCTCAACCAGCATCATGAGCATCAACTGCCCTTTGCGTAGTAGCCCCCCACCAGCGAGCATCACGAGCATCAGCTGCGTGGCGCTCTTTGGGCAGCAGCCTGCCCAACGAGCATCATGAGCATCAGCCCCCCACCAGCGAGCATCACGAGCATCAGCTGGGTGGCGCTCTTTGGGCAGCAGCCTGCCCGACGAGCATCATGAGCATCAGCTTCGGTGCCCTTTGCGTAGCAGCCCCCCACCAGCGAGCATCACGAGCATCAGCTGGGCGGCGCTAGCAGCCCCCCACCAGCGAGCATCACGAGCATCAGCTGGGTGGCGCTCTTTGGGCAGCCTGCCCAACGAGCATCATGAGCATCAGCTTCGCTGCGCTTTGCCTAGCAGCCCCCCCACAGCGAGCATCACGAGCATCAGCTGGGTGGCGCTCTTTGGGCAGCAGCCTGCCCAAAGCGCATCATGAGCATCAGCTTCGCTGCCCTTTGCGTAGCAGCCCCCACCAGCATCACGAGCATCAGCTGGGTGGCGCTCTTTGGGCAGCAGCCTGCCCACCGAGCATCATGAGCATCAGCTTCGCTGCCCTTTGCGTAGCAGGCCCCCCCGTGAGCATCACGAGCATCAGCTGGGTGGCGCTCTTTGGGCAGCAGCCTGCCCAGCGAGCATCATGAGCATCAGCTTCGCTGCCCTTTGCGTAGCAGCCCCCCACCAGCGAGCATCACGAGCATCAGCTGGGTGGCGCTCTTTGGGCAGCAGCCTGCCCAAAGAGCATCATGAGCATCAGCTTCGCTGCCCTTTGCGTAGCAGCCCCCCACCAGCAAACATCACAACATCAGCTGGGTGGCGCTCTTTGGGCAGCAGCCTGCCCAACGATATGAGCATCAGCTGGGTGGCGCTCTTTGGGCAGCAGCCTGCCCAACCAGCATCATGAGCATCAGCTTCGCTGCCCTTTGCGTAGCAGCCCCCCACCAGCGAGCATCACGAGCATCAGCTGGGTGGCGCTCTTTGGGCTGCCCAGCGAGCATCACGAGCATCATCTTCGCTGCCCTTTGCCTAGCAGCCCCCCACCAGCGCGCATCACGAGCATCAGCTGGGTGGCGCTCTTTGGGCAGCAGCCTGCCAACGAGCATCATGAGCATCAGCTTCGCCGCTGGCCTTTGCCTAGCAGCCCCCCACCAGCGAGCATCACGAGCATCAGCTGGGTGGCGCTCTTTGGGCAGCAGCCTGCCCAACGAGCATCATGAGCATCAGCTTCGCTGCCCTTTGCGTAGCAGCGAGCATCAGCTGGGTGGCTCTCTTTGGGCAGCAGCGCATCAGCTTCGCTGCCCTTTGCCTATAGCCTAGCAGCCCCCCACCAGCGAGCATCACGAGCATCAGCTGGGTGGCGCTCTTTGGGCAGCAGCCTGCCCAACGAGCATCATGAGCATCAGCTTCGCTGCCCTTTGCGTAGCAGGCCCCCCCGTGAGCATCACGAGCATCAGCTGGGTGGCGCTCTTTGGGCAGCAGCCTGCCCAACGAGCATCATGAGCATCAGCTTCGCTGCCCTTTGCGTAGCAGCCCCCCACCAGCGAGCATCACGAGCATCAGCTGGGTGGCGCTCTTTGGGCAGCAGCCTGCCCAGCGAGCATCATGAGCATCAGCTTCGCTGCCCTTTGCCTAGCAGCCCCCCACCAGCGAGCATCACGAGCATCATCTTCGCTGCCCTTTGCGTAGCAGGCCCCCACCAGCGAGCATCACGAGCATCAGCTGGGTGGCGCTCTTTGGGCATCATGAGCATCAGCTTCGCTGCCCTTTGCCTAGCAGCCCGAGCATCACGACATCAGCTGGGTGGCGCTCTTTGGGCAGCAGCCTGCCCAACGAGCATCATGAGCATCAGCTTCGCTGCCCTTTGCCTAGCAGCCCCCCACCAGCGAGCATCACGAGCATCAGCTGGGTGGCGCTCTTTGGGCAGCAGCCTGCCCAGCGAGCATCATGAGCATCAGCTTCGCTGCCCTTTGCGTAGCAGGCCCCCACCAGCGAGCATCACGACCGTCAGCTGGGTGGCGCTCTTTGGGCAGCAGCCTGCCCAACGAGCATCATGAGCATCCGCTTCGCTGCCCTTTGCGTAGCAACCCCCCACCAGCTAGCATCACGAGCATCAGCTGGGTGGCGCTCTTTGGGCAGCAGCCTGCCCAACGAGCATCATGAGCATCAGCTTCGCTGCCCTTTGCCTAGCAGCCCCCAGCGAGCATCACGAGCATCAGGAGAGGGCGCCCCTAAACCCTAAACCCTAAACCCTAAATAGGAACCTTTCTTAGGGCTTGGCTCCTGACGGCCTTAGTCGAGATATCTTCGGGGAGGTTCAGCCCTTACCCCACCCAAAGGAGTAGACCTTTACTTTTGGGATGTTCCCCCTTCTGCTAGCAGCCCTTAGTAGGGATTCTAGTACCTATCATAATCCCTGCCCTATTAAGGACTACTAGCATAAAGGGGGTGATCATCCCAACCTCTATTCCTAATGACTAGTTACGGCGTCTTGGGTTTCCTTGGAGGGCTTGCAGGCTTTGTGGGCTTTAAAGTTTACAAAGGGAGCCAATCCCCCTCTTTCGCGCCCCCTCCGTCCCCAAAAGGCGCTGTGACATCAAGCAAGGCATCACACTAGAAACCCCAAACCCTAAACACTCAACCCCAGACCCAAGCACGAACCCTAAACCCTAAACCCCTAAACCCCTAAACCCCTAAACCCCTAAACCCCATTCATGATTCATTTGTCCTAAGTCTCCGTTAGAGATCTTTGCGTGCCTCTCGCATGGATCGTCCGCAAGACCACTTGCATAAACCCCTAAACCCTAAACACTAAACTCCCCAGGGACTTTCCCAGGTCAACCGCCACGTCTTGAAGGCGTCGTTGAAGGTCGCCCCCAGGGGCTTACTAAGGAGGGGGTGGGGGGGACGAGAGAGGGTTTTTTGGGACTTGGGGTTCAGGATTGAGGGTTCAGGATTTAGGGTTGAGGGCCCTTCTGTTGATGTTTTTGACTTTCGTTGCGACTTCTTCCAGGCTCGAAGGTCGTGGCTGTAAGATCCTTCCGAATCCTGTCCTTGATTGGGTGGCCTGCCTTCCCAACACCTGGGAACTTCGGGCGTATTGACCTTTCCTTAGAGGTTCATGGGTAGCTATCAGAGGGTTGCAAGTATGGTAACTTCCCTTGAACCCCCAAGTATTATACCTAGCTTGCCAATCAACCTTTTGGCGCATGGCGTGCAGATCGAGTTCTCGTCGATCCACACGGCAGTCCTGCTGGGTTCACAACCGTCAAACACATAATCGCCGAATGAGCTGACTACACCCTAAACCCTAAACCCTAAACCCTAAACCCTAAACCCTAAACCCTAAACCCTAAACCCTAAACCCTAAACCCTGACACAGGTGACCTGATGCCCGTCTACCATGAGGTTATTGGAAATTGGCTACCTGTCGCGCCAGCCGACAGGAAGAACCCTCGTCGGAGCTTAGCTAAGGCAGCGGGGGTGTAGGGTTTAGGGTTTTAGGGTTTTAGGGTTTTAGGGTTTAGGGTTTAGGGTTTAGAGTTTAGGGTTTAGGGTTTAGGGTTTATGGTTCCGAACCCATCGCATGGTCATTCAGGGCCCAGGTAGCCCACTGGTATCCTTTACTTTTGTTGGGTTATGGGCTCCCTTATAAAATACCCAACCCAAAGAAGGGTAGGGAGTATACATCAAACTACGATGCGCCTTTGTCATGAAGTACTTTTTAACGTGAAACGTCTAGATTCTGAACTAAGGGCTCTGGGGAAGCTAAATCGTGAGCCCCCAAATTTGGCCGTAGGTTAGTACAGCGCAGCCCCCCCTTTCATAGCGGTCGTAGGATTTGGGTCTTAGGGCTTGGGTTGAGGGTGTACTTCATTCAGTTGTGGGGGGGGGGGGGGGGGGATGGGTCTTGAGCTCTTTGATGGTTTAACCTTCAAAAGGATGCAGCCTTGCCTTGGGGATCCGTTTGCAAACCCCTTTTGGGAAGGAAGCGAGCACATGAGGAGCATATTCAGCCGGTAGGTGCAACCTGGTTGGTGTGCGTTCATGTCCGATTTTGTCTGCATCGCCCTAGCGGTTTGTAGACTTCATTGCGCTGTTTCGTTGAGTACGTGGGTCATGCTGGTTGTTCCCCACCATTTGTCGGACAGGGTGGGTAGATGCTTGAGGAGTGTAGGGTTCCATTTGGTTCCCCCAGCCCCTAACAGTTCATCACCGCTTTGACCGCTGGATTCCATGATCAAGTCTGAAAGCGCAGTGTGACTTTGGAAGGCACAATGCTGGTTTGCAGGTGTTGCTGGGTTTAGGGTGAAGGGTTGAGTTTTAGCCATGTGAATTGGCCAAGCTGTCGCTTATTTTCAAAGGCCTACTGGGTTTCGCAATGTCCGGCCTGCCATGACGGATGTTTGTGGAGATGACAACTGCTGCACCTACATTGGTGGCAGTCCTTCCATGCAGCTCCTCTATGCTGCGGCGAGCAGCACTTACGTGCCCAGGCTTTGCCCACTTCGACACCGAAGTAGTTGCACCCTAAACCCTAAACCTTAGTGCCGGTGGCAAACGAAACTCAAAGCCTAAGCAAGTTGAATTGAACTTCGTAGTTGGTGTTACCAGCCTACAAACCCTCATAGCTCCACTAACACCAGCGCGAATCCTACGAGCATGCGGCAAGATTCACCTTATTTCCCCTGCTTGGCGGTTGAGGGTTTAGGGCTACTCGGAAGTTCCTGGGTAGTCATAAGTAGGGTTAAAGTACCCTACATGGGGACTACCCATGCACCTCCAAGTAGTGTGGTGCTTATAAGGCCTTCGGCATAGCAAAGGACAAATCAGATGCTGGGGTTTGAATGAGGCGACAGCCCCTAGAAGCCTTGAACCTAAAAGTGCTAAGCCTGACCAATCGGGCTTAAGGTTTATAAATTTCGGGGCTTACTTAGCGGTTCATGGGTAGGGTTAGAAGTATGGTAGCTATACTAATCACCCTATTTAGGGCTCCGGACTTGCACCCCACTTTTTAGTACCCTTGAACCTCGAAGTAGGGGGTTGTGGGGTTTAGAGTTTAGGAGCCCCATGACGTCACACTTCCCACGACCCTACTGAACTACTGAAGGCAGTCATAGGTTCGCTGGCCTTCACGCGGGACATGGCAGAAGTTGCAGGGGCCTACATCTACGTGCCTCGGCCCGCTTGTAGGTTTAGCTGGGGATTCTTTTTATGAGCCAAGGTGTATCGGCCTGGCTTGGAGGTTCATGGGTAGTTATAAGTAGGGTTATATGTATGGTAAGTGTACTTATAACCTGTTTAGGTTACTTACTGGGATCATGCTAGGGCCTTTGCCCTTCTGCGAAGGGTTTGCTATAGTCCCTTCTTTCAACAAAGAAGCTCCATTAAACCCTGAACCCTAAACCCTCCTTGCCTGCCTTTTGCGAGTAAAATCTTTTCCGAAGCAGGAGGGTTGAACGCTGGCAGTTGCTTGATGCCCTGGTGCCCTGGGTGTTTTTCGCGTTTGGGGGCTTTTGGGGTTCTGGTCCAAACGCTGAATCCAAGTCCTGGGTTGTGTCAGTTCGACCACCGCAACCTGGGGGCTGAGGGGTTCCGGGTCGAGCAGGCTGTATAAGGTTTGGGGTCCCAGAATGTAGGAGATCTCAGCTCCATCCGACTTCCTGTTTCCTGTCAAAATTGAAACCTAGCCGACACGAGACCCTAAACCCCAAACCCTAAACCCGAGACACCCTGAAGTTTTTACCTACAGGGTAAATAGGCTGCAGGGAAATGGAGCTGCGGGTGCTCAGAGATAGATAGGTGTCCTTAGGCCCTATAAAGCCTAAGAACCCAGAGCAGGCCGTTTTTCCCTTTTATTATGGTTCCCTTATTATAAGCCCCATAAAGCCAAAAAGGGCACCCTTTTATTTACTGTTGGGTCTAGTAGCCCTAAATTAGCCTAAACCCCATTCCTAGGTTACTCTTGGGTTTAGCTACTGTAGGGCCTAAGGCTATGGGTTTCAGAACCCTAAACCCTAAACCATGAACCCTAAACCCTAAACCCTGTTTTGTTCCTGGGTTACTCTTGGGGTTAGAGCCCTGCGCCCTAAACCCGATAAGGCCCCTCGGGCGATGACACTCATCATGTATGCGGTCGGCGGCTGCGTGGCAGTTCTTTGGATCCTGGGATCCCCAGAGTTGCTCTTTTTTGGGTTTAGGGTTTGGGGTTTAGGGTGTAGGGTTTAGGGCTTGGGGTTTGGGGCTTGGGGTTTGGGGTTTGGGGTTCTCTCCGTTCATTCCTTGATTGCGTTGCATTCTAAAGCCCCAGGAAAGCAGGACATGGTCCTTCTAGTTGCCTGGCGAACGTGGAACCCAGGATCTTGATGGTTGCCTCTCGCTGCTGTGCGCCGTTCTGCTGCGCAGCATCCCTGCGGGATGTGCCACACCCATGTCCTCTTCAGTGCACGTCAAAGAGCGCGCAGTGCATGGACTACCCCTTCATGATCGCCCTCGGCGGCGAGATCTGCATCTTCATACCCATGTACATAGACTCGGTGTTGTGGTTCAGGGGTGAGAAGAGCTTAGGACTATTTGGCTGCTGCAAATTCTTCGGGTCTGCTGGATTCTTTGTGCTATCATCGGCACAGCATTCGCGGTGAAGAAGTACCAGCTCATGCGAGTGCAAGTGGTGCGAATAGCAGGAAATCCTCTGCCAAGCAACCGACAACCCGATCCAGGAAATGTGGTGGTTGGCGTGCCTGTAGCTCTCAGGCCTGCTGCAAACGGTGCGTAAACATTAACTCGCTATAGGCCTTTTGGATATGACATATATAATGTTACGTTTTCCCTCATTGGGTTTGAGAGGACCATGTTTAGGACTATTTTTCAGAGGGTTTTAAGGGCCGTCCACATAGATCGTGCCCAGCGTCATTTGTGACGCAGGGCTTCTGCTCGAGTTGTTTCAACCCCAAAACCGCGGTTTTCCTGAAGCCTTAGTTCCCTTCTTTCGGGGTTGCTTTCCAGGCTACAGGGTGTGAATCCAGGTGTCCATTCCTCTAGATACGATTCTGCCACTACAGGTGCCCGTCACAGAAAGCACAAATCTTGAATATTCTTGAATCGTCTCAGTGTGGTGTATAAGCATCTACTTTATCAACCTGAGCCTGCTTGCATCTGAACTGAACACCAGTGAACGCAATTGAGGGCTCCCGCGGGCTGATTGAAGAACGTGATCGCCGACCTGCAGAGCACGGATGTGGATGCGCCAGGATGGCTCTAATCTCCGGGCACAGACTCTAGCGACCAGGTCCTCTTGACAGCTGAAACTGACATGCTGGGAGGAGGAGGGAGGAGTTGCCCACGTGGGACAAGAGAGTCCCCAAATGAAAGCGGCCTTGACGTGTGAAGGACCTCTCGAGGTCTGCACCGCCCTTGTCGCCCGCCTTAAAACAATCTCCAGGCAGCGCTGCTTTTGTCAAAGTGGTGAATCCAGGGCGCAATCACGTCCAAGCCACAAAAACCCTAAACCCTGAACCCACATTGTCAAGCCCTCAACCCCAAACAGCTCCCCAAACTGAACAATCCCGACATCCCTCCCAGCGCGAACTTAGGAAACACGATGCCTGCCAAGTCACCTACAAGGGTTCCCAGGAGCCGTGGCCTTTGCGGTTTTTTGGCAGGTTGAGTCGAGGCAACAAGAGGGGCCCTACGAAAGAGAGTGCACTGAGCAAAGACTTCAGGGTCTTTTTTTGAGACTAAAAGGGTGTTGAGGTTTCCAGTATTCCTAGGTCCATACTAAACCTGGAGTTTCTGGGCGTGCAAACTGAGTCACCAATAATTAGTCCAAACGGCGGATTTGGGGCAATGACAAACTTGAACCATGATTACTGTCATTATGTGCTGTTTAGTAGCAACAGCACTATCACTGCTTATGGGACTGACTGACTCCAAGCCTGTTTTCACCTGAAATGCGACCACCCTAATCGGTTGTGAAGAAGGAGCGCACCTCCATCGTCCCATAGGGCCCGTCGAAGTCTTCATCTTGCGAAAGGGCTTCGCTACGCAAGAACTCCTAAGCCTACTGCGAGAAGACTTCCTGTATGATGGAACTGAACCCTAAACCCTATACACCTTAATTAAGGAATTACTTATGTGGAACTTGGCATCCCTGGGTGCCAAAGAAATTAAGGAATTTCGAAAAAAACTCGGGTCATGGTTGTCACTTCACGGGTCCCTCAAGACCTCGTGGTTGAAACCCCCTAAAACCCCTTAAAACCCTTAAACCCAGTAAAGCACTGAAGGCTCTCAACCCTGTACCCAGAGAGCCCAAGACCCTTTAATTAAGCAAGATTCCTTAAACCATATAGGGATCCTTAGTATGATTTAAGGAATATCCCTTAATTGAGGGGTATTGGGCTCTTAAGGGTAAAGAAGAAGGAGGCCGGCGTTCTCAAGGTGCGCTTTGAGAATAGCGGCGGGAAGGAGGTGAAATGGCTGCGGCCCTTCGCCGGCAACTGCGAGCGGGTTTGGGCTTTGCTTATATAGGGTTTAGGGTTTAGGGTTTAGGGTTTGGGGTGTCCGCCAATCCTCCAAGTAAACCAAACCAAAGGTTGAACTGAACTGGTGGCTTAGGGTTCGTATATCCGAGTGAGGGTTGCCGAGGTGTTTGCGCTGGGTTGTGCGTATGATAAATTGCCGGGGCTTGGGAATGAACGGTTGCTGTTTATAGCAGCTAGAGAGAGATTGAAAATCCAAGCGTGAAACCCTAAACCCTAAACCCTAAACCCTGAACCCTGAACCCTAAACCCTAAACCCTAAACCCTAAGCCCTGTTCTAGAACCTTGAACTATCAGTTCGCATCACCAACTTGGCCTGTCAGATCGGCCTTGCACCCAAGGCGGTAGCACGGCATTCCCTTTTTCAAAGCCTTCTGCTTGGAGGTTTATTTGCAACCCTTAAGGGTTTAGGGTTTAGGGTTTAGGGTTTAGGGTTTAGGGTTTAGGGTTTAGGGGTAGGTTCAGTTGTAAATTTAAGTCGGGTGATAACTATGGCAACTGTTCTTTTACCCCTAGTTCGGGTACTTATATCCCTACTTGTAGCTGCCCATGAACCTCCAGGTAAGTCTTAAGGCCCAACTTTCCCACCCAGAGGAAACTCAACAACATTCCAGGACCCAAGTCATGAAGTTAAGGGCCTAGGCAGTTTTGGGTTAAGGGTTTAGGGTTTAGGGTTTAGGGTTTAGGGTAGCTTGAGGATGTTGGGGCCTTTCGAGGCCGCAAAAGGACGGCTACTACGTGGGCACCTTCGCCAAAAGCTCCCGAGAGCTGCAAGTTCGGGCTGCGAGCGCGAATCTGCTCATGGTGCAGCAGTTTGGCTGAGCGTTTGAGGTTTGAGGTTTGAGGTTCAGGGGTTTTGCTTACCCTAAACCGAAAACCCTAAACCCTAGGCCCTGAGCCCTCAGCCCTGAGCCCTGAGCCCTAAGCCCTAAGCCCTTGTCTTGCTGCCCACGTCTCATGGAAGGAATGTGGCCGAACACGAGAGAGTGCTCGCAGAAAGGAACTCAAAACTGCAATGCTAAGCTTTAAGCCCCAAACTCCTAGCCAAGCTTCGATACGGTTCATAGCCTATGATGAAAGAGGTATTGGCATCTCTTTGAGGGTCTTCTGCCTACACCCGGTATCCCAAACCCGAAACCCTAAACCCTAAACCCATGATGGCTCAAGGTTCCGAGGGGGTCCGCAGGCACCTTGGAGCAAGGCAGCTGCGTGGAAGGGACATTGGGTGGGGCAGGGGGGAGGGGGGGGGCGGGGTTGAGGGGCTTTTTTTGTGACTCTCTGCGGGTGGTCTAAGAAGATTTAGGGTTTGGGGTTTGGGTTTCAGGTTCAGAAAGTTCAGGGCGTAGGGGAGGTTGATGGGGTCAAGAGGGTCTTGGGGACATGTCGGGTGCGCTTTCATCTTCAAGTGAGGCTTGGAGGTGCAGAGCAGGGGGGGCAAAGGTCCCGTTTATGGACTCCCTGTACATGGATCTCTTACATGACTGAGGTAGCCCAGTGGTACCCTTTTCCCTTTTTGTTGTTCAAGGTCCCCTTGTAAAGTAGCCAACCCCAAAAGGGGTGCCCTTATTATGATATGGTTACTGGGCTACCAAGATGAGCATGCCGCTGCATGTCTATGTCAGAGTTTCTGCAGCTGCTGTAGGTCAAGGCCTTAGCATGTTTCTTCGGGGGTGGCATGGCTCCTGCTGGCACTTCCCAAAGAGCCCAATGGCCCCTTTCATTGAGGAAAACACTAAGGATCCCAACAAAGCTTAAGGTTTATTCCTGAACCCTAAACCCTATTTAGGAAGTAAGGGGTTTTAAGGGTTCTTTGGGCTCAAGTCTTGTGGGAAGTGATTGGGCCCCAAAGCACAGGCCCCGGACTCAAAACCCTAGACCCTAGACCCTCAACCCTAAACCCTGCTGCCTCTCCTTGTGGGAAGTGACCGGGAGCGCCCCTCTGCTTTGGTGCAGGCAGTGCGCTACTCCCGGCGCAACCTGCCCTCTGCACACCAGGCATCCTAGGGACTGCCATTTAGGGCTCAGGGCTTAAGGTATCAGACGTAGGTTTTGGGGTCTAGGGTAGACATGTATAGATGTTAACCTTTATTCGTAGTCTTGGAGAAGCGACCAGCCCCAGCCAAGAGTTTATTTCGACTGAAAACTGCAATCGCCCCAAGTTCAAGCCTTCACACAAGAATGTGTCGAATTCAATTTGATCATCGCATTGGCGCGCGGCACGCGTCACTGATCAGTTGGAGCTGCCCATCCCTTGAGCAATCAAAGACCGTTGGGGTGCACGTGAATCCCAATCGGCCCACATCGCAAGTTGCATGGGCGCCCTTACTAGTAATTGCTGTATCTGAGTCTGTGCCTATGCACAACTTATGGCCCCTGTTTTAAGGTATGGCAATGGTATGATTCTTTGCAAGGGTTAGGATTTAGGGTTTAGGGTTTAGGGATAATACCGACTTTGGAACGATTTGGGGGTCTCTGCGGGCCCTAGTTCAACGACCTTACGAAGCCCTAAACTGACAACCCCAAACTACCCTTAACCCCGAACCACCTGATGCAAGCATTCAGCACAATTCTGCGAGGCTTTGGGTTGAAGAGATAAATACACTGTAGTTGCAATCCGCCGCGTCGAAAATGCTTCGCCCAAGTCCTCTGAACTAAGGATGCAAGGAATATATGGTTGTGCGCTGTGCCCCCCCTCCCCCTGGAGGGGGAGGGGGGGAACCACAACCTGGCAAGCTTGAGTTCATAATTAGCACTCCGTCAACTTTAGTTTCAGGTACATTCCTTAGTGCTGGGTAGACATGAAGCTTGAAAGTTGGCAGCCAACTACCTCCAAGGTTTTAGCGGTGGCCAAGGACCCGGAGAAGGCTTCACGTGGCCCGGTCGGGGAGAGGTTGGTGCGAGGGAGGGTGGACCCAAGCCAGAAAAACAGAAACCCCCAGTTCAACGCATCCCCTGGTCGCAAGCAATATCATGAATAGGGCATTTTCAGGTGCGAGGCCAATAGGCGTGGAGTGCCGATCGTGCCAATTCTTCGGTTCTTCCAACTGTCATTCCTCATCTCCCGCCCACCCACCTTGTGTGATCCTTGACGTTCCTAGCATACTGTTGGCTTCGTTCCATCTCGGCTATGTGATTTGCTTGCCTTTCGGCTGAGCTTTGCTGCTTTGCATGCTGGTCAAGCTGACTTACACTCCTAGACAAAAGACTGGCCTCCTTTTCTTTTGCCCCCTTGTGTGGGCTTTAGCAGGCTCAACCCCCTGAACTTGGCATACCAAGGTGATACGTCTGCGCTGAACTATGCAAACTGTGAGCGCCAAACCATGGACGCATGCGGTTCTATGGCCGCAAGTGAAGGAGGAATCAAGTGGTGGGCTTAGGGGAGTTTGGGGTTGCACAGATCCCGGGCCTAGCGCGCAACATCCAGTGGCAGAACTCCGTTGGAGTGGTGGCTGCTGAGAACTCGTTGTTCCTGCGCTTTGTAGCTGCACGCTATGCCCTATGCCCAAACGAAGGAGAAGACGTGCAGCCACAGCCCTAAACATTAAACCCTGCTTTCCCAAAACCAGCTTGCTTGTTGATTCATCTCAGGTGCACTAGACTGAGCTGGGAGCTTTAAACTTTAACCTGGGTTAGCCCCCTTCAGGTTTACGACCCTGCACAGCCTGAAAACAACGGTACCCAGTTGCTGGGGAACCTGGCTAGCAGATTGCTAGGTTGGTATTTGCCACCAGAGTGGGCCGCCGATGGCCTTTACAAGGATCTGCCGCTTGACTGCGTGCGGTAAGGGTTTGGGGTTCAGTTGGTCGAGTGGCAGGCACAAGAAGGAGACGTCGGGGTATTTTACGGGTACCGGGTACTCCGGCTTTGCTACATACACTGCAACCCTCAGCCTCCACGCTAAGCCCTCAACCATCGTGGTCCAGGATGCACGTGCGAAGCCTTCTGCCTACATTAGTTCAATCAAGACGGACCGATATATATATATATATATATATATCTACATATATATATGTGTGTGTATGTATATATATATATGTACATATATATATATATAAAGTCTATGTGCTGCGCGGTAGTTTTGCATTCATTGCCGTGCAGACTCGCCCGAAAGTTCAGCCAAGACTGCGCGAGCCTGAACCAAAACTTAACCCATGCGCAAACACATTCTTGAGGCCCAAGACCGAAATCCTCAACCCCGAAACCATAAAACCCTAAACCCGAAATCCCACACCCTGAAACCAGCAACCCTCACATGTTGAAGCTCTAGATCCGCAACACGTTGCACTCTGCTGCTTTTCATTCTTCCATTATTTCTTTTATTATCTCTTTCTTGCTTGATTGATTTATTTATTTAGTTCTTTTTTCTTTGTTTCAAGTCTCGGTCGGGGCTGCAGTTTAAGCACCGAGTTGCTGCGCACGACCTCGCTCTACTCGTTTATTTCGTGCAAAGGACCCTGAGTCTGTGAGATGCAGAGGGAATTCGGCTCGGGGCTGTTTAGGCGTCAGTGAGTATAGAGTTTATAGGGTATATAGAGTTGTTGGGGTCACATGCAACCGAATTTCCTGTTTGGACCCGTCACCAATACCCCAACACACTGAACCTTAAACCCTCAGCAGCCCTAAACCCGACACCCTGGAACCCTACGCCCTAAACCCTGCGATCTCTGCGACCCTAAACCCTGAGACCCGAAAGCCTGGGACCCTAAACCCTAAAACCCTGGGACCCGAAACCCTGGGACCCAAAACCCTGAAACCCTAAACCCAAAACCCTAAACTCCCTAAAGACCCTAAGAAACCCCTAAGAAAACCCTAAGAAAGCCCTTAAAAAACACTAAGAAAGCCCTAAAGACCCGAAACCCTAAAGACCCGAAAGCCTGAAAAACGCTGCACAGCCCTGAGGCTGCGCGAGGGCGACCCTCAGGTTGCCAGCTTGGGCTTTTTGAAGGTCTAAGGGTTTAGGGTTTTAGGGTTTTAGGGTTTAGGGTCTTAGGGTTTTAGGGTTTTTAGGGCTTTAGGGTTTTTAAGCGGTTTTCAGAGTTTTGCAGGGTTTTAGGGTTTTAGGGTTTAGGGTTTTAGGGTTTCAGGGTTTTTAGGGCTTTAGGGTTGTTAAGCGGTTTTCAGAGTTTTGCAGGGTTTTTGTGGTGTCCGGGGGAGTTCAGGGCTTTGGGGTTTTAATGCTTGTTTAAGGGTTTTAAGGTTTTTTAGGGTTTTGTAGGGGAGTTCAGGGTTTTAGGAGCTTAGGTTTTGGTTGCTTTATGGTTTTGTAAGGTTTTGCAGGGTTTTTGGGTTTAGGATTTTGTAGGGTTTTAGGGTTTAGGGTTTTAGGATTTTTGTAGGGTTTGGTAGGGTTTTTTCAGGGTTTTGGGGTGATTTTAGGGTTCTTAGGGCTTTTCAGGTTTTAAGGCTTTTTAGGGCTTTGTAGGAATGTTTGGGGTTTTAGTGTTTTGGGGTATTTAGGGTTTTAGGGTTCTAGGGTGTTAGGGGTCTAGGGTTTTAGGGCTTGAGTGCCTACAGGGGTTTAAGGGTTTAGAGGGCTTGGCCGGTGCCGCCGGCAAGTCGGGCATGTACGGGGGAAACGTTGTGCCTCTTCGGGGTTTAGGGTTTAGGGTTTGTCACTTTGTCATTGTTGGCTCCGTTGAACGCAGCGGATCTACACACTTGCTTGCGGCACTTTCTGATGCTGCGATCAGTGTTGTGCGCCCAAGTCCTACTGCCCACTTACACGATTGAAGAACACTTAGTCATGCTTAGGAACCTCCATTACAATATGTTGCGAGATGATCATCTTGTCCTCATGTTTGAGACTGTGCCTGTTGATTGGCTTGCTAGAGTATGGGAATCCAGTCAGTAGCACTGGGAGCCTGTGCTTGGGCAGTTTCTGGCAGCACCCACGGGAGTCCGGATGCAAAAAGGGTTTAGACTTCCTTGCAGCAGTAGATAAAAGAGGCCCCGAATCAGAAGCGCTGACGCCTGCTGATGTGTTTAGGGTTTAGGGTTTAGGGTTTAGGGTTTAGGGTTTAGGGTTTAGGGTTTCGGACTATTGCTATAGGCATCCACTCCTCCTTATACGTATGGTAACTCTACTTGCAACCCTATTCAGGGTACTTGTAACCCTGCTTATAGCAACACATGAGCCTCCAAGCACACCCTAAACCCTAAACCTTAAACTCTAAACTCCCTGAACCCAAAGTTCCATGAGCAAGCTCCGGGTCCCAATCTCTCGAAGCCCTGGAGGACCACAAAAAACTCAAGATCCGACACACCGGTTCAGGGTTTATAGAGTTCAGGGCAAACCTGTTAGTGCCTGAGCTCTCGGGTTTGTAAGGTTTGGGGGTTTCGACCTCGGAAAACTCCCGTGCAGGTCGTGCGTTTGGCCGACTTCCGTTTCGATGCGCGCCTGGAAGCGACAGAGGCGGTGGCTGCGGTGGCTTCGTTTCGGTCGGTTCCCTGTGTCCATCAGGGTCTAAAGTTTGGGGTTTAGGGTTGGGTTAGTATACAAGTCATACTAGTGGTCTGGCGTAGCTAACATTGATTTTAAGCCCTAAGCCCGAGGTTAACATACGGCTTTGCGGAATTAGTATGGCATTTCTCTCTCGGGACTAGAAGGGGAATACTATTCGTAATGCTTCTGACCCCTAGCCCTACACCGCCATAGTCACAGCTAAAGTCTAGCGGCCATACACTTTCTTGCGGGGGGCAGTGCTCACTTCAGCTAACTTGCGTGCTGTGTTTCGACTGCTGCTGGTTTTTTCTACCTTTGCCGCTTCAGGGCAAAGCCGACATGGCTCTCATGGGAGCACAGTTGCTGGAGGTCTCAAAACTGCACCCTGTTTGCCTAGAATCAGAAGGCCTAGAGCTAGCAGGAGTCATACCCTCAAAGTGGGGCTTGTCCCCTGGGAGGACCACCAGCGCTATCTGGCCACCTACGTAGGTGAGTTGGATGGCAGCCTGAGCACCTTCGCTGCCTCACGTAGTCAGGGCTTAGGGTTTACAAGGTTTAGGGTTTTAGGGTTTGGGGTTTTAGAAACAGTGCTGTCTCATGGAGCATACGTCTGGATTCCAGGAGAGTCCCGAGCATTCAAGTCAACTGAGCCCCTTAAGAGCCCCAAAGGCTCAATGCAATAATGAAGACTCCCTATGTAGCTTGTGGTTTAATTATTCCTGAAATCAAGTCGTAATTGCTGGGCTCTCTGGGTTATCCCAAGAGCCTAGCTTCCTCTTTCTAGGGGCCGCCCAGTTCGGGGCTTTAGGGGTTTAGGGGTTTAGGGTATCAAATTCCCTCACTACCGATTAAGAAGTAGTAAGACCAGGTGAGAAGCTCGCCAACGTGAGCAAGTTGTAGCACGCCTGCAGTTCGGGTCTTGTCAGGGGCTTCTCAGGATTGGCTTTCGGGATCTCGCACTGCGCCAAGCATACTGTGGGCTGGACAAAGTGGGCTCTACCTTTTGTTGAAGGTGGTCCTACAACAAGGATTGGGCCTTTCAGGCTATGTGAGAGTAGCCCTTTGGGAAGCTATACTACCATTTGCTCAAGAACCCCAAAAGAATCATTAAAGTAATAATCCCTATATTACCCTTATGAGGAAGACTATGTTTTTATTTTTTTTTTTGGGGGGGGTTCTTAATCAATTAGTCGTATACATCATCTGCAGGCATGACCTATCATGTGTGCTTACTTCAAGGCTCCAAGATCCTGCACAATAACCCGCAGGCCCCCACAAAGGCAAAGGTAGACATGACTTATAGATTGGGATGTTCCCCCTTATGCTAACAGGCCTTAATAGGGACTAGAATAGGGGTACTGAGTCCTGCTAAGGACTGTTCGTATAGGGGGGAACATCTCAGACCCCAAAGTAGTAGTTTTTGTTTATGTGGAGGTCTCTGGTAACCATTCAGGTGCGAACCACTGGGGTGGTATGAGATGCTGCGCTCGCCCCTTAAGGAGTAGATCTTATAGTTCAGAAGTAAGACCCCATATGCAGTGCCTTGAATTAAAAGCTTTTGGGCTCTCTGCGCATCGAGCCCAAGGTTGGATTGGACGTTTGACGGGCTGTGTGTTCATCGCCTGGATAGCTTGCCAGTCCCGCATGATTTCAAGCTGGGCGTGGCTGACTTGCAGCCCAGAAGATCCCAGGAACTGGCCTGGATTTCAAGAGTGGGTGGTAAGGGAACGTGCTTGCAGGACTCGGGGGTTTCAAGTGGGTGCAGGTCGAGGTCTGTTGGGGCTTAGGGTTTACTTGGAGGTTCATGGGTCTAGCTACAAGTATGGTCACTATACTTAGAACCCTACGCAAGGTACCTACAAGCCTACCTATAACTAATTACCCATGACCCTCTAAGCAGGGTCTCGTAGAGCTGAGCATCACAGAAGATGTCAAGAATGTGAGAATTCCAGCACTCTGGACACGACCCCTACATCGCCAGCCATTTACAGCATTCGAACCACCCCTAAACCCTAAACCCTAAACCCTAAACCCTAAACCCTAAACCCTAAACCCTAAACCCTAAACCCTAAACCCTAACCCCACATCCTCAACTCGTATGCTCTTCGCGGAGTAGGTGTCTGATCTCATCTGTTGCATTTAGCCCTTCGAGGTTGCAGCAGTTGGTAGGGTTGATCTAAATTCTGGGCCCTTTGTGGTACTCACTAAAATGCCTATACTACAGAATTCATTGAGACCCGCAGAAGCTCCATTTTTTTAAATACAAAACCCCCTAATCACTTGAAGCCTTCGGGCTCTTGGTCCCTCTGTGAACGGAGGTCATCACAGGGCCATCAGGCGCAATGGGTCTGTGCTCATTAAACCCACAACTTTTGGGACCTTGGGCTTCGAATTTGGGGACCATGGGCTTCAGCTAAGGGGGAGAGGCGGAGCAAACCCCTGCAACCGTCCATTTGTAGCTTTATGCACGTCCCCTTGCTCCCCCAGTAAGCAGGGGTGTTGTACACCGGGACCCTCAGCCCGAGAATCCCTCAACTTATTTAGTCCGAAACCCTGAAGAGGTAGAGAGGGCTAAGCAATGTTGGGAACGTACTCTGCTCTCAAGCCTTTTTTGCCCCCACAGCAGCTCAGATAAAGTCAGTACCTAAATTGGCTGTATGTCAAGCTAGAGCGAAACTCAAGAGGCACGGAATACTCTGAAATATCCTTACAGCTAATACAACCTTGAAATGTTTCCCCTTATACGAACAGTCCTTAATAGGGATTATAGTACCCCCTATTGTAGTCACTACTAGGGACTGTTGGTGTCAGGTGGAACATCCCGACTAAAGCAGCGAACATTCCCCCAAGCAGAGGACTCCCTGGAGTGAATCCCTGAACTGCGTCGAGAGGCTCGGGGAAGAGCTCGCTGGCGGCTGATGTGTTCGGCGCCAGCCCAGTGATTTCCTGGTCCCTTCACCTGCACTGTTGGGGGTTTACCCAGATACTCCAATAGCCCTTAAATAAGGAATACTCCTTATCATAAGAGGGTTCCTTTTATGGTTTAAGGAAATTCCTTATTTAAGGGGTATTGGAGTCTCTGGGTAGGGTCCAGGGTTGAGAGAAAGCTTGAGGTTTCTTTGCTCTTTGGGGCTCTCTGTGCGGCTGACCCACCTGAAAAAAAGCAGGTCAGGTGCTTCATGGTCTTCGCGGTGGCTGCAGAGGTTTGCGCTTCAAACCGGTTCCTTGAAGACCTAGGACGCCCAGAAGCACCCTTTTTCCAGTAGTTGCTGGCTACGGATCTTTAGGGTTTAGGGTTTAGGGTTTAGGGTTTAGGGTTTAGGGTTTAGGGTTTAGGGTTTTCTATACCTGACCGAACAAACTTTGTTTCTCCTCCCTGTGCTCCCATCTCCCCATGAAGCAAAGTAGCCACCATCTGTCATTCCCAGGTTGCTGGGGAACCTTGCATGAATCCTACTTGGGGGTTCGTGGGAACTCAGAAATAGGGGTATAAGTACCCCCCAAAATAGTGGTCTGAGTTTTGTTGCCGTACTTGCAACCCTACTTATAACTACCCAAATGAACCTCCAGGTAGATGGAACCCTAAACCCTAAACCCTAAACCCTGAACCAGATGAGTCCTAGGTCTGCTGAGCCTGTGATTGCACACTTCGAATCCCTCGACCGGGCGCGTGAGTTCCTGGAGGCTATGCCCGTTGGCATTCGGACTGCGGGAAAGCAACAACTTGTGCGTGAAATTCCTCATTTCACCTCTTCCCAAAATTATCCGCTTACACAAGTCTGATGCCGTCTTACACGCAGTAAAAAATCCCCGACACTCCCATACTCCTTAAGTGAGAAAGATTCCTTAAACCATACAAGGAGCCCTCTTTGTACATGTTACGGACTCTCCCTACCTTAACGGGAACTTACTGGAGTCCCTGGGATTCCCAGGCCCTGCAGAAAGAAAGCTAGAAAACACCCCAAGGATGCCCGTCATGCCTGCAATTGCCCTTTTTTTCAGAAGGTGGGACCTTTTGGAATGGGTCATGTGGGCAGGATACATTGTCACCTTGTCAAACCCTAAACCCTAAACGAAGTAGCCCTGCGATGCGGATTCGCCCCAGCTGTGCAGGAGGGAAAAAAACCCTAAACCCTAAACCCTAAACCCTAAACCCGAAACCCTAAACCCTAAACCCTCAGGTAGGTGTCACTGTTTGTGCTGGGGCCACGAGGCGGCGCACTTGGACCCCAGCATCGCGATGAGGACGCGCTTGGGGGTGTGTGAGGCTTTAGCTTTCGGGGGTTTAGGGTTTACAAGGGTCTAGGGCTTGGAGGTTCATGAGTTGCTACAAGGAGGGATATATATATATATATATATATATTTGTGGTTGGCATGCAACTAACCGTATTGAGGGTACTTACAACCCGACTTATCACCACCAACCTCCAAGCAGGTTTTGGGGGTTATAGGGGTTGAGGGTTTGGAGCTGATGAAAGTTTTTCACATTTGTGAATGTGCTGCTCGTACTTGTAGACTTGTCTTGTGTTGCAAGTTGTGTTTTGCATTCTCATTGTATTTGTTAGGTGTACATTGCATGCATGGCCTCATCTTTTATTTCGATGTTGCTATGATTCTGGTTTTGTTGTTGTGACTAGATTGTCAGCAATGTATGACATATCTATATACACATATAGATGTATTCATGTGGTTTCTTCTTACGGTGCCATCATCATGCACCGTCCACAGCGGCTGCTCTGATACCCACACCACCCCTTGTGAAGTGTTTCTGGGCCCGGAGGCCATATTCAAGCCTCAGCGGCGGTGAGCAGGCCACGTCCTGGAGTTTTCGCCCGCCTATAGTTTCTGTTGTTTGCCGGATGAGATAGAGACAGTGCTCGAAACCTTTAGCCAAAGCCCAGCTATTTCTACAGTGGTTGAAACAGCCATTTTTCCTCTTAGGCGCATAGAGCTTGGGGAGGAAGTCGGTTCGGAAAAGGTTTGAAAAGGTTCACATAGTTTTGAAGAGATGTCTATTGAGTCTATTGATGGAATAAAGGAACTCTAGCGTCTATGGCCGGTTTGAAAGTTTGGGGGTGCTCAATTCCACACTATAGGACTGGTGTTTCCAGTATAATCTTAGAATTCCACGTGTCAGGGACTCCGACCAAGGGAGCAAAAGCAAACAAAAACAGGTTCAATAAACCCTAACCCTAAATCCTAAAGGCACCCATTTGGCAGGCACAGGTGGCACAGGGTTGGGCTTGCATCTCACCAAGCTTCCTCGTGATACTGAGTCTGGATCTGCAGCCCCCAGTATGCGCGTATGATGGTACGTTGTGGAGCATTGCTTGGAGGTTCATGGGTAGGTAGAAGTAGGGTTATAAGTGTGCTGCTAATTGCTTGAATCTACTTACTATAACAACCCGTGAACCTCCAAGCATGGTATACTCTAGTATCTTGGGGGTATGTTGTGTTCTCTGCTTAGCATGTGTGTCCGCAGGCGCGTGCGGACATGGCTCGGGTGCTGGACCTGGGCTGCAGAGATCCCAAGGGGCAGGGAAAGCGGCCGCGCTACAAGGCGCAAGCCCAAGACACGGCCTAGCGTGAATGTAGTTAGGGTTTAGGGTTTAGGGTTTAGGGTCTAGGGTTTAGGGTTTAGGGTTTAGGGTCTAGGTTTAGGGTTTAGGGTTTAGGGTTTAGTTTAGGGTTTAGGGTTTGAAAATTGAGGGTTTGGGGTACCCTAAACCATCCTAAGCCCTGTAAGCCCTAAGCCTGCTGCTTGGCGGGTGGCTAAACAACAGCGAAACTCATACCTGGAGGAGGTAGTTTTAAGCAGGGCGCTGAGTGCCCTAGGTAGGATCGTAAGCATAATTCAAAATTCTACCTCCAACTGCCCATGAACGACGGTCTAGTTAAAGGATACAGGCTTTCTGCTCCAGAGTTCCTTTCAGGTGTTTGCAGTTCGTACATGCGGGGGGTTTCCCAAAATTTGGTTGCTCTATTTTGGGGGTTCCTACACAAGGATGAACCTTATTTGAGGTATGTGAGGGTCCATTGTGTTGGGAAATGCCCAGATGGCGGGATGGTGAAGGATTGGGGCTGAGGGCAGGGAGACGTTTCAATGAGTTTGTCGTGAGATTCTGCTCTGTAGGCTCTGATCCTTGATGAGTTCACGCTCCTCGGCAAAAGAGGGCCTTATCAAGGGATTGGAAGCTCTATCGCCCATCGTGATATAGTCACTTATTCAGTCTCACATGGGATGATGAACCCGAAACCCGAAACCCTAAACCCTAAACCCTCAAAACAGTCGGTTTGAGCTGAAATGGATGCTCACGACAGAGGCTTTGGGTCTTCGGTCCCCGTGCATGTCAAATGGTTCTCATCTGAAGCCTAGCAAACCTGCTGAAGGAATCGGAAGAGTTACTCATAGTTTTGCCTTAGGGCCCCTTAAGAACTATACCATAATAGCCCCAAAACCCAGTTCTAATTCTCATTATTCAGGCCCCTAGGGTAAGTCAGAACTTCTGATCACGAACCTCTGTAGGCGCAAGGTGTACTCTTCAAGGAACTAAGGCGGAATTGAGTCTTTGGGATGGATGTGTCTAGAGTCTCGAGTCTAGTGTCAAGGTTGGAGGTTCCGCAAAAACTAAGGCCCCTCAATTGAGCAAGAAACCTTATCTAGGCCCGAAGTAGGCCCTTGTTCCCTTGTTGTAGGGTTTAGGCTCTCGTATATAAGCCATTATAAGCCCCTTTAAACCAAAAAGGGCGCCCTTTTAAATTCCTAGGTTACTCTACTGGGTCTATCTGTGCACTGAAGGCCCTTATAGGGGTCCTTAGGGGTAATGCCAGGCCTACTTCGGCATATAGGGACTATGTAACGTATGCATCGGGGGACCTTCTAGGTTTCCCTCCTTATATCCCCTTAAGTCTAGTTATTCTTAAGGGCCCTACGTGCATAGGACTGAACCCTGTTGCGAAAGCGACTGCCGTTTAACAAACGTCTAACCAAGCTCTGCGGAGAGCCCATTACCAGTAGCAAGCTCATAACGAGTGTCGTACTTGGAGGCTCATGGTACTTCTTAACCAATTATACCTGTACTTCTAACCCACTTATAAGCCCTTAAGTGCCCCAATATGGTTATAAGTACAGTTATAAGTACAGCTATCATTGGTTAATAAGTACCATGAACCTCCAAGTACCCGAAAAGCTGGCCACCCTTGAGTTGAGGAGCGTGCGCCTTCAAGGATAATGGGTTCTCTCTGGGTACAATTCGCCAAATTTCAACCCCCTAAACCCTAAACCCTAAACCCTAAACCCTAAACCACCCCCGAAAGCCCTCCAAGGTCCCTTGTGGACCGGCGCACAGCCAATGCAATGGCACAGGGGCTCCAGCGGCTGGTCCAGCGAAGGCGGCTGGAGGGTTGAGGGGAAAAGAGGGTTTAGGGTTTAGGGTTTAGGGTTTAGGGTTTAGGGCTCTGGAAACTTGCTCCCCCCCCCAACTTCGTACTGTTCCGTCCTCCACTAACTCTACTATTGGGGCATTGTTTTGGATCATGGGACCCGGGATCGGCTTTCGAGATGCTCCCAGGGGTCTGAGAGAGGGTTCACTGCTTCTAACTAGCCATGAACCTCCAGGTAGGGTTCAGGGCTCGGGAGACGGGAGTTTGTTCTTCATTAACTTCCCTTGAACCCTCCATCGATTGCCCCCCCAACCTGAAACCAAAATAGTTTAGGACTCAGGGTTCAGGGTTTAGGGCTTGAGCTATCTTAGTGCTGCTTGGTGGGGCCCCACTTGGCTTTCAGACTAGTGGCATAGGTCGTCGCTGGGGCTGATGTTCGGGTCTTAGGCCTTAGGCCTTAGGGTTTAGGGTTCAGGGTTTAGGGTTCAGGGTTCAGGTTTTAGGGTTTAGGGTTTAGCCAAGTTTATGACATCAGCCGGGGTGAGCTCGTGCCGGTTTTTTGTTTTAGGAAAGTTGCTGGATACAACCGAAGTTCACGGAACAGCCTGGACCCATGCTAAGATCACCTATTCGAAGTGTTTTCGGTGTAGGCTTGTAGGGGTTGGGTTCCATCGGCTCCTACACGACGTTAGGGAGCTTCCCTGCAAACCCTAAACCCTTTCGCCCTGCCAACTTTCGCAGGAGGCTTTCCAAGGTCGTGGTGGCCTCTTGTCGACGATTGAACCCTAAAACCCTACACCCTGAACCCTAAACCCTCACCCTTACAAAGAAGCTCAAAGAAGCCCGCAGCTCATCATGCCCTAAATCCCTCAACCCAGAAGCCTTAAGGTTGCATCTGACGTATGCTGTGAACTCTAAGACCTATACCCCTGAAAGGCGTCACCTCAAGCACTTTGCTGGGCAAAAAACGGCTTAGGTGTCGTGCCATTCCGACTTCGTGCACAAGCCCCTGCCTCAGCTTGACATGCGCGAGAGTCCGGGATGGCCATGCGGGGTTAGGACATTTCGGCCCCTGAGTCGCCCCAACCCGGCTCTAGAACGCCGATCGTTTGGTTTGACGTGTAGACTGTGGATCCCAAAAGAGGTGTCTACCTGCATACTTTGAAATCCTAGGGTGATGAACCTGATATGGTCTGTGATAAGGTGCAGAGTAGGAGGTCGATAGAATGCGTGCATTAAGCGGAGATGCATAGGGCTCCACCTGATTAGCAGTGCTTAGCATGAGCATTCCCGAGCTTCCAGAAGCGCTTGATGACCCGACGTTGATGCAAGATGGGACTCCTGTGGATTGTACCCTAAACCCTAAACCCTAAACCCTAAACCCTAAACCCTAAACCCTAAACCCTAATGAAGCCTATGCGCAGAAGGATACACCCCAAACCAGCTAAAACCGATTTAGAGCGTATCAGGTCTGCCCTCGAGCCCGACTGGCTCTTCGAGTGCCACAGCCATCGACCCTTAGCACGCATGCGATTCCTGGTCTTGGAGTTGTGGGTTCCAGGAAAATTCTCTGTGTGTCCCTAAACCCTAAACCCTAAACCCTAAACCCTAAATAGTGCGTGCGTAGTGTTAGTTTGTGCCTCTGTACATGAGGCCTCCGGCCCGAAAGCTTAAAAAGGGCTGTCATCCAGCGAAAAATTGCTCACCCGGATCTCCACTGTTCTGCCCCCCCTCCCCCCACCCAGCAAGAGGAAGCTCAATAGGCTCGGCTAAACTAACCCGAACAAATCCGAGGGTCGTCCCACACGCGCACACCCACGTACTGCCAACAAACACAAAAGGTCAAGACTTCAGACCCCTAAACGAGTTTCCAAAGCAGCAGGGCTTTGGGCTTACTTTGGATGTGCATGGGTAGTTGCAAGTAGGATTGTTTTTATGGCATCTAATACACTTCTAACCCTATTCGGAGCACGTGCAACCCCACCTAGAACCACCCAAAATGATCCGCCAAACAGGGTTTATATGGGGCTCCAACCTGGACTGAAACCCAACCAACCAACCTAAACCGCTTCCCTCGATCCAAGGCCTCCTCAAATTCCATTGCGGCGAGGCGGCCGGGGGGAAAGGGGGGGTTTGCTCGAAATGACAACCCTGCATGTAGTCCCTGAACCCTGAACCCTTAAGCTGAACATAAGCCCCTCAACTCCTCAACCCCAAACCCCGAAGCTTCTAGCGCCCAGACCCCTAAACCCCCAAACCCCTTAACCTCAACCCTCTAAACCCTAAACCCTAAACCCTAAACCCTAAACCCTAAACCCCCAAACCCCTTAACCTCAACCCTTTTGGGGCTTTCGGGGAGCCCATGCTTCGATATCAACCTCGAGGTGCCCGCGCCGAGGCCGCCAAGTGCAGCTCTCAAGGCGCGCGCGTCTTCGGGGCTTGGAGCATGCAGCCAAAATATGAAATTATATTTTGCCATATATAATGGTTATATATATATATATATGTATGTATGTATATATACATGTGGACACGTATATGTATATATATATATATATATGTATATGTGGCTGCATAGGTAGGCCCTTTTACAGTGGTTTTTGTCTACATAGGGCTGTCAGTC
Organism: Symbiodinium natans; assembly: GCA_905221605.1. NCBI lineage: Eukaryota > Dinophyceae > Suessiales > Symbiodiniaceae > Symbiodinium > Symbiodinium natans. The sequence continues at coordinate 820,645 of CAJNDS010000668.1, forward strand.
ACCCTTCCCAACGTTTGTCCGGTGGCTTGCTTGGAGTTTAGAGTTTAGAGTTTGCAATTTAGTGCTATATGGTTAAGTGTTTGTGTTTTCGGCTTCAGGGCTTATGGCAGTCGAGTCTCTTGCGAAACGAGGGCTTAGGGTCCAGGGTCTATGCATTGTCCGTAGCACACAAAGGGCCTCATGCTTTTTAAGGACTGTTAGTATAAGGGGTAACATTCCAACCCTAAGCCCTTTTGCTTTTTTGCAAGGCAGCACGGGCCGCAGCGGCTGCTGCCGAGGACACGTGCTGCCCGGGCGTGATGGCTTAAGGGTTTAGGGGTTCAGGGTTTAGATTTTAGGGTTTAGGGTTTAGAGTTCAAAAAAGGGCGCAATCTGTTTGGGTGCATCTTCTTGGAGGCCTTTTGACTTAGTAAGTCTACTTAGTCTAAGTATTCCCTAGAAACCCTGCACTACTCCCCAGATTCCCAAAGTCAGAAACAAATATGTTTCGTGTTGGCTCTTGGAGGTTGGAGATTGCACGGAAATTTCGAGAAGCTCAGGAATTCGGGCTACAAGTAGCATATTCATACAAGGTCCGATGTCACATTGTTTGCGAAGCCTCCCTAAACCCTAAACCCTAAACCCTCCAGGGTCAACTGTACAGAGACTTTGCTAAGTCACCGTACGTTGCTCCTATGGCTCCCCTGGTTCATCAGCTCGAGTTCGGAGATGCGTGGCCAGATGCACAGTACTTCAGTCCTGCATAGTTTGTCTCCAAGGAGCTTCTTCGAGACAGTCCACAAGACCGAATGCATAAACCCGAAACCCTACACCCTAAACCCTAAGCCCTAAACCTTTTCCCCTAAACCCTAAACCCTAAACCCTAAACCCTAAACCCTAAACCCTAAACCCTAAACCCTAAACCCTAAACCCTAAACCCTAAACCCTAAAACCCTAAACCCTAAACCCTAAACCCTAAACCCTAAACCCTAAACCCTAAACCCTAAACCCTAAACCCTAAACCCTAAACCCTAAACCCTAAACCCTAAAACCCTAAACCCTAAACCCTAAACCCTAAACCCCACACCAAGCTTTAATTAAATTGTACAGGAGCAGCTCGCGGCCTTCCGGAGGTCTTTGGCCCAACACGCAGGCCAAGAGCGGTACTGGGTAGTTCTCCCTTTTGGGGAGTAGGGTTTAGGGTTTAGGGTGTAGGGTTTAATGTTGGACCTGCTTTAATAATGTAACCCCCCCCTCCACCCCCCCGCCCCCCAACAGACAAGGGCCCTGAATAAAACAAGACCCCAAACAGTCAGGCAGGGAAGGGGTCAGGAGGTTGAGTGTTGTATTTCAAACTAAGAACTTGGACGTCAAAACCATTAAAACAAGCAGTCTCTGCCCGAAAACTTTTCATTATAGCGGACCACCAAAACATAGGGTCAAGATGCCGAATAGCCGGAAAACTTTTCATAATAGCGTCCCACTAGAATATTGTGGGTGCAACAATATTAGGGTTTAGGGTTCCACCGGCGACGGAGGTTGGCTTTGAAGCAACAAAGACGGCTTGAACGATTTGCTCAATGTACAGAGTCTGAGCTCAGTGATTGACAATTTGGCAGAATGTATGTATGTTTGCCTGGACAGAAGTTTGTCAAAGGCCTTTCCCAGCTGACTTCAGGAGTTTGGGTCCAGAAAAGGGTTCAGGGTTCAGGGTTGCTCGACTAGCAGTCTCATTGCGCTGGCTGCTCAAGGCCCTGCGAGTTTAGTTGTGGCTCTCAGTCCTGCGCCATGGTCATCGAATTCTACCCCAGTCGGTAATCAGTACTTTGAGTTGCCTAAGATCAGGACAAGCCCCTCCCCCCCTTCTTCAGCGCCGCGCTTCATTCAGAGCAGCCCCTTATGACAGAACCCTTGCATCCTAACTGCCACCAGGACCAAGACGTTCAGAAGACCTCCCTAAACCCTACAAACCCTAAACCCTATAAGCGCAAAACCCTGAACCCGAACCCCCCCCCCCCCCCCTAAACCCTAAACCCTAAACCCTAAACCCTAAACCCTAAACCCTAAACCCTAAACCCTAAACCGTAGGGCAGCCCCCCTCAACATGGCAGGCCATTCCTGCTTCTCCTCGACCTACCGGACCGAGGTGGCAGCGCTGGCTGGGGCGCTGCAGGCAGCTTTTCAATGTAGCTTCCTGGGGCTACTAGGGTTTAGGGTTTCGGGTTTTGGGGTTTAGGGTTTAGGGTTTAGGGTAAGAAAAAATGTAGCTTCCTGGGCTACTAGGTTTAGGTTTCGGGTTTTGGGGTTTAGGGTTTAGGGTTTGGGGTTTAGGGTAAGAAAAAGACAAAGGGTTAGGGCTCCTCTAGTAGGTACGTTTTGTGTGTTGGTAGATGTTGGTTCGGCGGTGTGCAGTTCAATGTTGAGGGCCGTCAGCTGCATTGCGGCTTTGTTTCAAGAGGGGTGTTGCGGGGAGGTGCACTTGGTGGCATCATGTACGGGGCATCTGTTCCTTGTCTTGCCCTGCCCAGCAAGGTGCTACAGTTTTCTTTTGATCAGGGTGCTTGCATGTTGCAGCGCTCACGTTTCTGCTCCTGCCCTGAAATGAGGGGCTTTCCAGGAAAGAGGATGGAATTTGTTTGTTTGTTAAGGGTTTAGGGTTTAGGGTTTAGGGTTTAGGGTTTACGGTTTAGGGTTTAGGGTTTAGGGTTTAGGGTTTACGGTTTACGGTTTAGGGTTTCGGGTTTAGGGTTGTTCCTATCCGATGTGCTGCGAGGTCACACTTCCCTACTGCACAGGGTGGCCCCAGCATGCCATGCCTAAGAACGAACTCTTACACCCGAGATTGTGAGCCAATGTAAGCCCTGGACCCTAAAACCGCCTAAACCCTAAACCGTAAACCGTAAACCCTAAACCCTAAACCCTAAACCCTAAACCCTAAACCCCAACATAAGCCTTATATATCGACTTACAGACAAGACTGCTTCGCTCAAAGGTCCTTGGAGAGACGGAGCTCTTGAAGCAGCGCAAGGATTCCACGGGGCTTAGCCAGGTTTACAGGGTTTTTCTGGGTGTATACAGGGTTTATGTAGGATTTATGTAGGGTTGATGTAGGGTGTTTGTAGGGTTTCAGTAGGGCTTTAATAGAGGGGGTTGTAGGACTTCTTGGGGTTTAGGGGTTGACGGGTTTAGGGGCTTACGGCTCTTTCCCACTTACCCGGCTGACTGCAAGAGACCTGGATGCAAAAAAGGGGCTTACGGCTTTAATTGGGATTATCAATTGAAGGCTGACCTTTCGGAACCCTAGCTTAAACCCGAAACCCTAACCCCTAACCTTAAACCCTATACCCTAAACCCGAAACCCTTAACCCTGAGGCCCGCCAGGCTCCAGATGCGAGCGCATCCAAGAAGCCCTCTTGCCTCTCCCCCCCTCACACGAAGCGAATGTTTCGGTTTCAGGGGTAATATATGTATATAATTGTGTTTATTTGTTATTTGTTGTTTTCTGATTTGTTATGTAACTTGTTTTTTCTAATTTTGATTATTTATTTATGCATTTATTTAAGGGGGTTAGGGTAGCTTCATCATGTGTGTAAAGAATATGTGCATACATATATATATATATATATATATACATGTACATGTTACATGTGTATATGTATATATGGGCTACGGGAGCCTTGCTCAGCAACCGTTCAGACTTCGACAAGCACTGGTATGCTTTTGCCATGCTGGAAGGCTTTGCAAGATTTGGAAGAGGGGGAGAAGAAGAGGGAGACGGAGGCCCGCCCGCACTCGGTTTATGGGTAAAGCTCTGCCTTAGGGTTTACCTAAAACCATAAACCCTAAACCCTATAGGGTTTAGAGTTAATGGGTGTATGGGTTTGGGGTTTAGGGTTGCTCTGCCTCGTCAGGGTTTGGGATCTTCGATCTTCAGGGGTTGACATCTGAGCTCTTGCAAGCTGTTTCAGTAAACCTCACAGGCACACTTTGGATGTCGAATTTGTTCTTCCTGCCTGTGAGGACATGAAAGTCAATGTAAGTGGCGTCACGTTGAGAGCATAGGATCAAAGTTGTAGCTTATACATCCAGGCTTTTCCCGGGGCGTTAGTTGCCTACAGTTTGAGTTTGCCCTGCTGTTAGCGGCCAACCGAATTTGCAGGGTTTGGGCTGGAAGGCAGATTCAAGGCTGTTGAAAGTTTGTGGCTCTTTGGTCGGCAAAACAGCCGGGTGCTGGCTGGAAACAAAACTTGTGGGTGGAACTTTCGTGCGGCCCAAGTGCTGATGAATGAGCCTTGGTGATGCCCCCGCGCCCCCCAAGGAGGTTTAAGGGTTGTGTTTGGCAACAAGTAGGGTTTAGGGTTTAGGGTTATTGTGTCCACCCACAGTCTGGCCAAGAAAGTCAATCTATGGCTCATGACTGAAATCAGCACACGCAAAGAACCATGTTTTTGTCCTCCGCATTGGAAGCAACGCAAGAATGCGTTTGCACTGTACATGAGGGTGCGCGCTGCTGACATCGGTGTTTTGTTGATGCAGGTGCAAGTCGCGATGCCCAGTGCAGGGCCAACTGCGCCCAGCACGAAGCAGACGGCGGAGATGCCAGAGGCAGAGAGCGGGGTTGGCGACACTTTCTGCAATGCTTTCTTGGCTAGTAACCCTCGACCCGAAACCCTAAACCCTAATCTCCCTAAACCCTTTCCCTAAACCCTAAACCATAAACCCTAAACCCTGAACCCTAAACTGGCCCTAAACCCTCCACATGGTTTAGGGGCTTAGAAGGCTTCGGCCTCCAGCTCCAGGTTGTCAGCATGGACAACTTCCAGATTCCTTGGCTGCGCCTGGAAGTACGCCGCGCTCTGCCCAGAGAGTGGGTGCACTTCCGGCAGTACCACTACAAGGTTGGGTTTGGGGGTTTGGGGTTTGGGGTTTAGGGTTCAGGGTTCAGGGTTTAGGGTTTAGGGTTTAGGGTTTAGGGTTTGCAGGGATCCTGCGTATGATTTAAGGTAAATTTCTTTATTTAAGGGATATCTGGCTCTTTGGGTTGGAAAGGTAGCTAGAACCCTGCTCCCGAATGTTGCAAGACTTGTCCTGGGTAAGAGTATGGGCTGCTCACCCTGAGCCCTAAACCCTAAACCCTAAACCCTAAACCCCGGGTAAGTGTGGGGGCCCGTATTTACTGAAGGGGAAAGTGTTCCGAGAGAGCCTTAACGTTGGATCCGAAGGACTCCAGAGCGGGATTGTAGAGAAGTGCAAGGCAGGCTATTTAGGTTTAGGGTTTAGGGTTCAGGGTTTAGGGTTTCGGGTGTAGGGTTTAGGGTTTAGTACATTCTGGAGTCTTGTGGGTGGGTTGTTTAGAGTTTCCGGATCTCTGTTATGCATAGTTAAGGTGCATGGGTACAAGAAACGGCTCAGAATGCAGATGCCCCATCCCCCCCTCCCATGGCTTTAGGAGTGATCGGTTGCACCGCGAGCATTGCAGGACCACTCCTTACAAACAATGGCGATCGTCTTCGTCGGCCTCCTTGATGGGCGCGCATGTGGTTTCTGCGCCGCGGATGCAAAACCCTAAACTTTAAACCCTAGACCCTAACCCCTAAACCCTAAACCCTAAACCCTAAACCCAAACTTGAGAAGTCTCTGACAGCCTTTTGACTTTTGACCACCAGGAAACAGCAAATGATGCTCCACAGATATGGTCGACGGGCGTCTCACTGCAGCAAAACTCTCCTTCGGCATGTGTAAAATTCTGCACCACTACGGGGATTTTCGAAAATAGGGGACCCCCAATATAGTCCCCAAAATAGTAAGATTCCCTTACCCCCTCAGAATGGTTCTAAGAGGAGCATGAGTGCCAAGCAGAAGCACTTGTGAAGTTCTACAAGTCCCCAGCTTGCCGTGGGTCGTCTGCTGATCAGGCACACATTGGCTTCGAAGTACTGAAAGAATGCAGAGTGCGTTACATACTATTCAAGTGCATACATTTACCTAGAAGAGCCATCACAAGCAAAAATCAACAAGCATGACTTGCGGATGTTCCCCCTTGTACTAGCAGTCCTTAATAGGGATTATAATAGGGGGTACTATCATCCTAATTAAGGACTGTTAGAATAAGGGGGAACATCCCAAAGCATGACAATGCGAACATTGGCATAGTGTGTAATTAAGCCTCGCGGCACGGGCTTAATTCCAGAGCAGCAGGAACGCTTTGCAAGGCTCAGAGCTGGATTCGAGTCCTTTTTGGCAAGAAACGAATCTGGGGAGGGGGGGATGGGGGCAAAGGATGTTGGTTTAAAGGGGTCGTATATGGGTTCGTATACCTTGGTAGGGATTATCGTAGTAGAGGGTGTATGACTTCAAATGGGGCTGGTGCAGCCTCAGCCTTCCTCAAAATTGCGAGCTAGGACTGGCTCGAAAGTCGCAGGTCCTGACTTCGTTTAAACCCCCCCTGCGTGATCGCGCTTCGCGTCATGCAGCTGATGCTGCTACCAAGATGGCGTGACCTAAGCCGGCTACGTGGCTGCGAGTTAGAGTGAGACAGTGCTCGTTTTCTCGTCTCAACATGAGGATTTCCCGGGTTCACTATGGGGGAACCTCGGGTGTGAATTGCTGTGCATGCTAAGGGGGGTTGGCTTGGCCTACTGGGCTCTTCAATACCTTTCAAAGTCTCATCAGTTCCGCTACTATTTTCTTAAGAACCCCAACAACAGAAAAAATGAATAATCCCTTACTACCCGTACAAGAAGAATATTTGTGGGGGAGGTTCTTACGCAATTAGTTGTCCATCACTCTTCCGCGACACGGCCGAAGCGCATGCGATTACCAAAGTCGTTAAGGGTTTGGGTTTAGGGTTTAGGGTTTAGGGTTTAGGAAACTGCATCCTCACGCATCTTGATGTCCCAGGCGCCATTGTTCCAGAGTCTCACAACTGGATTCAACGCAATGTTCAAGGAGGCCATCCTTTCTGTTTCCAGGACCCAGAGTAGGCCAAATTGTCCCTTTTGTCGGGTTAGGCTCCCTTACAAGCCCCTTTGAACCAAAAAGGGGTGCCCGGTTTTATTCTCAGGGTTTAGGTTTAGGTACCCTTTTTAGCCCCTTTAAAACTAAGAAGGGTGCCCTTTTTAAATTCTCAGGCTACTCTTGGGTCTAGGTTCGGAAGTAATCCGCAGCCGCCATGCGACCCCATGCCGCCTCTGCTTTCTGAAGCTCAAGACTAACTGGTGGACCAGTGGAGCATCATACCCGTCGAATGCCTAGCAATGTTGCCTGCACCTTCCTTCAGTGAGTCAGGTTTCGAGGTTTAGGAGTTTAGGGTAGGGTTGTGGTAGTTCTGGCTGGTTCGCTTTCCCGCTAGGTCTGGGGTTTCTTGTTGGGGCCATGTGTCCACGTTGCACTTCTCAGCGGTCTCAAATTATTTCTTGACGAGGGAGGATTGTAAAGCACCTGAAACTATACAAGTTTTTCTATCGCAAATGGCAGTATTTCGTGTTGCCTTTTTGCATGCTACACAACGACACAGTTCGGCACCCCGACACGGAAGTACAATGAAGGGTCTAGATCTACCTAGAATAGTCCGTAGGGAAATGCGTCTACTGTCTCGAGGTCTGCTTCGTCTTGTTTTTCTTCTGCCGTTTTGATGAGTGTCTAGGGCCTAGGGCACTATATGGCTCCTTAGGGAGATTGGCGAGTGTGTACAAGGTCTCCTTATAAGGAGACCAGTACGAACACACCATACTTCATAGAGGTTACTCCAGGCACGCAGCGCACAGAGGCTGGGACGAGGGGTCGGCTAGAAGGAGGGTTTGGGGTTTGGGGTTTAGGGTTTAGGGTTTAGGGTTTAGGGTTTAGGGTTTAGGGTTTAGGGTTTAGGGTTTAGGGTTTAGGGTTTAGGGGGAGGCTCCTACAATCCCAAACCCAAATTCAGTCCCAAAGCCTATGTCCTGGAGGCCCTACCCTATGCATCCCAAATCCAAAGCCCAGAATCTTGCACTGAGGGTTGCTGCTGGAGTTCATCGTTGCATGTAATATAGGGGTCGGAATAATGAATGACGAGTAGTCTTCCCTTATGGTCCCTTTTTAAGTATACTATAATAACCCCAAAACCCTACTCCAAATATTAAGGCCGCTAAACTTGTAGCCCTAAACCTTCAGGGTTCAGTGTTTAGGGTTTAGGGTTTAGGGTTTAGGGTTAGGGTTCAGGGCCTAATGAGCTTATGCCTTAAATCCCTGCCTTAGGGCCCCCGGCTGCCTTGTGATGGTACTAGCTCTAACAACAACGCACCCCCAAAAGAATGTACACTGTAGGGTTTCTGCCCAAGCCTTTTCTCTTCAGTACGTGGGCGGAATGCAAGGATCCCCAAGTTTTCACAAGGCGTTGCAGATCTCGTGCGTACAAGCGCAACTGAACAGAGTGTCCAATTCAGCATGCAGCGTCGGCCCCACATCGATACCTTGCCCGGTGCATCAAACTGTTCATCTCCGCGAAGGAATGCCAAGAACCTGTTAGGTCAGCACACGCATGAACGCTTCATGTGGCCATGCTGTTTGGCGGCGATCCGTGGAGCCGAACACGCGACGCATCCCATTTTCTTAGTATCTGAGTGAGTACACTTTACACTTTTGGGATACTATAATCCCCTATTGGACTGAAAGCGTACACTTTTTTGAGGCTTATGAACTCAGCAACTAAGTTTTTGACATTCGGTCAGAAGTTCTTAGCCCCGGCACCACGCCACTGGCATGTGTACATTCTCAGAGCAACCTGCAAAGACCCGGCAACGCCTCAGTTGCATTGTTGATCCATGACGATGATGATTCCTTGCGGGAGCTTAGATGAGGGCCGCTGCTGGAGGTTCATGGGTAAATATAAGTAGGGTTGTATGTGTAAGTACTATACTTAAATCCCTACTTTATATCTACCCATTGAGCCTCCAAGTAAGGCCCGAAACCCTTAACCCTAAGTCCTAGTCCCTAAACCCATGTAAGCGGTTCTGAAGACCCGAAACCCTAAACCCTAAACCCTAAACTGCCATCTGTTTTGTGTGATGAATGCTTTGATAGATGGTGACATGCAGGAATCCTGGAGGTAGTGACATATGCCAGACTGTCGGACCGAATCATTGCCTGCCTTGTGCGAGTGTGAGAGCCGAAACCCAAGCCTGGCCGTCAGGCAAACGCGGTGACACGAAGGAGAAGTGGCAGGTTGTGGAATATCCCAAGACGTGGCTGGCCAAGGCCTGTAGGATTTGGAGGGTTGGAGGGTTTAGGATTTTGGGGACTTAGGGGTTCGAGGGTCTGAGGGTTAGAGGATTTAGGGGGGATTGATGTCCCAGGGGTGGGCCCGAAGGAGTGGAGGGTCAGAAGTTGGATCCGGTCGGATGCATTGAGGTTTGCTGTCTTCATCTTCCCTCACTCTTGTGTGTGTAGGATATGTAAAGCGCCTGGTGGCCTGGTGTGAACTTCAACCAACCCTGCCATGCCCTACATGCGTTGATTGTTTCGTTTTGTCTTGGCAGTGGTTCAAGAAGTCAGGGTTGGCTGTCGAATCCAATTCGGCAACCACATGCCAGTCCACGCGTCGAGCCGCTTGATGCTTCGTGCGCAAAGATCACATGCGGAGCAAAAAGCAACACATGCCCAACTACGGAGATGCAAGAGCACTCTCAAAGCCCTCAGCCAAACCGTTCTTGGAGGTTCATGGTGTATACGCATGGTAGCTGTACTTATATCCCTGTTTCGGGTAGTCATACTCCCACTCATAACTGCCCCTAAACGCTAAACCTTAAAACCTACTTTTAACCCTACACATAATTTATCCATGGACCTCCAAGTTACTTACTTTTGGTTAGAGGGGAAATGAGGGAATTAGGGCCTTATATAGATCCTTTAAGGGATATAGGGTACCTCGTTCCACCATTCCCTACTAACCAACAGTAAGGTTAAGAGGAGCAAGAGGTCCAGGTGGGTTCACCCGACGCTTGGGAGGAGAACCGCCGCTTATTCAGGGAACACCGCACCGTTGTCCTGCCGGACTTCCAGGGACTAGGCGCGATATGCGATTTAGGGTTTAGGGTTTAGGGTTTAATTTTGCACCCGCTTTAGTGTGTGGCCCCCCCCCCTTACCAGAACGGTCGAAGCTGTTTTTGTACCTGTTTAAACGGGCCTGGGGGTTTATATGATGTTAATAGGGAGGAGTTTATATAAATTTAAGAGGGATCCATATGAATTAAAAAAGGGATGAGCTTGTATGAGTCTTTTATCTGAATTCAAAAGGGACCCATATGATTTTCCCAAATTCGGAGCCTCCGGGCGGAAGGGATGAGCTTATATGAATTTCAAAGGGAGCCGCGCGAATCGAAAAGGGGTCCGGGAAGAGTTTTTCTGAATTTAAAAGGGGTCCATAGGCTTTTTTCAAATTCGGAGCCTCCGGGCCGGGGCCTGGACATTAAAGAGGGTCCCGAATCAGTCCCATTATTGAGGGTCGGAGGGGGCCCCTGGACCACCCCCTTTGTCGGATTGAACGAAACCAATTTGCAAATGCTTTCCTCAAAGGGACTTAATGGTTTCGGGCGGGTTGGAATAAGCGAGGTCGGCCTTTAAAATCACAAGGCTTGCCTTTAAAATCATCAAGCCCGGCTTTTTAAGCCAAGAAACCAAGGCATCCAAATGAAGCCCTATATCCTTGAACAAAAATGCCGGATTTCGGGAACGATTTGACTGTAAAGCGGGACCTCGTCTGTACCCCCCCAACAGTCAGGGTGTCCTGAATAGCCCATCCATTTTGACTTCATATAGGGGACCCCACTAAAACCAGGTCCAACATTACTGGTTAAGGGTTTGGGGTTTAGGGTTAGGATTTCGGGTTGAGAGTTTCCGCACGGTCAATTAGGGTTCTCTGGACTGTTTCTAGGATAAAAAACAGCAACGCTGGTGATAGGACTCGCTGCTTGATGTACGCTCGAACCCCATAGCTCTTAAGTCCGTGCGGCCATCTAGACTAGTCACCACAACTTATGCTCCATTTAGGGTTTAGGGTTTAGAGTTTAGGGTTTAGGGTTTACCTGGCGACGGTTTCCCGCAACGTTTCGAAGCCGGTCTTTCTCAGGCAGACTTGATGCTGCCAGTGGCGCCCCAAACAATTTCCCTGAGTGATGCATCTTCCAACACTACTACTAATTGCTTAAGAATCCCCAAAACAATAAAGATTTTAATCCTAATAAGGGTAATATGGGATTGTTTTGTTTTTAGTCTGTTTTGGGCGTGCTTAAGCAAATAGTAGTAGTCTACCGTCAAACTGTTGCTCAATCTTGACGAAGGCCCCGGGGTTTTGAGCTCGGTTTTGATCGACTTGTCCGCCCAGAGTATTGTTTTTTGAATTGGGGTAGTGGTGTCGACTGTCTTCGCTCAACTGTCGCTTACTGACTGTAGTACTCGCCCCAGCTTAATTGCTGTCGACAGCGCTTCCATCACTCTTGCAAAGTTCTTCGTGATCGTGAACGCAGATCAGTTGAGTAGTCTTGTGACTGTAGCTTGAGAGAGGGTGGCAAGGTGGCCGATTTAGGGGTTAAACCCTGAACCCTAAACCCTAAACCCTTAACCCTTAACCCTTAACCCTTAACCCTTAAACCCTATTCCTAACACTTGTCCCCAGTGGCAAACAAGCCCCTAGGGCCTTGAACCTCTCAAACTCCTTCGGCTTCATGTAGAGCACGGTCTTTTGAAGCCTAAACCCTAAACCCTAAACCCTAAACCCTAAACCCTAAACCCTAAACCCTAAACCCTAAACCCTAAACCCTAAACCCTAAACCCTAAACCCTAAACCCTAAACCCTAACCCTAAATCCTAAACCCTAAGCTGATCCAAAGCCCAAGCGACCCCCAAGCGACCCAACAGGTGTAGCTCCCGTTCTTTGCGACTGCGTGGCGAACTTCCTCCTTCGGAACGGCGCCGACTTCACTTCGCAACATGACAGGGTTTAGGGTTTAGGGTTTAGGGTTTAGGGTTTAGGGTTCAGGGTTCAGGGTGTCAGGGCCATCTGGATCACAGAGATTCTCAGAGTCCTGGAAAAAACCCTTCCCGCCCCTCCTTCTGTCTGAAGTCTCAGTCTTTGCTGGGATTACAGTGGGCACCAAGTCCTCGGCCTTCACTGTCAAACACCAATCGACTGATGTCCCTAAACCCTAAAACCTAAAAACCCTAAAACCCTAAAACCCTAAAACCCTAAAACCCTAAAACCCTAAAACCCTAAAACCCTAAAACCCTAAAACCCTAAAACCCTAAAACCCTAAAACCCTAAAACCCTAAACCCTAAATCCCATTCGGGGCAGAGGATCCCCGGAGCAACAAAGGCAAACGGTGCATCCCTTCTACGGCAGCTACAGGCCAGGGCTTGATGCCCCCATTGGGCGGCCTGGGCGGTCTGGGTTTAGGGTTTAGGGTTTAGGGTTTAGGGTCTAGGGTTTAGGGTTAAGGGTTTAGGGCTTAGAGGAAGGTTGAGGAAGTATGGGCAGCAGAGGTCACTGTTATTATTATTATCATTATCATGATCATCATTATTATTACAATTATTATTATTATTATTATTATTATTATTATTATTATTAGTATTCTGCTTCTTCTTATTTATTGTACTGTAGTTCTATCCTGAAGCTTGGGGGCACCCCTCGCCAGGGATCGCAGTCCCTTCTGGCGGGCTTTGCCAACGAGCCGGCAGCCGGAATCCGAACCATGACAAAACTTAAGGTTAAAAGGATATATGGAGGAACCCCTCGAAGGGAGCCTGAATCTTCTTCCCCGGTATAACCCCCATATATACCTTATATAGTCCCTATATACCTAAGTCCACTACAGTACCATAAGGGCCCTCCCTCCTTGAGCCCCTTGATTGAGAGCCTACAGGCCAGTGCAGGTGGCGTAAGAGGGCCCATTGGAGTTTTTAACTTCTTGACAAGCATGGCGGGCATGTGTGGGCATCGCAGGGCGCCCACGTCAAAGAGGGTCTCCGATGGGTTATCATGAGTTGGGGGTATACGGAGAAAGGAGCTCCAACATTGCCGGCTGAGCGGTCTTACCACAGCCATGCTTCATTGAGCCTGCCTGCCGTTCGTACCCCACGATGTGAACATTGTGCTTTGTTGGGGCTCTCCTGTCCGTCGACCCCAAACACCAAGTAGGGCTGTAAACATGGCATCTCTACTTTTTGCAACCCTATTTAGGGTAATTCTGGCCCTACTCATAACTGCCCTAATGAACCTCCAAGACGCCCTGTGCTGCTCCAAGCCCGGTCTAAACCCTGAATCCCCCCCCCCCTCTGCCCAATCCGATGAAGCGTCAGCCTTTCAGGGGATCAACGGCAACCTCAAGTATTCCCATGCCCCTGGCACTGAGAGGGGTCTGTACTTGGAGGTTCATGGTACCTATTAACCAATGATAGCTGTATAACCCAATAAGTACTATGAACCTCCTAGTAAAGGATGTGCGAGAAGGGCTCTTGGCGCTTTTTATGGGTTGAGCGTTCAGGCCTGCTTCGTCGGAGAGGTTCGGTGCCTCAACCTCGGGGTCACGGTTCTGGCTGTGGGTTTAGGGTTTAGGGTTTAGGGGTTAGGGTTCAGGGTTTAGGGTTTAGGGTTGGCGGATCATTCATGCAAGGGCAAGGGCAAGATTTAGGCAGTCTCAGGTTCAACCAAGATCTGAACGAGCATGGAAGCACCCAGCCTTTAAGCAGACCCCAAACACTCAACCTAAATCCTATAAACCCTAGACACTATATATATATACCCTAAACCCTAACCTTAAACCCTATATAAGCCCTAAACACTTTATATATACATGTACATACATACATATACCCTAAACCCTATATAAACCCAAAACGGCAAAGAGGTGCTACCGCCTAGCTGTGGGTTCGGGTTCGGGCTGAAAGTGTACAGGGGACTGAACCCCTTTAAAGCCTTCAAGACCTAAGAGGTAACGCAGGAGCCGCAAGAATCACCAGCATCATCCCAAATTGATTCTTTCATAAGCATCACGGGCCGCTAGAATAAAGGGATGTGTGGGCGGCAGCGGCTCGAAGTTCCCTGCGTGGACTCAGGTCTTTGTGGGGGCATTCAAAGAAGATGGGTACCAAGACAAAGCGCTGGTTCAGAAGCTGAGGTCAGGGCTTTGGGGGCCGCAGGCTACTAGGGTTTAGGGTTTAGGGTCTCTTAAAACGATATGGGTTATACACTACAATCAAAAGATGGCTGAGGATTTGGGGATCTGTAGTGTCTAGAGCCTCTGGAGTCTGGAGTGAAGGGCTGTGAGTTGGGTGCTTAATGTAAGTGTGCGGGGCAGAACAAAAAGAGCATAGAAGCCCGGTCCGCTACTAAGAGGTTCATGGATTATAAGTACCCTATGTGGGGGTTTTTAATTTAAGTGTAGTTAGCATACTTCTAGCCCCACATATACCTATCCATGGCCTTGAAGAAGGATTTAGGGTTTCAGGTTTAAGCCAAAAAACAGGGTGTCAACGAGCGCGGACCTCGAGGAAGCAATTCTGGACTTTTGTTGCGTAGGGGTCTGTTGGAGTTCTTCTTTTGGGGAGTTGCCAAGCGCTTCTGGGCTAGGGTTTAGGGTTTAGGGTTTAGGGCTTAGGGCTTAGGGCTTAGGGCTTAGGGTTTAGGGTTTAGGGTTTAGGATTCTAACCCCTTGCAACATGAGATACATGGCTGTGCGGGCAAGTACTGCTTGGCCGTGTATTGTTTTCCGTGTTGTGGCTATGCAAGAGCTCCCTGGCAGCAATGAAACCAGGTTAAACAAAAAACTAAACCCGGGGGTTTGGGCCTAGTGCCCGCGGCTCGTGTCGCCGATGTGGCTTTCGTTGGCTCACAGACCGCCACCTTCGAACGTTGCCAGTCTATCTGGCCAGACTACGTATGGGAGGGAGACCTGCCGGACACGCATCTCGCCAGCGCCTTGACAGCCATGGGCAGCAGCTACGTCGACACGGCATCCTGGTAGCTGTGCCCTCCGTGCCATCGCCACAGTTGCGGCAGTAGGCGCTTGGCAAACACCTCGGTCGCGCGGCCATTCTTGAATGGCAGACCATCGCTATATACTGCGGATGATGTTTGCAGACGCCACGCTGCTCCCGCAGCTGGGGCCGCACAGTTGTGGGAGCTCACGCCCTCGCTCACACTTGACACTTCCTTGTCCCGAGACGATTTCGTCACTGCAGTGCGATTTCGCCTTGGAGTCGATGTGAGCCCGGGTGAGGGGTCCTGCCGCTTCTGTGGCCTCTGCGCTGACGCCAAACGGCGACACGTGCTCTCCTGCATGTCAGGTGGCGATGCGACAGCCGTGCACAACCATGTGCGAGACCTCATTTTCGACTACTGTCGGCGAGGACGGCTGAGCCCTGTCTCGGAAGCGCCGCAGCTGTTGCCTGGGCTGGCACGGCGTCGCCCAGCAGATGTCCTCCTGCAGCAGCCGGGCCCGTTATTGGACCGGCTCCCGGACGGTAGCATTCAGGGCGCCCCTAGGCCCCTGGCCCTGGACTTTGCAGTCATCAATGCCCAGGGGCCTAACCATTGGGATGCTAGTTGGGGAGCCCCCGGCGGCGCTGCGGAAGGCTACGCCCTTCACAAACGCAAGCACCAGAACACCGAGCAGCTGTGCACAGACGCTGGCCTCCTGTGCCAGCCCATCGTGCTCGAAGCGCAAGGTGGACATTCCCGTGCAGCAGCCTCCTTCACGCTGACGCGGTCGCCTCGGCTGAGGGCGCTGACAGCAACCGGACACGGGCACGCCTTCTTGAGCAGCTTGCGGTTGCGATTGCACGCGCCAATGGAAGAGCTGTCCGACGTCGGAGAGACGTCGCGGGAACGTCAGCCTCCCACCTTGTCGCTCGTGCCGACCTCGCCGTCAGCCCGTGAGTGGAAGCGGCATGGATGCCTAGTTCTTCACTGGCCAGGGCTTGGCGGCACGGGGCTGGGGTGGTAGCTGTTGGCAGCTGCAAGCGTTCCTGGGCGTCTCGCCTCGGCATCTCCTTCTTCCTTCACTGAGAGGTCATGTTCTCCTCGGGGTAGCAGACTTGCTGGGACTCCAGGGCAATTTTCCCCACATCTGCAGGGCGGTCATGTGGCCGAGCTAGCAATGTTGTCCTGAAGGGATTTACGTCGCTCTAGCCGACACCTGGTGATCCCGGGGTGATTTGCTCGGGCAGGGGGAGGCCGGAGGCCCCAAGCTTGCTCCAGCGTTCATTGAGCTCGGTTGGGGGGGGTTTTTAGTTCACGGGCCCCAAGGGACACGGTTTTCCCCCTCAACAGCTTTGTCGTACAGAGATCAGTCGTTTCAAGTCCTCATGAGCAAGCCCACCCTCAGGGTTGCTTGTATTGTGAAGGATTTTCAAAACTAAACCCTAAAAGCCCTAGATCCTAAAACCTATAAAGCCTAAACCTTAAACCCACTAAAGTGCCTCAAAAGCAAAGCTTCCCTGAGAGGATGCGGGTGCGCTGCTTGCAGAAGAAGGCTGTGCCCAGGTTCAAAAGTAGGAGCACCTTGTGGCCTTCCACTCACTTAGGGGTTTAGGGCTTTAGGGGTTTAGGGCTTTAGGGTTTAGGGCTTAGGGCTTAGGATTTGGGAAGAGGGTTTAGGGTTTAGGAAAAACAAATCTTGAGATGGCGCATCCATGCCTATGTGTCGCGTGTCCTTGAGGCCTTATAACGCCCATGAACCAAACTCCAGTTGTGGGTTCCATAAACCCTAAGCGCTTTGGGGGGTTTGGGTTTTTTCGGGTTTTTGATCCTTGCGGTTAGATGTGGTTAGTATCCTGCGCCGACTCAAACTCTTACACCCGCGACCCCACACCCTCTTTTGTAACATTGGCTAATGTAGGGTTCAGGGTTTAGGGTATAGGGTATAGGGTTTGGACCAGTTCCTGAAAACATGTGCTTCAATATTGAAGGTGGTGCAAGATCTCCCTCCACGCGCAGTACAAGAAAAGAACAGGAAGCCCCAGTAACTACAATTGGGGGCCAGGTGTTCAGCAAACTCCAATTGAAGAATTTTCCGGGGTTATTGCACAGCTACTCCAATGATGAGAGGTTAAGCTTCCTTGGACTAAGGCCCAGAGAGCCCAAAACCCCTTAGCTAAGCAATATTCCTTAAACCATATAGGGATCCTTAGTATAGGAGTATTCCTTAATTAAGGGGTATTGGGCTCTTTGGGGGGAGGGGACACCTAAGTCTCTATGCAACTACAGCCGAAGGCCTTTCAAGAGGGTGTTTCCTGATGGCAATGCGGGCCGGGCTCAGGTGTCCACAGGCAAGGGCCTGCAGGGCCTGCGCCGGGGTTTAGGGTTTAGGGTTTAGGGTTTAGGGTTTAGGGTTTAGGGTTTAGGGTTTAGGGTTTAGGTAGGGTTTAGGGTTTGGGGCTTGGAGTTCTTAACATTCGCCGTGAGTATGAAAGTTACCTCGACCTCGGCAAAGTCCCAAGACCCCTAAACCACCAAAGCCCTGAAACACAAAACGCCTGAAACCCTAAACCCCTGAAACCCAAAATCCCGAGCCCGAACCTTAAGCCCAAAGCCCTATATAAACTCTTGAAACCCTTGAACCCCTGAAACCCTGAACTCTAAACCCGATATAAGCCTCTGAAACCCTAAACCCTAAACCCCTGAACCCGAAACCCGACATAATCCCCTGAAGCCCTAAACCCTAAGCCCTGAACCCCTGACACGCTAAACCCTAAACCCTAAACCCCTGAAACCCCAAACGCCCAAGGACCTGGAGCTGCGAAAGGGGCCCTTTGCGGACAGCTCCATCCCATTTTTAACCTGAAGGATGGCTTTTCAATGGTCTCCCTGCCCTTTAGGGTTTAGGGTTTAGGGTTTAGGGTTTAGGGTTTAGGGTTTAGGGTTTAGGGTTTCGGCTTTGCAGGCACTTGTGAGAGACCTCCCTGCCCCAACACTTTAGGGTTTAGAGTTTTGGGTTTTGGGTTTGCAGACCTTTGGGGTTATTTAGGGGCTACTTAGGTACATAGGTTAAGGGTCCCTTCTGGGGGTCTCTCCTTACACCCCTTAACTTGGGAGAGACCTCGTTGAAAAGGGGGTAGGGTTTAGGGTTTTGAGTTAAGGGCTCATAGCCTTTCAATTGCAGCTGGTTCGATTGAGGGAACAGAAGAAATGACGAGCCTAAAAAACGTGAGTTCTCGTACTCCCCTCCCAGTCCCCATCACATCCCGATCACATCCTGCACTATGCAATGGCCATAGCACCCACGAGCTTCGGTGCACCAAGGAAGCCTTTATTCCTGGTTGCCGTGTCTCACATTGGGGGGCGCAACGCGCGTAAGGACTCTGAATGACAGAGTTGCGTGAGTCGCATGCAGTCATTGAGAGAAAGTGACTCGGACTCAGGAGCTCAAGTATGGCAAGTCAAGGGTCAGGAGTGCGAAGAACTGCCACTGGCAGCATGTCATCATGCACGCCAGGCCAGCCCGGGACTCTTGTAGGTCAGCTCCTGCTCTGGGTTTAGGGTTTAGGGTTGAGGGTGTGTTACGTTCTGGGTACGCTGGGCTCCGGGGCCTCACCTTATTTTTCCAACCGGCCCCTCTGCCCGGGTCGCTCGCAACATCGCGTGGCAGTAAGCCCACCCCAAGCCACCCGGCATATTTTTTTAGGGTTTAGTTCCTAAAGTCTGGTTTTGCTTTTTCCAGCGGGGGCATGCTGTGCCCCTGCTTCAGCACCGTCCCGATCTGAGCCGGGGATACGGGTCTTTACCTTTGACACTCAAAGGCTCGACCGCCTTGACGGCCAGTGTGGGCCTTGCCTTGCTTTGGAGCGTCCAGCAGCCCCAGCCTTTACCTGGGCTGCACGTTCAGTGACCTCTCAAGTGTTGGTAGCGAGCCCTCAGCAGGACGTTAGGGTTAGGACCACCCTGAACCCTAAACTCTGAACCCCCACCCCATAAAACTCCCGGTGCCTTGATGTTGCCGCTGTACCTTCAGCTTTTGGCTGACTAGCCTTCTCTCACGTGCGAAAGACCGTGGCATGACTTGAAGAGACAGGGAAGTTTGCCTTTCTGATTGGTATTCCCACGGCCCATACTACTATTGGTACAAGGACCCTAGGGTTTAGGGTTTCGATTCATAGCCTTTTGGGCAAGACTGCTTGGAGTAGACGTCCCTAGCGCTCCTCGTCTCAGAGGTCAACCCATAGCAGGGCCGAGCGTCTCATGTACAACTGACTTGGCAGCCCACACCCAAAGTAGAAAACTAGACTCCGCATCGCGCTCCCGGTCCCCTTGTGAGATCTCTTCCACTTTGTGTTGCTTACTGTTGGGTGCATATATTTGGGATACGGGAATTTCCCGAAGTATTGGTACCCATTTTTATACCCCCAAATAGAATAGAACCCCCTTAAAGGGACCCCCCAAAAAGGGTACCTCTATCTTTCGGAAAGCCCCATATCTGAGAGTTTTAGAGCGCTCGGCCTGCACATGGCTCATGGTGCGCTACCGCTCGGACTGCCCTGGCCTTTTCCTGGCCGGGGTCTCATCATGCCATGGGCTGTCCTGACTACCATGGTAATGATGCCTTGCGCCCCCTACACTCATCAAAAAAAGACCTAAACAATAAGCTCTCCTAATCACAAAACCCTA
This sequence comes from Symbiodinium natans, assembly GCA_905221605.1. Taxonomy (NCBI): domain Eukaryota; class Dinophyceae; order Suessiales; family Symbiodiniaceae; genus Symbiodinium; species Symbiodinium natans. Next base: position 840,258 of record CAJNDS010000668.1, read on the forward strand.
AAACTTTCCTTGACGTGAACGCCATTGAGTGGCATGGTGTGCAAGAGACTAAGGCGCGGGTGCAGCGGCAGCCATGGCTTTTGGGCATGGGCCTCGGCTTCGAAGAGCATTGGGAGGTCTGAACCCAATAAACCCCTCAACATCCCCTTCAGGAGGGTCTAGGGTTTAGGGAGCGACTGTGCCAAAAAAGGCAGGAATATCCCTTAGACGATGTAGGACCTATAGGGATTCTTCTGATGGTTTAGGGTTTAGGGTTTAGGGTTTAGGGTTTATAAGGCATATTCATGAAGAATACGGGGTGCAGGGCTCCGTGGGCCGAGAAGAGAGGGCTGAGGGCAGCCTAGCCTCGACTTGGGGTTTAGGGTTTAGGGTTTAGGGTTTAGGGTTTAGGGTTTAGGGTTTAGGGTTTAGGGTTTAGGGTTTAGGATTTAGGGTTTGGGGTGTATGTTCTTGAGGCCTTTTTTAAGCTTTGGGATGTTCGCCCCTTATACTAGCAGTCCTTAATAGGGATGAAAATTGGGGTACTATAATCCCTAGTCAGGACTGTTAGTAAAAGGGGGGAACATCCCAATCTAAACTCCCAAAGGTCTGCTTATCCCTGCGTCCGCCCTCAGCCTCTTATTGCTGACCGACGCTTTCAACGTGCTGGGGCCCGAGAGAAGCGTGGACAGTTTGGAATTCTGCTACCCAGGTTTAGGGTTTTAAAAGTTGGGAGTCGCCCAAAACCCTAAATCCTAAGCCCTAAACCCTAAACCGCTTGAATTGGGGATAAGGGATGGCTTAGTACTGCTGATGGGCCTCACCGGCCCATGCTTGGAGGTTCATGGGTAGGTATAGGTGGGGTGAAAAGTACCCTAAATAGATAGGATTACAAGTATAGTATAGTTACGTAAACCCTACTTCTAGCTACCCATGAACCTAACCCTACACCCTAAACCCTACACCCTAAACCCTACACCCTTCGAAGCCCTAAGCCCCTTGTTGGCTTAGGGCTTTAGAGTGGTTGCGGGGATGGGGTGCGGTGTTTTGTAGCAGCTTGTGAAGCTCGCTGCGGCAACAAAAGCCCATTATCCCACATCCACGATCACCGCGCAAGCTACCCAATAACAAACAGCCAAAGCGATAGGCAAAAATGTGCCCGTCGCATCATGCATCTACCGAGCGAACGGATCTTGCAATCGAAAAGCCTACTTCAGGTTCGGGACCCTATTTCCGCGCTCGTCTCTCGAGTTTGCGGGCTCAGGTTTGCAGAAGCATTGCCAACGCCGGTGAATTGCTTGCTTTTTGTGCGCAGACACAGTCCATGTCATGTCTGGTGCAGCTGCTGTTCAGCATGCTCCTTGCCTGTGCTAGCACGCCAAGAACAGTCCAGAAGCTCAACCTATTAGAAGCCCTGCTCACAAAACGATCAGAACTCTGCGAGGTCTGGACCAGGGCAGGCTGGAACGATGCTTTTGGGGCTTTTGCTTTTTATGTTTCCGGCCTGCTGTGCCTTAGTCCATCAAACTGCGTCCCTCAAAAGCCTCACATACCTTACCCAAAGGCTCCTATGTAGTACCGTTTTGGGGTAGTATACTGGAATCCCCTATAACTAACCCAAGAAGGAACTACATTGGAGCCTTTGGGTACATACCATACCAATCATCACTTTGACGGCTTTGGGCGCTGAGGGACATGCTTGGCTTGTCTGGCCTGTACTATAGGTTAAGTTTAAGGTTAGGACTTTATCAGCGTGGAGGAGTAGTTCAACAATGTTTGTAAATCGTTGGACCTAAGAAGTAAAGATATCTTCCGTTCTGTGAAGGGACTCCAGGTTTCTGAAAATCGAGCCACCCTGATCGCGAGACTCGTGCCAGAGAAGCCCAACATCAGCCTCCGCGGGAAACATGCCGTGTTCCCATGTAAACCCCTGTTCAAGGTCGTAAAATGATCTGATGATGCTATCTACAGCCCAAGTAACTTACTTCGCCGTTGGTTGAACTTCAAACTTTTTGGGTTTCCTGATTCACTAGGAATATTAAAGTTTAACCTTTTTTTCCCCTTGGCTATTGGAGAAGTAAGGTAATTTGCATTTTCGACCGGCCAGGAAACGACAGATGACAGCAGCCTGGATGCGCAGCAGTGGGAGGCCTACTCGGATCTCTACAGGACTTTAGGGTTCAGGGTTTAGGGTTGTTTTCCGGATTTGCGGCGAGCCAGCCTTGATAGCTTGGTAACCGAAATCCTACCCCCTAAGCCCTAAACCCTAAACCCTACACTAAATGACACATTCCTGCGAAGTGGAGGCTACCATTCAGCTCTGCGGGCGGCAAAACAGTCCTTCTTGCCCCAAACTCCTAAGCTGCAAACCCCTAAACCCTAAACCCTAAATCCCCAATTCTGGCCAGCCTGGAAACATATTGGTTACAAATTTTGGGATGCCCCCCTTCTACCGACAGTCCTCAGTAGGGATTACAAAAGGGATTATAGACTGCTAGTATAAGGGGGAACAAACCCTAAACCCCTAACCCGAAACCCTAAACCTTGTAACACATTGGTTACAAGCTCAGCTCAAGATCCGGGCCTCGGCCCTTGCATCTTGAGATGCGAGGTACCATACTTGGAGGTTCAGGGTTTAGGGTTTAGGGTTCAGGGTTCGGGTTTAGGGCCTAGGGTTTAGGGTTTAGGGTTTGGGGTTCAGGTGCAAAAGGTTTACGGTTTAGGGCATGCCCCTCAGCCCGTGCTCAAAAAGGGTTCAGGGTATAGTGTTTAGGGTTTAAGGTTAGGTTCATGGTGGTCATAAGTAGGGGTATACTTATGTTAACTTCTACTTACTTATAACCCAAAAGAGGGTTCTTAGAACCCTGCTGATCACTATCCCTGAACCTCCAAGTATGCTTGTGTTTGCAGCGTACTCATAAGACGCAGCGCAGCTGCGGTTTAGGGTTTCAGGTTTGGGGTTTAGGGTTTAGGGTTTAGGATGTAGGGTTTCGGCGGATCACCAAAGGGCAGCTCTTGGACTCATCCTGCTTTGGACTGACCTGGTGCAAGAAACGTGCCCGCGTCACACAAGAAGGCCAATTTGCCATGAAGCCTCGAACTTTCTTAGGGTTTAGGGTTTAGGGTTTAGGGTTTAGGGTTTAGGGTTTAGGGTTTAGGGTTTAGGGTTTTTTAGGGTTTAGGGTTTAGGGTTTAGGGTTTATAGGGTTTTTTAGGGTTTAGTAAGGTTTAGGGTTTAGGGTTTAGGGTTTAGGGTTTAGGGTTTAGGGTTTAGGGTTTAGGGTTTAGGGTTTCGCCCCCCCCCCCCCCCCCCCACAAGTCCAACACAACTCATTTTTTTCGAAATGCGGGGTTCCGTCTTGGGGCTCTTATTTCAAGGGGGAATCCTCCTATTTGGGGGTCTAGTTTAGGGGGGTCCCTGATTTTCGTAATTTCGTAAACTCCCACATGTTGCACGGCTTCAGCAGCCAACAAGGCTGCATTTGAGTTCCGGAAGTGGCACCTTGGCTTAGCTAGCTGCCCTTCAGGAGGGTCTTCCTCCCGTCCTTGCAGCACCCTAAACCCTAAACCCTAAACCCTAAACCCTAAACCCTAAACCCTAAACCCTAAACTTTCTCAAGTTTGGCCCATGCAGGGCTTGCAGCATGATTCTCCGACTTGCTGAGGCTCTTCCCCGTCACAGAGACGAAGGACTGGCAAGTTTATATCATGCTTGGAGGTTCATAGGGACTAGGGACTAGGGTTTAGGGTTCAGGGTTGAGGGTTTAGGGTGTAGGGTTTAGGGTTTTCATGGGTACTTCTAAGTTACCATACTTGCAAAGCTACTTTTAGCTACCCATGAACCTCCAAGTGTGGCCAGCTGCTGCATGTAGCGTCGCCGAGTTGTGAGTCTTGACTTCGAAGAGGTGCTGTTGCCTCCGTTGCTGGATGGCACGTTGACCCTGTGAGAGTCCCAAGTTCATCTGCGGAAGTGCTTGGGGTTGAGGGTTTGGGGTTTAGGGTTCAGGTTCAAGAAAACCTAAGCATGTGCCTGCTTGACGACTCTTGCACGCCGGGAGCATTGGTCCGAAGAAGCTGCTAGAAGCATCAGTTGCGGCCATGGGCACGAAACAGCGCAAGGCCACCTTGGACGCGTGAGTCGTAGCTCCAAAGCCCTAAACCCTACCTGGAAGCTTTTCTGACTTAGGAAGTCTACGTGTATCCCCTAGAAACCCCTCAAAAAGTCCCAGAACCCGACGTGATGACCCTACTCACTAAGTCAGAAGGGCTTCCAAGTAAACCTTCTGGAGTGATTCAGTTCGGCGAGCTCTTTGACAAGCCGAAGCCGCGTGCCCCTCTTCTCGTCCCGACGCATATATGAAACCTCAATTGCCGAACCCTAAACCCTAACCCCAAAAGCAGAAACCCCCTAAACGGAACTTTTGCGATGCAAGAAGCTCCTCACTAGCCCGGATCACAAGTCAAGTTTGTGCTCGAGCATCCGCCCAAAACTCAAAACTTGCTCATCTTGGGCTTGTTGCGAATACGATGTTGTTTAGGATTTAGAGTTGTGACTCTATAGCCTAAACCCCAACCTTCGTATACATTCCAGCGTTACCCGACACCTGCAACGGGGATAGCAAAGCTGGTGCAACCAAGGGGCCTCTCTCCGAGAGACAAGCCCTGAATCCCCCTAAAACCACCGCAAACCACTACAATGCAAGGAAGGCATCATTAAAGTACTATGAACCCCATAAACCCTACAAACCACGATAAGCCACTATGAAGCCGTAAACCCCGACCTCTGCATCATGGAGAACTGACGCCTTTTTAATTTCCAAGGGTTGCCCTGCTGTGTGGCATAGTTTGCTTAATTACACACACACACACATATATATATATATATATATATATATATCGATATGTATATATATATATATATATCAGTATGTATTCATATATCAGGAACCACCAGCAACCGCGAGGCCTTGCGCAAGAAGCAGGTGGGCTTGGCCATGAAGCGGCTCAGCGCCAACGACGGCCGAGTGAAGCCGGAGTCGCAACTCGGCACATTTGGCGAAGGAGGCTGCGGGTTTAGAGGCCTATGACTGTATCTAGGGGTCGGAGTAATTACTACTAGTATTCCCCTATGGGCCCATTATAAATATACAAAATTAACCCCCCAAAAACCCCGTTCTAACTTTTGAGGCTTCTGACTTATGGCTTTTTCGGGATGAACTACATCTGGCGGTGGCTCCTTTTGTTTGCTCTCTATGTTTTTGGGTCTTAGGTTCCTACCCGGTGCTACAAAGGGAGCCCTTTGTTAGTCTATAGGTTTTGAGGATCCGAGATATTCAGGCTTACTGCAGGTCGTTCGGCGAGGTTGGGATGTGCAACTTTACAGCGACCTCAAAAACCCCCACCCTTCAGTGCAGCCAATGTCGGAATGTGTTCCGCAAGTACATTCTCCAGAAGCTTCTCGCAACCTCAAGGAAGCTCGAAGGCCCAGCGATGGCTTTCCCCCAAGCTCCAACGGGGCCCCTTCAAGACCCGAGACCCTAAACCCCAAACCTTAAGCCCTAAACCCTAAACCCTCTTAAATCCCTGAATTCAGCCCTGAAGCCAACAAAAACACTAAAACCCTACGGCCTGCAAAGGCGGGTGGCCAAAACGTCCCTGTTGCGTGTGAGTCTGAGAGCTGAAAACCCTAAGCCCGTTTAGGGTTTAGGGTTTAGGGTTTAGGGTTTAGGGTTTCGAGAGCATAGGGTACAGGGTTTAGGGACGCCAGTGCCCTAAACCTTTTGGTCCTTAATCGGAATTATGGTACAGTCCCCCTCTTATAATCCCTATGAAGGACTGTTAGTATACCGGAGAACCCTACACCCTAAACCCTAAGCCCCGAGCCCCTCAGCTTAGGAAGGCCAAGGCGACCCTCAAGACGCTTGGCAAGACGCTTGGCGGCGGCATAGCTTCGGAAGCCCTAAATAGACAACAAAGAATCATGTTGTCTGACCGTATAGACCTCCATTCTTATGTGTTTTGCTTATTGGGCTTTTTGGGCCAGTCCTAGTTCTGAGTTATCAGTTTATCAGTGCAAAGTTTAGGAAGGCTGTGCGCGCCACCCCCCGGCCCCCCCCCTCGCCCTCCCCCTGCAACGGACCCTAAACCCTAAACTCTAAACCCCAAACATAATGTTAAAAACTGACACTATCTAGTCTTCCGAGTTGAAGCGATCCCGCCAAAGCCCAGGCTTCTCGAACCCAGTAAGCTTTCCCAGAGACACTAGACCCCGAACACTGGAGCTTTTTGCCGGCCAAACCCCAAACCCCAAACCCCAAACCCCAAACCCCAAACCCTAAACCCTAAACCCTAAACCTGCCACCAGGAAGAAAAAGAGAAAGGCCCAGCCAGAAGAGGTCCGAGAAGTCCCAAAGGCGAACTCCTCGTTGTGGCTGGGCATGCCAGTGCGCCCCAAGCCCCACGCCCCAAGCCCCAAGCCCCACGCCCCAAGCCCCAAGCCCCAAGCCCCAAGCCCCAAGCCCTAAGCCCTAAGCCCTAAGCCCCAAGCCCTAAGCCCTAAGCCCTAAGCCCTAAGCCCTAAACTAAACCCTAACCTTAGGGGGTGGGATTTTTGAGGTTTGGGCCCCCAAGTTCAAACCGTGGAGTCCGCAACAAGGATGCCCTCCTATAGGCGCCCAAAGGGTTGTGGTTCCCGGTTGCTGGTACAAAGTGATCTTGGTAGCCCAGTGCTAGCCTTTTACCCTTCTTTTTTTGGTTATGGGTTCTGGGTTCCCTCAAAAAACAACCAACCCAAAAAGGGTGCCCTTATTATAATATAGTTACTGGGCTACCAAGTGATTCGGTAGCTGTACCCAAACGGCGAGTCTAAGCCACATGTTCGGCGCAGATCTGATGAGAACACTGTTGGCAGCTTTCTGTGCTCCACGAACCTCAGCCGAGCCTCTAGAGGGCTGTGAGGAATGAGCCCACACGAGGTTCTTCCAGTACAACAGCAACTTGAAACCGCCCTATCAGTTGCCACTGGTCATGCAAAATTCCATGCTTTCGAGATCAGATGTTGAGGGTTTAGGGTTTGGCGCCTAGGGTCGGATGCATGTGTGTCCGGGTTCTTGCATGCCAGGCACAAGGAACGAGTGAAAAGGATGCTTGTGGCACAGTTCTGGCTAAGTAGCGTGCAGATAGTCCCCATTGCGCGAGTCCCCGAGGTGTAAGGCCACAGTGCAAACGAGAATACCTACCGAGCTTAGGGTTTAGGGTTTAGGGTGTAGGGTTTAGGGGCTTCAGGTTTGTTGTTTAGGGGCGGCTTCTTTCTTAACTACCTACACACATGCTTCGCAGTGATGCCCATGCTCGCTAATTAGGGGAGAACTCTGACATCAGATTCCGACAATGGGGGGTGCCCTTTTTGGGTGGTCCCTTTGAGGGATTCTATTCTATTTGGGCGTTAACAGGTACATAAACCGTAGGTAGGCCCTTGGACATGTTATAATTTGCCCTTATTGGGTTGAAGAGGCCCACATTGAGGATTACGTTTCGGAGGGTTTTAAGGGCCATCTTAGCATTCGGACTCCGAGATAATCTAACGTAAAGGGAGCCGGAGTCTCTTGATTCGAAAAGCCTCGCAACTGGGGACTTTCACGTTCAAAGGTTGAGATGCCGCAAGAAACAAGGCAGTTGCCCATTCCCCGGAGCCCGATATCCTTGAAACGACAAAATGGGGTCTGTTTACGGTTTATTCCTTGGGCTCTCTGTAGGGTCCAATCGTTGGACGCAAGTGGTCTCAGTTATTGCCTCGTCAACAAACCCAGGCTGTTGGACACGAACTTTCTCAACATGTCCATCCAGATGCTTCTGGGCTGCAGGTTATGAGAGGGGTCGGAAAAATGATCGTCCCGTTGTAGCTATACTCGAATCACCCATCAGGCTCCTAAACCCTGAAGGCCACCATAAGCGTTCAGAGCTTGGATGTGGGGGTTTACGATAGTGACAAGGGTACCCCCACATAGTCGGATCCCCTGACAATAAGGACCCCACTAAGGTACCCCCAATTTCGTAAACCCCCCCATGTTTCCATCAGGAAGCTGGACATCTTCAAAGCTGCCATGGAGTGTTTGTTGGCGAAGTGCGTCCCTTGCATCACCGATTGCTGCTGGGACCAAGACGAGTCTGAGCTCTAAGGGGACCCTACCCCTACTTGGAGTGGGCAAGTAGCTATAAGTAGGGTGATGAAGGCCCGAAATAGGGTAATAAGTATAGTTCCCATACCTACAACCCTACTTGTAACTTTACCCATGAACTTCCAAGCAACGCTGGCTGTTTCTAGCCGAGAAGTGGTTAAAGCTTGCCAGGCAACCCAGTACCCGTGACTTAAAGGCGAGTTGGCTTACTCCTTCTACTCACCTGCATTTGGGGCTCCACAGGGTTCTTTGCCATGCAGTTCACTAGGCCCTGCTGGTGCCAGTTTCGCAGCTTTTGCTTTCTGAGGCATTCGGGTCGCGAACAGTTTTTGTCTAAAGGGGTGAGCATTCTATCGTGCACTGCCCTGCAAAGAAGGCGTCATGGGAGAGCTGGAGAAGATGGGCACGCGGCATAGGCGGCAGCTAGCTCTTGCGCTTCGCACTTCCCAGCAGCCCTACTTGGAGGTTCATGGGTAGTTAGAAGTCAGCTTATCAGTATGGTAGCTGTACTTAAATATACTTATAACCCATTTAGGGGTGCTTGTAGCCCTACTTCAGCGAACTACCCATGAACCTCCAAGCTACTTAGATGGCCTTCTGCACAAGTCCATGTTTTTCTTTGCCTGTGCCAGCAAAAGTCGTGCGCGCTCACACCCGCAGCCAGCTTTTGTCTGAAAAGGCTTGCGCTGCGCCTGGCGAAGGACCCACGCACCTCGGAAAAGCACAGAACCGCTTCCCAGGACGCATGGACCCCAGGGCCCCTTTCCTCTTTGACTAACGGTTTAGGGTTTAGGGTTTAGGGTTTAGGGTTTAGGGTTTAGGGTTTAGGGTTTAGGGTTTAGGGTTTATATGCTCTCCGACAAAGGGCCATAGACTACTAGTCACCAAGCAAAGGTACCATTGTCTTTGGGTTAGGGGGCCAGGGCAGTTTTCAGCGCAATCCCGCAGCCGCCACCGTGGAATCCGACGTAACTTCCGAATTCTGTGGGTTTAGGATTTAGGGTTCAGGGTTTTAGGGTTATTATAGGGTTTAGGGTGGTTTCGACTACTGGCGGGGTACTGATGGTCGCACCGGGCTTGCACATCGTGTCCTCCCAATCACTCCTGCAATTCCAAACTGCTGTCCATAGTTCCGGAGCCCCGGTTATCGTATCCATGCGCGTCTCTAGGACGTGCATTCGTGCAAAAAGTTTTGGATTAGGCGCCAGTGCGTTTCAGAAATGACCTCAACCCGACACACTGCGTCCTTATAGCCCCATTTCCGTCATTATCGGCATCTCCATCGGGCGACTCATGCGCTGACAAGGTCATCTTGGTGTAGAGGGCCAGGGTTTGTGAGGTTTGGTTTGGGACAGCATCGCTTATGACGGGACAAGTCCTTTGAGAGTCCTTTGTACATTCTGACGTCCTAAATCAGGCAGTTGTCCCAATCCCCAGACAAGGGGTCCTTAAGGGTTGGATTGGCATTAGGTGCGAACTCATATACTGTAGCGGAGCTACCCTAAGCCCTAAACCAAGCTTTTGCATCAGGAGCGCGCGATTCGTCGCCAATAGGATGTTGCCTTCTTTACCGGCTGCCAAGCGCAGTACACAGATGTACAGCTTTCAGGGTTCACGAGTTTAGGGTACAGGGTTTAAAGC
>CAJNDS010000668.1:855054-942554 GCA_905221605.1 Symbiodinium natans
TGCAGTCATCCAAATCCTAAACCCCCAACCCTCCTAAATTTCATGAACAAGGGTAGAACCCAAAGTTGTAGGTTGCCCGAACCCTCCTAGATATCATGAACAAGGGTAGAACCCAAAGTTGTAGGTTTACGGGGCAGTAGGGCTGAGAGTTGACCACTGTCCGATCTGCAAGGGGTTAGCTGCAAGCCTGAAATGGGAGCTGGTCACCCGCTGGTCACCCGCATGGACATGAGTTTGGTGAAGCCAGTTAGGATGAATGTTTTTCTAGTGAAACATAGAGCCCTCTCATGAATGTAAACACTTTTTTAATGGAGACTTGGACCCAGAGTAGGCATAGGTTCCCTCGCCAGCCCCTTTAAACCAAAAAGGGCACCCTGTTCCTAGGTTACTCTTGGGTCTAGTAGCCCTAAACCCTAGCCCTGACCCCTTTCTATTCCTAGGCTCTCGTTGAGCCCCAAGGTTGCATCCCCAAATAGACAACCCGACACCCTGAACCCTAATCCCTAAAGGTTTCAGGGTTTCAGGATTTGTGGTTTATAGGTTCTAGGGTTCGACGCTGTCTCGAAGATCCCTGTTTTATTGAATGGGGAGGCGGGTTTCCAGCCCTGTTCTAGGGTGAGGTTTAGGGTTGAGGGTTGAGGGTTGATGGTTCAGGGTTTGGGGTTTTAGGGTTTAGGGTCTAGGGTTTAGGGTTCAGGGTTTGGGGTTTAGGGTGAAGTTCAGGGTTTAGGGTTTAGGCTTCAGTAGGGGTTAGGGTTTGAAGCAGGTCGGTGCCTCCTCAGGGCCTACCCTGCTTCGGGAGCCTGCCGAGTGGGCCTCTGGGGCAGAGATTTAGGGCTTCGAGCGCGACCTCCGGGTTTAGGGTTTAGGGTTTAGGGTTTAGGGTTTAGGGTTTAGGGTTTAGGGTTTAGGGTTTATTTTGTTGAGGGAAAGCCTTGTTTGGTAAAGAGTCATGTGACGTGAGTTGGGATGACCCCCTTATACTGACAGTCCTCAATAGGGACTATAGTAGGGGGTATTGTAATCCCTATTAAGGATTGTTAGCGCAAGGGGAAACATCCCAAAACGTGAAACAAATGTCCAGAAGAGGACCCTGATTCAGAGCAACCCCCCAACAATGTGCAGTAGAAAGATTTACCGTGTTAGGGCACAGCTGCAGTTAAATCACATAAGCCCTAAACACTAAACCCCAAGCACTAAAGCCTAAACCCTAATTAAACCCTAATCCCTAATCCCTAAAGCCTAAACGCTAAACCCTAAACCCTAAGCCCTAAACCTTAAACCTTAAACCCTAAACCCTAATCCCTAATCCCGAATCCCTAAACCGTCACCGAACATCACCCTAGGGTTTAGGGCTAAAACCTAAACCCTCTAAACCCTCAAGCCCAAACCCTAACCCTAAACCCTGAGCCATTTCATTTAGTTTCGGGGTCTTGACGCACGGGAGGCCGGGACGGACGGACAAAGATCCTTTGTCCTCCTCACAGACCCCCCCCCCCCCCCCCGAGTTCTCCTTCAGTCAGTAACGAGGGTTTTACCGGCAGTGCGGTGCGATGCATCAGCTAGGCGGGTGGCAAAAAAAACCCTACAAACCCTAAACCCTAAACCCTAAAAACCCTAAAAACCCTCCCTAAACCCTAAACCCTAAACCCTAAACCCTAAACCCTAAACCCTAAACCCTAAACCCTAAACCCTAAAAACCCTAAACCCTAAACCCTAAACCCTAAACCCTAAACCCTAAACCCTAAACCCTAAACCCTAAACCCTAAACCCTAAACCCTAAACCCTAAACCCTAAACCCTAAACCCTAAACCTAAACCCTAAAACCCTAAACCCTAAACCCTAAACCCTAAACCCTAAACCCTAAACCCTAAACCCTAAACCCTAAACCCTAAACCCTAAACCCTAAACCCTAAACCCTAAACCCTAAACCCTAAACCCTAAACCCTAACCCCTAACCCTAAACCCAAAACCCTGACCCTAAACCCTATACCCTAAACCCTAAACCTTCAACCCAAACCTTAAACCCTAAACCCTAAACCCTACGAAGGGTTGTGCTTGAGGCGACCCCGCAGCCCAGCCCGGAAGGGGTGAAAGATCACCAGGTGGGCCGGGGCTATGGACTACGCAGAGAGCCCTTAAAACCTCTAACCCAGGAATGGTTTACCTTAAACCATAGATAGGGTTCAGGGTTTCGGGTTCAGGGTTTACTAGTAGGGTTTAGGGTTTCAGGTTTGGGGTTTAGGGCAATACCCCTTATTCAAGGAATCTAGGGCCCTTGTTTTAATTCAAGGGGGATTGGGCTTTGGATTGCAACTTGGGATGCGCGAGTTGAGCCCCGCGGGAGGCTTTTGGCAGCATGAACCTTAATGTGGGCCCTTTATTCTGACGACCCTAAACCCTTAACCCTTAACCTTAACCCTTAACCTTAACCCTTAAACCCTAAATCCTAAATCCTAAAGCCGAAGCCCTGCCTAGTCACCCCCGAAGACCGAATCATGTAAGGGGTTCCTTGCTGCACCTGTTTTTTTGTTTTTGCCGGGGGGCTGGGGGGGGGAGTCCTTATGAATGGGATTTTGCTATGTTGGGGTGGGTAAAGTCTAACAGGGTACATCTACTTTGCGGAAATACCGCAGACCTCCAACCCAAAATTCAGCGGAGCATGGGTTCGACGGAGGCGCTTTCGATGGTGCAGGTGCTGACCTTCTCCTTTTTTGGGTGGGGGGCAGGTTGCCTCATACATCCACCTCAAACTTTTTCTTAGGTTACTCCGAAGCCAAGCGCTTTTTTGTCAGTTTGGAGTTCCCACTTTATGGTTCAAGACGATGCATCGGTCAGCCTGTGATCACGGGCCTCAAACCAGCGAAAAGTGGAAAGGCTGAGCCCAATGAAAGCCCAGCTCAAAATCTCCACACGCGAGGCCGTCGCAGACGCCAGCGATCGAGCTCTGTACTTGCAGGACACCTTTCAAAATAGTTTCTCAACCCCACGACCCCCCCTAAACCCTAAACCCTACAGCATATTCGCGTCAAGCACGGTGCCGCAGGAGACCTCTGAACTTCAGGGGCAGATGGCCGAGGTGACGGGGTTGGGGGAGGGGGGGGGTCGGGCCTGCATCAGACTTGTAGGCGCTCGGCCGGCTGCGCGTGTTTATGCGCATGTGTGTGTGTGTGTGCGCACGCGGCTGTGCGTGTGTGTGTGGCATGCATGTTTAGTTTGCCTTCCGCAAGGAAACTGCGTGAATATGCATTTGATACGGTGCTGCTCCGCATGAATTATCTAAGTAAGGACGCGCATCATTGGCTGGCAGAGCAATTGGCCATCAGTCTTGTTCCAGTCAACAATATGAATGCCTAGCAAGCACGGCATGTGGACCCAAAACCCAGAATCCTCGCTCGGCTTCAGCGTCCTCATCCCTGAACTGTATACCTAAACCCTCTACCCTGGATGAAGTTTGTGTGCAATATTCGGCAATGCCTACCAGAGAGTCGCTTATTAACGGACCCAGCTTACCGCCCCTCTCCCCCACCCCAAATAACGCTAAACATTGACATGAATCAACCTTAAAGCTAACGACCAGATCACTTACCTCTATGTAAAGTATTACAGAAAATAATACCTGTCCAACAAGAATGACAAGTGCACAATGTACAGCGCTGACTGTTGAACAATCCGCCACCCTCCCCAGAAAACACAAACGTAGTAATCAGTACGACTAGCAAAAACAGCAACAACATAGTAACAATACTGTAACAAACAAAATGGCAACACCAAGAATCATGAGAAGAAGAAGAAGAAGAACAATACTAAGATATCAATATTTTTTAATAATACTAATTATGATGATAAGAAGAAGAATAACAATACTAAATAGAGTAATGAACGCCCAATACAACTTTCACAAGTGTTCTTGATCGACCCCCGGAGGCCAGCTGCCGCATTTGTTTGGAGCCCGCTGGGCCGGAAGACTTTCAGGCCACTACGGGGTAGGGTTTGGGGTTTGGGGTTTGGGGTTTGGGGTTTGGGGTTTAGGGTTTAGGGTTTAGGGTTTAGGGTTTAGCGGTCCAGTTGGTACTGGTTCAAACAGTCGGGATTTGGCAATTAGGTGCCCCACATAATCCATAAAAAAGATCTGGGATGCAGCATACCTAAGTCCCCGATGCCCGAAGAGCCAGTAACTTGGTAGCCCAGTGGTACCCTTTACCCTTTTTTGGTTCCCTGGCTTGCGATCAACAAACAGCAGTGCGAAATGTTTGTGCCTCGTACTCTGGCCAGGCATGCGGATGCAAGCATGACTAAAAGCATGTCATGAGCTGCAGGTTTGCAAGAGCCATGTGAAGTAGGGCATATATTTCCGGTACCCCCAAAAGGACACCCGGTATATACACTCGCCAATGTTAAAAAGGAACCTTATATACACTCACCAATAACAGTAATATAAACCACACTTCACGTCCCGCCGAATCCGTGCACAGCACAGTTGCTACCCCATGCGACCAGGTGTGTGCATGCCGTGGCTCGCACTCCGGCTGGCATTTGGGAGAAGCAAGTGCTTGAAGGCTGCATGCGATCGTGACCACCCCGATGCTGCAATGCTTATATGCCTTCTCGCAAGGTCTCACACATGTAACCGAAAGGGGGGGGGGGGGGTCCAAAGTACGATCCTTTTCGGGGTCCGTTGATTTCAACATAATATATGGAATGCGTTTTAAAATTTAATTGAATGTGCAACTCGACGCTCAACATGCTGCATCGTCATGCTGAGCTCAGCTACTTTACCAAGAGTATAGCTGTATATTCATATTTGGGCATTTCCGGAAGTCTTTCGTCTTTCCGCTTTTGTTCGTCCAGCGGATTATTGATCAGGGCCTCTTTTCTTCAGAGAGTGCAGCAGAAAAGTATGTGCAGTTGTGAATGGGACTGGGCATATTACAAAGAGACATCTATATATCTATATATCTATATATCTGTATATCTATATATCTATATATCTATATATGTATAAGCACACACACATTCATACATATGTGTATATATATATATACACATGCATATATATATATATACACACATGCTACTTATCACTACCCCCAAACCCTAACCTTGTACACTTTACTGGAGCTTACAACTACCCCAGTCACCCAAGGCAAGGTTTCGCCCACCTGCAGTGCCTGGTGGACCTGGCCGTGAGCAAGTGGCCGGCCACAGAACCGAGCCTCGGCTTTGATGGGGGTTTCGGGTTTAGGGTTCAAGGGTTTAGGGGTTTAGGGTTTAGGGTTTAGGGGTTTAGGGTTTAGGGGTTTAGGGTTTAGGGGTTAGGGGTTTAGGGGTTAGGGGTTTAGGGTTTAGGGGTTAGGGGTTCAGGGGTTCAGGGTTGAGTTCAGGCTCTCTAGGGTTTAGGGATCTAGGGTTGAGCTTAGGGGGTGGGGGGGGGGGGGCTGAAGAGGTTGGGGCTTACAGGCCTAGGGGCTTTATCCAGAAATTAGGGGCTCGCGTGTCGTGCAGTCACGGTTTGCAGAAAATGATGTCGTTCTGTGCGCGTTTGATCTGATGGGACCTTGCCGAGTGCAGTGCAAGATGACCTCGGTTGCTGCTTCGTCGGCTTTCTTCAGAAGACTCTGCCTCAGCTAGGTGGCGACAGTGCCCGCTTTGCAAGCAGAATTACGTCAGCCACGTGCGCCTTGGATCCCACTTAGGCTCGGGAAAGCAACCCCCCGGACCTTAAAAAAGGCATCCCCGAATTCGAGAAGCATCCTTCCGTCACTTGCGACTCCTAGGAGACCGGCCCGAGACCTTTCTCAAGATAAGGGGTTTAGGGCTTAGTGTTTAGGGCAGTTTAGGGTTTAAGGTTTAGGGTTTATCCTCAAATCTCTCTTGACCAGCTCGGGTCATTAGAGTTCAAGCGCAAGCGTGGAAGCCACTGTTGCAGCACCCACCCTGAGCCCTCAACTTTAGAGGCCACAAGCCCTAAACTGCTCCGTAAACCCGAAACTCTAAAACAAAGACCCTAAACCTTAAACCCGTGTCATGTTTCACGCTGGCGCCCGATATGCGCTCTTGGAGATGGTGCTGCAGAAACCCTGAACCATCCTGAACCCTAAACCTTAAACCCTAAACCCGCAACCCTACACCTTAAACCCTGAATCCTAAACCCAAAACCCTAAACCCTCAACCCTCAACCCTAAACCCATCCCAGGTCTCTTGATTTGAGCCGGATTCTGTACGACACGGTGATGGACATGCCGAGGAGCAATCGGAAACACAAGGATTAGGGTTTAGGGTTTAGGGTTCAGGGGTGGGTTCCTGGCGTGACTTTGCAAGCCAGTTGCAAAAAGGGTTTAGGGTTTAGGGTTTTGGGTTTTGGATTTTGGGTTTAGGGTTTAGGGTTTAGGGTTTAGGGTTTAGGGCTTAGGGCTTAGGGCTTAGGGCTTGGGGCTTGGGGTTTGGGGTCGAGTTCCCAGCGAGCCTAATACGCCTCAATCAGCGACTATTTCGCAGGGTTCAGGGTTTAGGGTTAGGGATGTTTAGGAGTAGGGGGTCTAGGGTTAAGGGTTTAGGGATGTTTAGGGTTTAGGGCTTAGGGTTTGGAATATCTATCCGTCTCGATTCATGAATGAAGACTAGGACCCAGAGAGTTGTTTGGGATTTATATGTTCCCTTTTAATGCCCCTTTAAACCAAAACATGGGTACACTTTTATTCCTGTGTTACTCTTGGGTCTAGAAGATGTTTTTTTGCCGGAATGGGCTCAAGCCCATGTGGTCTGCTCTGAGGCTCTTCCCCGCAGCGTGCCAAGGCCTTAACTGTTAAACCTTTCAACCCTAAACTCTAAATCCCCCTAGAAGACCAGAGTACTAAACCCTAAACCCAAGCGGCCGCCCCCTGTTCTATTCCCCTCATATTCCCCACTACGACTGTAAGCTTTCTACTCCCATATGTAGAAAGCTGCAAATGGTCAGGTGAACATCTAGTAGTATGGTGCGGGTGCAGTAGGGCTTTTTAATCTAGGGGGAAGCTTTAGCTCCCCCCCAGCGCCTAGGCCGCTCTTGAAACGCGTTTATCTTTTTTGTTTTTGTGGGAAGTAGGGTTTAAGGTTTAGGGTTTAGGGTTTAGGGTTTAGGGTTTAGGGTTTAGGGTTTAGGGTAGGTGAGTTGCAGCAAGGAGGGGCTCCATGTGGCGCCATGCAACTGCCCAGCTAGGCCAGGGGGCAGGGCCGTTTGGGCAGTTGGCCTTTGACGTTTGGGGTCTTAATATAATTAGAATACGGTTTTGGGGGTTAGTATCGTATAATTACAAGGGGACCATAAGTTAGGGCCCTCTAAACGATGGAACGATGAGGAGGCAGCCAGAGACTTCCTGTCCAAATACCCTAAACCCGCAACCGCAGCTCTTTAGCCAACAATTGTACACTGCACGTCTGACCAGGACTCGCTTTGTACGCCAACGGGCAGTTTGAAGAGGCCTCGTCCGTTGCAATTACAAGCCTGCGGTACTGCGAGGTTCATTGGTTTTGTTAATAGGGTCATAAATATGGGAATTGTACGGAAAGCCTTATTTAGCGTACTCATAACCCTACTTACAATTTCCCATGAACCTCCAACCCCAAACCCTAAACCCTAAACCCAAGTGTTTGCAGGCCCAAAAGTCGTGGCAGGTATTAGCGTTGCGGGACATCATGGTGGATGCATTCCTTCAGTGACCTGCTGTTCAGGGTGTAGGGTTTGGGGTTTAGGGTTTTAACTGCAAGCTGAAGTGCATGTGTGAAGCTAGTCGTGCAGCCAAGGGATCATGTTAAACTGCGGCTGCAGCTTCTTGCCGTTGTCCCTTGAACACAATAACGCCATTCGAAGAGACCCGCTGTCCGTGTCCAGGTGCTGCACATTTTACACCTTCAATGCATCAATATACGAGTTCAAGAGTCCCTAAACCCTAAACCCTAAACCCCCTAGATTCTTTGAGGTGCGTTTCCTAGTCAAGCGGTATTGGGCGGCTTTTTGGCAACCGAACCAGCCCCATACCCCCCCACATAAGAACACACCTTAAAGCATCACATGGGTCCCTGAAAAGTTTACAAGGTCTATTCCTAAGCCCTAAACCCTATTCCTTAGTTAAGGGGATATGGTTCAAGGTTATTTCCTTAGTTAAGGGGTTTCAGGGGCTTCTTTAGCAAGGAAAGCAATGCAAGTGAGCGCAAGGTTCGTTTCAGCAGGCAGAGCATTCAGCTTCATTCTGCTCCGTGCCATAGTGGTCCCGAGCCAGCTGCGTAAGGCCAAGACGAAGCTGAAAACGGAAAGTTCCACCTCAATTTCCGAAACTGTCAGGGATGGAGCGAAAGAACTAGCTCTGCCTGAAAAAACCCTACGCAAGCTAACTTACCTAAGCAACCAAAGTACGTAAACTCGTGGCACTTCTTAAAACGTCTTGGGGCTTTCTTTGCATAGCTTGGGGCTCCAAAACCCCAGAACACCCTCTAACACCCTGTTCTTAGCCCTCGCAGGCCTCTAAGGGTCCAGGCAACTCCAACCTGCAAAGCAGTTTAGGGTTTAGGGTTTAGGGTTTAGGGTTTAGGGTTTAGGGTTTAGGGTTTAGGGTTTAGGGTTTAGCCACCGAATGGCTCTCAGGCCGCAGTGAAGCATCGCGAGACCCTCGTGGCAGCCCAGACAGCGCTAGGCAGGTCCTGAGGGGCTTGTTGGGGGTTCAGGGTTTAGGGTTTAGGGTTTAGGGTTTAGGGTTTAGGGTTTAGGGTTTAGGGTTTAGTGTACAGGGTTTAGGGTTTAGGGTTAGGGTCCTACGCTTGGGATGATCCCCCTTATACTAACAGTCCTTAATGGCGAGTATAATCGGGGGTACTATAATCCCTCTTACGGATTGTTAGATTGGGGTGGAACATCCCAAGGTGTGCATGATAGGGTCGAGGGTTTAGGGCTGTTGTAAGACCTTCATACAACTACCCAGGAACGCGTCCAAGTAGTGTTTATGGTTGACTGATGTACAAGGCTAGATCACATGAATATCACATGAATATTTAAAAAGAAAGTCTTCGAGCTTTTTGATTTTAAAGGGTGTCTTCTCCGGAACCCCTTTCGAACCCCCGACTTGTTGCCCAAGAGGATTTGGCTAGTCTAGTCTGCGGTGCGTGGAGTGAATCAGGAAACTCAGGAATCTCTTTCCCTGTGGGTGAGTGATTGAGTGGGTCGGTGGGTGATTGGGTGGGTGCGTGGGTGGGTGCGACATTTGGGTTCCCAGGCCTTGATGAACTGGGTGGCTGTCAAGGAATTCCAACAAAGTGACCATCATAGAGACATAATATACAGATACCAGTTACTATGAGACAGCAACTGACATGTTTCCATACACCACAGCAGCTGGCCAAGCCAAGAATGCACCCTGAAGAGGATGGGAGCACTCCGACACGTTGGCATCCGCACCTCGGCTAACAATGCATCCTGCAACAGGAGGCTTGGGCTTGGGGCCACACACAAGGGCTTCGGGTTCAGCTGTCAAAGGGTTTAGGGATAAGATCTGCCTACGCACTTTCCAAGTAAATGAGGACCGGAAGTGGCGGGGAGGGGGGGGGGTGTAGGACATCCCGATACAAAACGTAGGCCCAGCCCGGGAGTCATGCGGATGAAGCAGCCAAACAGCCACATGCCCTGATGCTGATCTGTTGGCCGCATCAGGCAATGCCTGCATGGGAGAATGCGACTTGCCGGGCGGCAAACCTTCAATTCCCATAGCTTTGGAGCTCCAGTCTGAGTCCAGACCCCATCCCGAAGCCTTAGAACTAACCTGCTCTTAGCAGGGAATTGCGGGAAGGTTGGTGCCTTGTATCCCCTATGTAGCCCTTCCAGGCATTTTCTAGGATACTTCGATTACAAAGTCCACTACTAAGAACCAGAAAGCTCGCCCCAAAGATGGAACACGCAACTGTGGGCACGGAAGATGCAACGAGTTTCTGCAGATTTGGGAGAGGCGTGTTGAGTAACTGTTCGGCCTAAGGCTTGCAGAGGTCTGCTCTAGGACTTGAGGTGCCGTTTCTTTGGTGCAGACTGCCTGCTGAGGCCAACAACCTCGCGAGCCATGGCCGAACAGCTATCGAAGAACCGTACACCCTAACCACGAAGCCCCAAACGGTTCAAAAATTTGGGTTTAGGGTTTAGGGTTCAGGGTTTAGGGTTTAAGGCTAGGGTTTAGGGGGTCAAGGGCTAAGGGTTACATGACCTTTGACCTGTTTTGCGTAGGTCGTTCCTACAAGCAGTGAGAGTCACCAGACGTGGATGAAGACCTGATGATGTACCTGCAGTACCAAAGGTTGTCTAAATCAAATCCTGCCAAGGAAGCCCCATAACCCTCAATTAAGGAGTGCATCCGAATTCACATTGATGGAGTCCTGGAGGAGCCTCATATGGGGGTATTGGGGCCTCATTTGGGGGCATGAGGCTCCCCCTGGCAGAAAAAAGCACCCGGACCTCAACACATCATGTAGCACAACGTTTGAGCCAGCAACCCCGCGGAAGCTTACGGGCTTCTAGGGCTTCACGAACTTTAGGGACGTCTAGGCATTTAGAGATTTTGGGGGTATGTAGTTTGCTAAGGGTATGCATTGAGGGATGCACGTACATTGGGCCTGGTGCAACTAAACCGCGTGCCAACCCCCAAGCCGAAACCCTATGCCATGTAAGCCCTATAGACCCCTAAGCCCTAAAAATCGCTTCTCAGAGATTCGCCCTAAACCCTAGACCCTAGACCCTAGATCCTGGACCCTCCTAAACCCGAAACTCTAAACCCTAAATCCTAAACCCTAAACCCTACCACCCTAAAACCCCTAAACCCACCGAACCCAAGGATGGCTTTGCGCGCCGAGGGCAAAGCCGAGGAGGCCGAGAGGATGTACCGCGAGGTGCTCGAGGCCGCGAGCTCGGCTCAGGGAGGCCACCTTTAGTAGGGATTTGGGGTTTGGGGTTTAGGGTTTAGGGTTTAGGGTTTAGGGTTTGCAGGGAGTTTTAGTGCTTACTTAACTGTGGCTTCATTATAGGTAGGAGGGTGTTTAGGGAGTTTTAGGGCTTCATTAATGGCTTTTTTAGGGTTAGGGCTTTATCTGGCTTCATCATTGGGGTTTTCAAGCCACCTGTAGTGGCGTGTTTGGGGTGTTTTCGGGCTTAAAGATGGCTTCATGAGGGTTTTGTTGTTGTTAGAGAGTGTTTTTCGCGAGTTTTAGCGCTTCATTATAGTTGTTTTTTGTTGTTTTGGTTTGTAGGCTTTAGGGATTTTAGGCCCTATGCAGGTTTTAGGGATTTCAGGGCTCTGAAGGGGTCTGGTGCTTTGGGCTCTTTTGGGTTTATCGGGCTTTTGGGATTTACAGGGCCACTAGTGTTGATAGAGTTCTTGGGCGGTTGGTTTTCAGGACCTTCTGCTTAGGGTTTGTAGAGTCTTTACAGTTTTCGGGGCGTTTGGACATTTCGCATGTCTTTAGGGTTTCCAGGGTTGCAGCTTCTAAGGCTTCTCACAGGGGCTTAATTATAAGTTAAGGTGGCAAGCACATGTGTACCTTGAACTAGCGATTGGGTCTACTCCACAAGTGTATTGGGTTCTCTGGTTGATGATGTCTTGGGCTGTCTGACTGAGGTGATTTGGCTTGCGGTTTTGGGGGGTTTGGGATTTGATCATGGGGTTTTGGGTCTTCGGAGAGAGACCACTGAGGCTTGCGGCAGAGTGTGTCCTTCTCTTTCGGACGGGAGCACCGGGAGCTTCATGTTTTGTGCGTTGCTGTGGGACATGGGGTTTACATCCCCACCGGGTTATTCTGCGAGTTGGGCCGTTTGGCGTTTAGAGACCCTAAGCCTTAAGCCCTAAACCCTCAACCTGTTATCGAGAGACATCTGGAGCGTGCGCCAGTCGTGAGAGTCGAAAACCTACAACAGTTGTTAGGCTTGGGGCTGCCTGTGCGGAAGCCGACCGAAACGTTGCACAGGTCATGGAGCGAGTCTTCGGACAGGCTGCTTTGCTGATATTCTTCAGGAAGGGGGGTTTCAAGGCGGTATGTAACCCAAGGTTCCCTAATGCTCCCCGGGGTATATAACCCAAGGTTCCCTAATGCTCCCCGAAGCTTCCCTTACTATGGAAGAATTACTAATTACTACTAGTACTGCCTTATGGTCCCTTTGTGGGTCCCTTTCTGTAGTCAATAGTGGCCAACGAAACCTTGTTCCAACTATTAAGGCCCGTATAGTACATGCTACATAATTTGCTTCAAGGGCATGTGGGCCGCAACTTTTAGCCTGTCACCTTCGGGCGTTACGTTGTCGAGAGCGCGGCAGCTGCAGCTTAAATGCAATGCTCAACACTGTCATTTTGCCCTAAGCAGAGGTAAGCTCCCATGCATCACATGCATCTTTGCTGTCAGGTGGGGTTTAGGGCTTTTTTGGTTCAGGGTTTAGGGCTGTTTTGGTTTAGCTCCAAACAAAGGGTCCCGACGCAAAGCAAGCCAAATTGGGGGGGAGGGTTGCCGAACGTGTCAAAGCCTCATAACCCTCGGCATAACCCGTCATTCCTTATACATACCGATCCAAAACCTGTGTGAGTTTCTACACGCCTTTCGAAACCTTAAAGCCTAAATCTGAGGAGGATCCCGATACATTGTCCTCCGCCTCGAACCTGGCCCTGGCGCTTTTGGAACAGGAGGGGGTGTTTGGTTCTTTTGGGGTCTGTCGAAGGTGGTTTAGGACTCACGGCAAAATTTTGAAGGAGGTTCAGGGATGAAGGGGTTTGCACCTTTTGGTCTTATGCGACGGTACATGGTATGGACGACGAAAGGTGTTCAGACGGGGGTGGCTGCTGGTGTGTCTTTCGGGCGGGGGTTCCTTCGAGGCTCTATAGACCTGGCCAGGGCCTTTGGGTTTTGGGTTTTGGGTTTAGGGTTTCGGGTGGGGCCATGTATTGTTGGATTGTCAGAGATTCATTGGAGCCCAACTTCCCGAAAAGCACTGGGAGTAGCAAGTCAGGTGCCCGCAAACCCTTAACCCTAAATCCTAGACCCCAAACCCTAAACCCAAGTAAGCCTAAACCCAGGTATGCCTAAATCCTAAAACGTACCCTGTAAACCCTGAACCCTAAACCCGAAACCCTAAACCCTAAACCCTACGCTCCAAATCCCCAAAAGCATGCGGTGCCTGCAGGAGAAGTGGGTCGAGGCTGGGGCCGGACATGAGCGGTTTGGGGTTTAGGGTTTAGGGTTGAGGGTGGGGGTTTAGGGTTTAGGGTTTAGGGTTTAGGGTTTAGGGAGCCTATACATTGGAGTTTGTCCCGGATCATGTATAGGGTTTAAGGGTTAGGGGTTTAGGATGGTTTAGGGGTTTAAGGGTTAGGGGTTCAAGGGTCAGGGGTCCAGGGGTTTAGGGTCCAGAGCTTAGGGTTCTTTAGTTTTTGAATGTAGGGTGTATATCCTGCACGGATTGGGCTCAAATGGAGTGTTATATAGGTGCCGAATTGCAGCAACAAGTCCTGCTTCTGCTTAGGTCAGGGAAGAGCTAGAAAACGGCTTTACGCTTCAACCCTTGGCTCACGATGCAACATTGGTGCATGTGCACCAAACAGGAAAGAGTAGATACTTAGGCCCCAAAAAATCTACCCACTCTTTAAACTGGTGTCTTGATTTTGGGGCTGCTTCCTCTTCAGCCAGCAGTGCTGAGAGCTGTGGGCCTCATTCTATGCCATGTCGCAAGCCGTACGCCGTAAACCTTAAACGCTCAACGCTTAGCTTTAGCTCTCTGGCAGAAAACGTGCGACCCCCCTTGGAGGCAACCGATCTCCTGCAGACGACCTTAGAAGCCACAAGGTGGCGAAGCAGGGTTGAGGGAGTTTAGGTTTTAGGGTTTAGGGTTTGAGGTTTGGGGTTTAGGATTTGTGGTTCAGGGTTTAGGGTTTAGGGACTTCAGGGTTGAGGGCTCAGGGTTTGGGGCTGATTGTTTAGGTTTACTTCCTAGCTAGGTAGGCCCTTCGGCTCCTTGGTATGTTTTCCCTTTTGGGTTTAAGAAGGATCATGTTTAGGAATCTTTCTCAGAGGCTATTGAGGGCCATCCTTGCTATAGCGGCCTCCCGAATAAGTGTGCATATTCTGGGGTGGGGGAGTGGGGGGGTGCTTTCCTGCTATGTTTATAGTTTGCATGGAGGCTTTCAGGGGTTTAGGTTTTAAGGGGTTTGCCCAGACTTGGGGTCCCAAAAGGAACCAGTCCAGGCGTAAAAACCAGGCCTAAAGTTAGGCTGTCTGGGACCTGGAGTAGACCCTTATTCACTCTTTGAGTGGGTTTAGGCTTAGACAGCCCATTGAAACCAAAAAGGGCGCCCTTTTATTCCTAGGTTTCTCTTGGGTCTAGTTGGTTTGTGTTTTGGTGGAGCTTCGAGTTTTAAGTTCTTCCTGCTTGTCTGGGTTCCGGAGGCTTGGGACGCAGCTTGGAGGGCCAATGTGGAAATTGATGGGTAGTAGGGTTGAGGGTTTAGGGTTAAGGTATTAAGTTAAGTACCCGAAACTTCCGGCGCTACTGACTGGACTTCCATACTCTGGCAAGCCAATCAACAGGTAGGATCCGGAACCGCGGAACCCGAAAGCCCCCCGGCCCCTTAAAGGGGTTTTTAGAAATTAGGGTTTAGGGTTTAGGGTTTCGGTTTAGGGTTTAGGGGGTTTAGGATTTAGGGTTTAGGGTTTAGGGTTTAGGTCTTGCCCAGAAAGCGTTAGACTTGAAGGAGGACCATCCTGGAACCGTCCCCACATCTTGGTCCCCACACCCCTCTTTTGTTAGGGAATGCACAATAAAGCATACAGGGATCCTTGGTATCATTTAAGGTATACTCTTTTTTTAAGGGCTATTGGGCTCATACCCCTTAATTTCACCTTAGAGCACACAGGGCCTTAGTATGACTGAAGGTATACTCTTTAGTCAGGGGTATAGGGCCTTGGTATGATTTAAGGTATACTCTTTCGTTAAGGGGTAGTGGGCTCTTTGGGTTCTTCCAACCTTTTGGTCGCTGTGCGGAGGCGCGTCTTGGGATCGCAGAGCCCGCGGACCTTGAAGCTTGACCTTGATTATGGAATCCACTTGGGATGTTCCCCCTTATACTAGCAGCTCCTTAAGAGGGATCATAGTGCCCCCTAATACAATCCCTATTGGGGACTGTTAGTATAAGGGGGAACATCTTAAGTATGCATTGAAGAGATATCCAGAGAAGGTTAATAGACACGTCTAGCCGCAGTCTCTACCCCCCCCCCCCGGCCACCTCCCCCCCCCAGAACGGGGACCCGTTGAGATTCGGCATGTGGGCATATTCTCACATCTGTTTGAGTCACAGACGTGATGCACCCGCAGCCCGAAACCCCAAACCCTATAAACCCTAAAAACCCTATAAACCCTATAAACCCTATAAACCCTATAAACCCTATAAACCCTAAAACCGAACCCTGAAGCCTGAACCCTAAACCCTTGTACCTCGCCCGGCCTGTCCGAGCGTGAGCGATGAAACCCTAAACCCTAAACCCTAAACCCTAAACCCTAAACCCTAAACCCTAAACCCTAAACCCTAAACCCTAAACCCTACTCTGACGGAGACAGGACCATGGCTGCTAACTTGGCAACAGCTCTGGAGGCGCAAAGACGTTCTCGGCTGCAGACAGGGTGCTTGGGTTTAGGGTTTAGGGTTTAGGGTTTGGGGTTTGGGGTTTAGGGTTTAGGGTTTAGGGTCCATAGGAGTTTAGGGTTCGGTTCACTGTTTAGGGGGGTCTAGGCTTCTGGGTTTGGGGCGGGAGGCTCTGGGGCTGGTCCATGTAGGACACGAAAGGAGCGAACACCTGTGAGTTTTATAGCGGAATTAGATTCTTTCAGGTTTGAAGCTGAGGAGCAGTTTCCTTGCAGCAGAACAACACCACAGCACAATTAGCATCCCTACACCCCAATTAAGCCCTAAGAATAACTGCTGCGCATGACGTTTCCAGCACAAACTACTTAGTACACCCAGTGCTGGACCCACATCCTACCCGAACAGGCCTTGTTTACCAAGATCCCAAGCCCTAGTTATGAACCCAAACGCAAAAAGAAGTCACCCCCCTAAACCCTAAGGGGACCCACTTCTGGTAGGCCCTTTTTGTTTTGGCACTTTTCTTCGGGGGGGGGGGGGGGGGGACAACAGGACAAAGACCTCCATTGTCCTCTCGAACCCTAAACCCTTACCCCCCCCCCCCCCCCCAAAAAAAAAAATATTAAAAATAAACGAAGGCCCAAAAAAAACATGAAAGTGCCTAAACAAAGTGCACCCAACCCTAAGCCCAAAAACCAACAGAAAAATGGAGTGAGCAAAAAAACTAAAGCCCAAACCAGATACCCCTGCATGAGCTCAGGGACGTACCTACATTCGCCTATGAAGCCATGAGCCCAAGCCTAAAGTGTCGTGCACCGAGGTTTCAACGAGGTGTGCCGGCTGCATCTGATGTGACCTTCCATGGCATTGCTTCAGGTGGAAGGTGGTTGGCGTTTGGAGTTAAGTTTCTTTTGGAGCTGCTGGATTTTGGGACCTCCATTTGTGAAGCAGATGAAGCTGTGACAATTCAAACGTGATTGGTTTGCATGCTCATGTTCTTGCATTGTAAACATAACATGCTGTATGTAGAAAACACACGGAGGGAGAGGGAAGCAGAGAGAGAGAACGCGAGAGCGAGAGCGACAGAACTACACAGCGATAAAAGCCCAAGTCTCACAGAGAGATCGCGTTACACATGCGCGCCGGTTGTCTGAGTCTCGTGTCTTCCAGCAGAAGAAGAACAGGGAGGGAGGGAGGGAGAGACAAAGAGAGAGTGCATACGTACAGTACTCTACAGCCGCGATGCCTCGCGCCTCTTGGTGTCGCTCATAGGCAGGCCACAAATATTGCATATATATATATATGTATACGCCAAACATTGTGCGTGTGCCTTTGCGCATAGGCAGTTGAGCTGCATCACGAGCGGCAGCCTGGCAATTGGGTTTGGTTATCTGCTCTTCGGTTCGTGGTTCCGTTTTGGGTGCAAACTCAACAACACACTTCAAAGTCGTTCAGCATATCTTGTACGGCGGTTCCTGAATTTGCTTCATGTCAGGTAGGACGACTTGCAAGCGAGTGCTTTCAGACTGAGGCATTCCAGCTTGGAACTTGATGGCAGAAGTTTTTTAGAGGCACACAAAGCGGCCACAGATTCTCGTACCATTGTACCGTACCAGCCTCGCCAGAAGAGATATCACTTAGCGATGCCCAGGAACACAATTGCAAAGACTCAACAATGTACAATGCAACGAATAACACGGCCG
The DNA here is from genome assembly GCA_905221605.1 of Symbiodinium natans. Lineage (NCBI taxonomy): Eukaryota > Dinophyceae > Suessiales > Symbiodiniaceae > Symbiodinium > Symbiodinium natans. The sequence continues at coordinate 872,381 of CAJNDS010000668.1, forward strand.
TCGTGGTCCATGCCTGTGGTGTGTTTAGAGTTTCCGGTGCTTCCTGCAACTCCCCTGCGCTTTGCGCTGATCCAGGTTGGACGCATTGCGGGTGGTCTGCGGACGCTGCCATGAGGAGACACTCATGGCCACAGAGGAGACAAGCAGGACTCCGCACTACAAATCCAGATCCCAAAATAAGCCTGTGCATGTCCGGTTGTCGGTAAGAGACTGAGCATGCATGTATGTACGTCATGTATGTTTGCACACAGGCATGCATACAGCAGTTCTTGACATGGACATTGCAGTTGTGAACAGTCAGCCTGAAGCACGGAACGTGCAGATATTAGAGAGAAGGAGACAGACACAGAGACACAGAGACACAGAGACACAGAGACACAGAGACACAGAGACACAGAGACACAGAGACACAGAGACACAGAGACACAGAGACACAGAGACACAGAGGCACAGAGGCACAGAGGCACAGAGGCACAGAGGCACAGAGGCACAGAGACACAGAGACACAGAGACACACACACACACACACACACTTGATACCGAACAATGTCGGAAGGGTTGTGCTTCTCTCACGTACTCCGTCAAGGAGATCAAAAGATCAAAATGTTCAGTGAGGCTTTCAATAGGCTCATGTTATTTTATTAGGTATTGCGATCCAAGATGCGAGAAAGCCAAGGCACTTTGATCCCGAAAATCCAAGGCACATTAACTGGTTCAAGACTGAGCACGATTGGAGTTGAGGGTAGATGATGTCACAAGCATGATTAGTGGATCGGGTCCAGTCCACTTGAAGCAGGTACACGAAGATGATCAGTCTTCGCTGCCCTCTTGCATCCACAGCTTCGTTGAGTGTGGTAGGACGCAAGAGCCACACTCCCCTGCTGCTCGTATTGGCTCTTTCCTATTGCTCACACCTACCCTTTGATACTCGGGTTGCCCACACACAAGCACCCTTAATAGGGAAGATTTATTCGGCCTGTTTTTTCCTGCTGAAAGAGATTTTATAACTTGAAAAGAACAACCCAAAAGAAAAAGAACTATACCTTTTTGAGACTCAGGTTCCCCACACACATGCACCCTTAGAAGGGTCAAAGGTCCTGCGCCAGCCGCAGATCGGGATCAGACTTGCTTCCCATCATTCCATGACGATCAGCCATTACCAGGTTGATAGCCAATGAGTCCCGAGCAGCGTTTTGTCGTAGTCCAGGTAGTCGAATTGAGCACCGAGCTTCGGTATGTGATTCAAGTATAAACAAAAAGAGAAGCTTGATTCTAGGTAACTTGATAAAATTCTTATTGTTTGCTCACATCAAAGATCACGCTTGAACATTAGCGAACTGTGACGTAGGTTGCTGCAATTCTACCATGCAAGAAAAGAAGAATAACTTCCCATTCGAGCATGTTGACCTGTTTCCTGATTCAAAACCACTAAAGCTTCAGGTGAAGCTGCATGTCTGGATGCTCAAGGCTCAGGATTCACGAAAAGTCAAGATTCATGATAGGTCAAGATCACTCTCACTGCATATCAATGTTGCGATTCGGTTTGTGTGCGATGCCTACGTTGCGGAGTTTACTAACAAAAAGGAAAATTGCCAGATTCTCCCTTTGATTGCTTAGTGTAGGCCTTGTTCCGTCCGGGGCTCTCTTCAAGCCTCTCAGGGCAATGCCCCGAAGGACAAGTCAAGGGATACGGGCTTCTTACGTCCCGCGGTGATGGCGCCCAAGAGGGAAGGCCATGCCCGATTCACACTTGATACCGAACAATGTCGGAAGGGTTGTGCTTCTCTCACGTACTCCGTCAAGGAGATCAAAAGATCAAAATGTTCAGTGAGGCTTTCAATAGGCTCATGTTATTTTATTCGGTATTGCGATCCAAGATGCGAGGAAGCCAAGGCACTTTGATCCCGAAAATCCAAGGCACATTAACTGGTTCAAGACTGAGCACGATTTGGAGTTGAGGGTAGATGATGTCACAAGCATGATTAGTGGATCGGGTCCAGTCCACTTGAAGCAGGTAAACGAAGATGATCAGTCTTCGCTTCCCTCTTGCATCCACAGCTTCGTTGAGTGTGGTAGGATGCAAGAGCCACACTCCCCTGCTGCTCGTATTGGCTCTTTCCTATTGCTCACACCTACCCTTTGATACTCGGGTTGCCCACACACAGAGACTTGCTCTCTCTCTCTCTCTCACAATTCGCATATATACATATGTATATATATATATATATGCATGTATTCGTTTTTGTTGTGTATACATATACATGTACATGTTCATATACATATACGCATACATATATACATATACACATGTATGTATGCACATGCATGTGTGTGTGTTCAGTCGTGTGCGTAAGCGTGTGTGTTCAAAGAAACCACGTGCTTTTGGAAGCACATCCCTGATTTTCGGTCGTTCATAGGGCGCACGTAGGAGTATACCAAATGAACCCCAAACCTTCTTTCTTTGGAGATTATGGCTATAAACCCCCTTGAAACTAGGACTCTTAGATACCCTACAAACACGTCGGTTTTGGGTTCTTAAGGTAGGGTCTAGGGTCCTTCTCGGGATTCAAGGGCCTTATTTCGTTTCTCATGAGGTGGGGGGGAGGGGGGCGGAGGGAGATGCTGCGGTCCAGAACACCAGCCCTTGAGGGAGACAAAGGGTTGGCTCCCTAAACCCGAAACCCTAAACCCTAAACCCTAAACCCAAACTACGTACCCCAAACTACGTCAGTAAGGCCCTAAAGCAATGAGCCCTCAAGCTCTTTCTGTGAACCTCCTTTCAGGGCACTATGGGCTGCTGGGCGCCCCAAGGCAGTCTTGCAGGGCTTTCCAGGTTTAGGGTTTAGGGTTTAGGGTTTAGGGTTGCAAGGGTTTAGGGTTCAGGGTTGCAAAAACCAGGGTTTAGGATTTCGAGGTCTCGAGGGTGTTGAGTGTTGAGGGGGTTTTGAGGGATACGCGAGATCTAGGGCTCAACAGCAGTTATTTATGCTGATGTGCAGTTGCGTTCCTTTGTGGGGGTGTATATGTATACCCCGCAAGTTGAAACTACACTCGAGCTTTTATGTTTAGAGTTTGGCAGGGGCCCCGTCGCACCTGAAGCCGACGTCGCTTGGGTTTTGGGGGGTTCGGGTTTGTGTTTCGAAGCCCTGTAACAACCCCTGAACTTGGGATGTTCCCCCATATACCATCAGTCCTCAATAGGGATTGAAGTAGGGGGTATTAGAATTTATCCCTACTAAGGAGCTGTTAGTAGAAGGGGGAACATCCGCGCCCCAAACCCTAAACGCTTGAAAGCACCTGACGTCTCTAAGCGCGATTTGCCCTTTGCGGTGTTAGCTAGGCGGCGTCGTTTCGGGTATAGTGTTTAGGAGTTTAGGGTTTAGGGAACCCAGCTGAACCCTACACCCTACCTGCGACGCCGTGGGCGTTGCGCGGCCAAACCCTAAACCCTGAACCCTGATCCCTAACGCTGATCCCTAAACCCTAAACCCTGGACCCTAGACCCTAAGCCCTAAACTCTAAACCCTAAACCCTAAACCTCAATCCCAACACACCAGGATGCCGCAATGCTGCAGCGGACAACATTGCGCAGCGCTCGCGCGACGTTAGGATGCTTGGCGAGGCGTTTTCTCTCGGTTTCGGGGTGGTTTGGGATATGTATTTAGGGTTTATAGGGTTTTAGAAGGACATTTAGGGTTTACAGGGTGTTTTTTGGGGGGGGTCATTTTTGTTAAAGTACCTTAAGGCACTAGAGTACGAACGGGAGATTCCCCAAAAAGGGTACCCAATTTAGCACCGCCCCCGTTTTTGCTTCCTGTCGTCCGACAGACCCCGCTAGCACTTGAGTTGGTGAACTGGTGGGTGGCCCTACTTGGAGGTTCAGGGATAGTTCTGAACTATAAACCCTAAACCCTAAACCCTAAACCCTTCTACTGCTAGGCCAGCAAGGTATTGAGCTCCCTGGTCAGTGTCATAGCTACGCCCAGGAGCGGAGCATCCCTTCACGCGCCTTGTCCGCAATTCAGCTTGAGACATATGTGTAAGGACAGCCGCGACGTTACATGGTGGCATATCTTCGCCTTTCAGAAATTTGAAATTTCTTGTCGCGGGTTTGTGCCTTAGTTTGCCAGCCCACCCAGGGCAGAAGAAAGGTTCTAAACCTTACACCCGAAGCCCACTTCCGGGTGCCTTACCTTAGGCTCTTGGGGCCCATCGAAGCCTCACGAGATAGGTTCCCTTCTGAAGTGCATCGGTTTAGGGTTTAGGGTTTAGGGTTTAGGGTTTAGGGTTTATAGGGCTTGTAACCGTTCTTTAGTTTGTTTCAGGCGTTATAGGTTCCTTAATGAACTGCCCATCGGCTCTTTGGGGTTTAACAAAGAAGGGTTTAGGGTTTAGGGTTTAGGGTGTAGGGTTTAGGGTTTAGGGTTTAGGGACCTCGTTTCTGGTACATGGAAGGCTAGCATTCGAGAAGTCTCTGGCAAACTCGCTGCTGGATTTGGGCCAGGCAGAGGAGGCGGGCTCTGCTGAGATCTGAACCCTAAACCCTAAACCCTAAACCCTAAACCCTAAACCCTAAACCTGGGTTTCGGGTCATAGGGAATCCCTGCCGTCTGATTAAGTGTAAATGCTGCGTCGGGCGCCTCGGCCCGGCCCGAAAAACTAGAGACGCGCCAAAGTTTAGGATCTAGGGTTTCGAGTCTAGGGTTTCGGGTTTAGGGTTTTAGGGTTTGGGGTTTAGATTTAGGGTTTGAAGGTTTCATGGGTTGAGGATGAAGGGCCAAGGTCCTATTTGTGGGCGGGGTTTTCTGAGAAAGTGACAGGGGGTCAGATTTCTTCAGGATCGGGTTTAGGGTTTAGGGTTGAGGGTTTAGGGTTTTTGGGTTTGCCCTCCTTGAACCCTGGCGCAAAGTGGGGCGTTCGAACCATTCTGGGTTGCTTGGCTTTTGCTGAGCCATCAGCAGAGAGTCCCAAAGTTCAAGCCATCCAAGCCTTCATTGGGTTTAGGGTTTAGGGTTTAGGGTTTAGGGTTTAGGGTTTAGGGTTTAGGGTTTAGGGTTTAGGGCTTAGGGCTTAGGGCTTAGGGCTTAGGGCTTAGGGTTTAGGGTTTAGGGTTTAGGGTTTAGGGAATTGCTGCTCCAAAGCCCTCTGGGTATCAAATCAGGTGACCAGTGAACTTGACCTTGAGCAGGTGGTCAGAGCACTGCCACGGGAACCTTGCGTTCTAATTGCAAAACCCTGTCTACAGTCTTGGAGCCTTACCGAATTAGCTTGTGTACAGACCAAACCCTGAATCCTGTCCGTCGCCTTGGGGTTTTTAAGCTGCGACGCCCTAAACCCCAAACTCCGAAACCCCAAACCCGTGGGTTCTACTGAGCTGCAAGGCAGCTTCACTCCTTCGTCGGGCATTGGCCGAGGACTCGGGGAGCCACCAGACGTGTGTGCGCTGGTGCTTTTGGCTTGACAGGGTTGGGCTCTAGGATTTCGCAGGACGGATTTCAATGGGCCAAAGGAGGGACTCCTTAAAAGGGACGTTCGGGGATATTGAGGGTTATGTAGGGGCCACTCAGGCATACGGAGAGTCTATAAGGTGTATATATAGATATATATATATATACATATATATATATAGGGGGTCATATCTGGATTATTTTGGATATTTTGGGGAATAAGATTCACGGTCCATTAAAGGAGTCCCTCCTACTTGAAGGTTCATGGTACTTACTAACCTGTTATAATTGTACTTATAACACTACTTATAATACCCCTAAAGGGCCTTATAGGGGTTATCCCAATTACAAGTAGGGCTATAAGTACAGTTATATTTGGTTAGTAAGTACCATGAACCTCCAAGTAGACCCCTTAAGGATTTGTAGAGAAGCTCGGGCTGGATGGGGTGGGTAGTCAGGCGAGGATGCATCTTCGGGTTTAGGACTTAGGGGTCCCAAAGTCCGTTGCCCAACAAGGGTTCAGGGTTTAGGGTTTAGGGTTTAGGGTTTAGGGTTTAGGGTTAGGGATTAGGGTTTAGGGCTTGGGGTTTAGGGTTTAGGGTTTAGGGTTTAGGGTTTAGGTTGTCACAAGGGCCACTCCATAAGCAACAACGCGTTGAGCCTAGCGATCACCAGCCCAAGCCCCTAGCCCAAGGATCCTCGGGGATGTTCTGAGTTAGGTCACTCTCTTACAGGTGCTCAGTGGTACCCGTTTCCCTTTTCTTTGGTTATGGGTTCCCGTATAAAATAACCACCCCAAAATTTGGTGCTATTATTATTAGTTGGTGACTGGGCTACTAAGTACAAATTCTTACAAACCCCCCCCCCCCCCCCCCCCCTCCCCGGCAGGTTTGGTCCCTGACAAGCCCCATTGGTTGACTGAGCAGGAACGGCGCGCTTTGGGAGAGGATGCTGTGCAGGCAGCATGTGGAAACAGGGTTTATGTTACTGTTGTTGGTGAGTGTATATAAGGTTCCTTTTAATATTGGTGAGTGTATATACCGGGTGTTCTTTTGGGGGGTAGAAGAAATATAATTACACCTTACCTCATGTGGTGTGAGCAGCGCGAGTCTCTCACAGCGATGTCGAACTAGCACGCAGTGGAATACGTACGTACATATGCATCCGTCGATTGTTTCCATCACATTTTCTCCCTAAAGAAGCCCCAAACATTCTCACCCCTGAGAACTCGGCAAGTGACTGTTTTTGCGCTGTGTGAAGTTCTGGCCGCTGCTGTTGAGTGCTGGCAATTGCGCTCGTGCCCTAGAGTATTAAGCTTTAGGGTTTAGGGTTTAGGGTTGGGTCGCGTGCACGCATTCCTGGATGGGCTCAAAGGCGCTTGGCACTTCGAGCCAAGTCGCCAAAGTGCACAGATCCTCTGTATCGTGCCACATGTATCTCAAGCACGCACTTTTGCCTGGAAAGCCCAGGGGAGAGCAGGATTGCACAGTCTTCCCAAGGACAGATGGGGGAGCAGATGGTTAGGTTCCAAAGCGCATGCTCCACACGGCTGCACCCGGGGGACTTCGAAGGGCTCCAGATTCAGGGAGAGGCCACAGCGCCTCATCTGACCTCATGGCTGTGGCAGCTGCTTCGGCTGTGACTGGGGCGAGCGTAGCGGCTGCCGCCGCTGCAAAGAGCTTCTCGGCTGCGCGGACGTGGCCACGAACACCGAAATTTCCAAGCCCCCAAAATGCTTAAACCATAAACCCCAACACGCGAGAACCCCGGAGATGCTTAAAACCACACACCTGTAGATTGGGATGTTCCTACATATGAACAGCCTTTTTGTAGGGATTCTAATTGGGGGGGGGGGGGGTACGAGAATCCCTATCACGGGCTGTGAGTTTACGGGGGAACATCCCAACCTATAGATGCTATAGGTCATCCCAGCTTGATGTAGCGCGCTTGAGCTGGGCCTCCTGCGGGGGTTTAGGGTTTAGGGTTTAGGGTTTAGGGTTTATAGGGCTTAGGGTTTAGGGTTTAGGGTTTAGGGTTTAGGTTTTAGGGTTTAGGGTTTAGGGTTTAGGGTTTACCCTACCCCCCCCCCCCCCCCCCCCCAAGGAGACGAAACTTGTATCGAACTTTAGCACCGCATGCAGGCGAAACAGGGGCTTACACCAGTGGCGTAGGCCATTGAGTCCAACGCAGGAGCCGATATGGGAGCCCACGTGAGTTCCCGATGCTGTCTCCTCATCATCCCTTACACAAACAGGGTTTAGGGTTTAGGGTGTAGAGTTTAGGGTTTAGGGTTTAGGGATACCCATTCTTAAATCGGCCACTGTATTTCAGCGCTTAGGGATGTTTAGGGCCACCGGACTCCGCCCACCCAGGCAAGGATGGTGTTGTGGTGGCAGCCGCAGCAGCTGCAGGGGGCGTGGGCGGCTACATGCTGCAGCCCGCCTACATGTAGGGGTTGAGGGGTTGAAGGGTTTCGGGTTCAGGGTTTAAGGGTTTAAGGGTTTAGGGTTTCGGGTTTAGCCCTGTGCGAACCGACCTCACTCTAAAGGAACCGATGAATACAGACCCTGAGGACCCCCCGCCCCCCCCCTGCCCCCCGCCTGCCCCCCCCCCCCGCCCCCCTAACACAACACACACCTTGACCCATTAGGATTCGTTTGGGTTCAGGCCCATGAGAGAGCCCTACTCTATGAGGCGGCCTTGCGGAAGCTTAACATCTGAGGCGCTTGGTAGTCACAAGAAAGGCAGAGAACAAGTCTCTCCGCACACTCGTGTTCCGCATACTCGTGTTCCTGTCAGTACGAATCCGGATTCTGCCACAGAAGTCCCCCCCATCAACAGTTGTAGTTATGATGGCACAAATGTTTGTTGGGGAGATGGCAATGGAAAGTGTTGACCTGTCTGAAGCTGAGCTTTAGCTGCCCAAACCTCGCTGTTTTCTGGGCTTGGGAAAGAGCAGAGATCTGGCGCTTTGAAAAAATCAAGGGTAAATATGTTCCCAGAAAATTACAAGTAATCATACATTCAAAGTAACGAATCACCCACGTGAGAGAAAATAACCACACTTACCCCGGCACCCCACCCCGAAAGGGCTCTGAAAGCCCTAAACCCTAAACCCAAGACCCAACCCTAAACCTTAAACCCCGAACCTCAAACCCTAATCCCTAAACCCTAAACCCTAAACCCTAAACCCCCAAACCTCTGAGCCGACCGTGAGGTGGTATCTGATTCAGGGCAAGAAAGGAGGCTCGTCGTCCTCGCCGACCAGCGCTTTGCGTGACATCGAGGCATCCTCGACTGCAGCGGGAGGAGTATAGGGTTTAGGGTTTAGGGTTTAGGGTTTAGGGTTTAGGGTGTAGGGTTTAGGGTTTAGGGTTTAGGTCAAGGCCTTCAGCTGACTTCAGGCGTTTGTGTTCATCAAAAGGTGTCAAGTTCACCTGGGACTCTGTCTGCCTAATTACAGTTTAGTAGTAACTGCACTTTAACTAGTAGGTACAAGCCAGAAAACTGCAAGGAAAGGGAGTCTCAGGTATTCCCTACTCAAGTACTACTATTCGCCTAATTACACCAAACCATTCTGAAAAAATGATCCCCATATGACCCTTAAAGGGAAGAACCTATGTTTTGCAGGGTTCTAGAGCGACCAGTAGAGAACAGCAGCACACCATGGTTCCATCTGACTTGGTTCCAACGCACAAGCCTGTTGTCGAGGCAGTTCTGCGTCCGGAAGACATCGCCTACGGCAAGGAGCCGGTTTGGCCCTAATGATTAGACCACGGTTTTTTTTTTGGGAGGGGGGGGGGGGTTATCACAGTATATTCATAAAGGAACCATAATCGTAGACTCTGATCAATAATTCTTCAAACCCCGAGATGTTACTCAACGGTAAACCCGAAACCCATTAAGATTCCGTTTAGGGTTATGGGTCTACCTTAGATGGAGCACACGTCTTTCTTTGCGCGCAGCGCAGGAAGTGGAGAAGTGGTGCCTGGAGATCGCAGGCGGCCAAGCCGCTGTCGGCCCAGCACCACACCTGCACACAACGAATTTCCGTTTAGGGGTCATGGGTTTCGTGTTTAATACAGGGGTCGGAATACATATACTAGTTCATAGTATTCCCTTATGGTCCCTTTATATATACATATACATATATACCATAGTAACCTCCCAAAACCCTGTTCTAAGCAGTCAAGCCCCTATAGTCGGGTTTCAGGTTGGATGAATAAGGGCAAGGAAGGAGTAAGAGTGTTTGGCTCCCTAGCTTCAAGTAGTGGGACTTCCGGCAGGATTGACATGGTCAGCTCCCTAAATTGTGGTTTCTTTCGGGGGACCCTACGCAAGAGGGGCCGCCTTATCAATAGAAGCCAGAAAAGGGACCCTATGGTTGCTGTGGGCCTCTTCTCAGGAAGTGGTCTTCAACCAGGGGTATGTACCAGAGTTGATCGAGCATTTGCGGGCCTGCGTTGAAGGTGTAACTTCTGGCATGTGGAGCCGGAAGTGTACACAGCCACGAGACCCTAAACCCGAAACCCTAAACCCGCAGTGATATGCTAAGGCCCTCCTTGTGGCAGCACGCGCCCACAAGATTGAGCTCCTTCGCTCTGACTTCAGCCACTTCGTAGTGGTTTTGCATCCTTACCTGTAAGTGGCTCGAGATTCTCTCTCTCTCTCTCTCTCTCTCTCTCTCTCTCTGCCGTTGCATCCAGAGGGTCTAGCAGTGGAGCTTTCTCCCAGGATTTTTTTTGGGCTGAGGTTTCGTGCTAGCTAGAGGTAAACCCTAAAGATCCCCAAGCCCTGAAGTCCCGGTTGCGAAGGCATGGACTGTAGTGTCTGGTAGGTTCGACACATCTACTTTGTTGCGGCATCTACATCTTCGTGAGCGTTATGCAGGTAGGAACAGTGGTGCCACGCCTCCACAGCCCCCGAGCCAGCCTCAACCCGACAAAACAGAACCAAAGCCCTCAAGTACTGAAAAGGAAGAGACACACTTCAGAAACTTGAAAACTCTTAAACATAAACCTTCGACCCTAAAACCCTAAGCCCCTGCACCTCAGATCGCGCATCTGAAGCCCCAAGAGCCCTAAGCCCGGAACCCCCGAGCCTAAAACGGTCAACCCTCAGCCTATAAGCCTCCAAACCCTTAGGGTTTAGGGTTTAGGGTTTAGGGTTTAGGGTTTAGGGTTTAGGGTTTAGGGTTTAGGGTTTAGGGTTTAGGGTTTAGGGTTAACTCTGAGCCCAGAGCCCGGGCCTCTAGGGACGTGCTATCGGTCAGTCGGGAATGGAGGCACTATTCATCATAAGGCCAAGAACGCCCTAAGCCCTAGACCCTAAGCCTTGCACGTGCGCTAGTCGTGCGAGAGTCGAAAGCAGTCCCCTAAACCCTAAATCCTAAACGCCCTAAACCCTAAACCCCAAAACCCTAAACCCTAAAACTTCTAGCAACCAACAGCACGAGGAAGGCAGCCGTGCGACGCAGCCAGTTTCCTGGCTCGGAGGCGTGCGATTTCCGCTGATTTAGGGTTTAGGGTTTGGGGTTTGGGGTTTGGGGTTTAGGGTTTCTGAGCCAACATACTATGGGGGTCGGAATAGTTACCAGTAGCATTCCCTCATGGCCCCTGTCTAGATTATACTATAATCATATCCCCCAAAGCCCTGTCCTAATTTTAAGGCCCCAATACTAGTGCATGTGCACCATAGGCCAGGATGCCAAAGGGTTTAGGGCTGCTCAGGGTCCTGGTTGCAACAAGGGTTTAGGGTTTGGGTTTATGAGGGTTTAGGGTTTAGGGGGTTGAGGGCTTTAGAGTTTGCAGCGTTTCTGGGAGCTGATAGGGTTGAAGGGCCAGGCACCCCTGTTTGATTGAATGTACCTTAGAGGAAGGCTGATAGGAGCCCTATTCTGAGCCAAGGTCTTAGCGAGACTCGCTTGGTTGGGTCTTGATGCCGACTTTGTTGAGGCTTTCTGGCAACGCCTAGGCAACCCCTGTAGCTGGACTAAACCCTAAACCCTACACCCTATACCCTAAACCCTACACCCTAGACCCTGAACCCTGAACCCTGAACCCTGAACCCTGAACCCTAAACCTAACCTAAGACCCTTTGTGCTTATCACCAGCTCTCAAGCCCTATCAACCTAAAGTCTGCATCGCCCGCGCGTTTTGCAGGAGGGACACGCGCAGTGGAAGGCAACACTGAAGCAGAAGCAGGTCAGCCCTTGGGTTCAGGTTTGAGGGGTTTAGGGGTTTTTAGGGTTTTTAGGGGTTTTTAGGGTTTTTAGGGTTTTTAGGGTTTTTAGGGTTTTGGGGGTTTTTAGGGTTTTTAGGGTTTTCAGGGTTTTTAGGGTTAGTATTGTAGGTATTGTAGGCTTAGTTAGGGTCTCCATATTTCCGAGCTACTGGAGCTTGTAGGGAATGCTCATGGAAGTTGCTTGCACAGAAGATTGGTCACTCGGGGGCTGCCCGGTCTGGACTTCCAGGGGAGCCGTTCGACCTAAAGGAATCACCCCCCCCCCCCCTCAAATCCCAAGTGCATCATCGAAACGCACGAGTGTCCCGTCCGCTTGCATGCGCAAGCTGCAGCGTTAGCATGGGGAACTCCAGACAAGGCTTCCTACTATCCTATCCGGTCTTCTGGCCCGGCGAAAGGGGTGGTCTCATGCAACGTGTCTGTTCAACAGGAAGGCAAGATTTCCTCCGCACCCAAGCACGCCCACAGCGAGAGGAGATGCGACTCAAGCCAATTCTGGCCAAAGCTGGCTGGGGCTCGGACGCCATTGAGCGCGTGACAGCGCTGTTCCTGACTCGAAAAGTTCAGATTGTGGAAGTACAATAGGGCCTTGGGATATTGTGTTTCCCTGGTTGGGTTTGTGTGGATCACGTTGAGGAGTATTTGTCAGAGGGCTTTTTAGGGCCATCCTAGACAAGTACCAGCTTCAAAAGGCAGTTTTTCGTGTGTTGACCATAGCCGGAAGTGTTTCTTGCACGTGTTTTAAACTTTGCACTAAATGGACCATGCACATGCAGTTTCCAAAGCAGTTCACAGGCCCTCCTAAACCCAAAGCAGCCGTAAACCCTAAACCTCAATCCCCCCAAACCTCAGTCCAGAGGTCCTGGAAGCTGTTCGCCTAGAAGGTGCTGAGAGATAGGTCTGACTGCAATGACTGCCGTTTGTCCCCATGGGGGCAGAAACTTTGTCGAGATGGTTGGCCTTGCGCAGCCTTTACCCAGCAGACCAAAACCCCGAAGTCCCCACAGGGTTGCTGGTTTCAGGTAGCTTTCCCAGTGCTGACATCTTGGCTTCGGTACTTATCATGAAGCTGCAGTGAACATCTGCAATGATACTTTGAAACAGCCTTTGCTACCTAAGGCGCCCTGTCGGCCCCTCATGTGGCATTCTTCTCCGAGATCCCTATCACATCTGGGCCCGATACGTCTTGAACTTTAACCCTGGCGAACTTCTCAGCTTCCCGCAACAAAGGTTGTCAATGGACGGGCCCCGCGAGGACAAGGACATGCAGGCGCAGCCATCGCGAAATCCTAAACCTTTTCTGGAGGCCCAGTGGTACCCTTTGCCCGTCTTTTTGGTTCTGGGTTCCCTGAAAAAGTAACCAACCCCAAAAAGGGTGCCCTTATTAGAATAGGGTTACTGGGCTAGCAAGTTTTCTGGGGGCTTGAGAATCCGACAGCCCTGACACATGTCCGAGGGCAGGCCAATACCCCCTAAACCGTAGACCCTAAACCCTAAACCCTAAACCCTAAACCGATGAGAAGTGGAGCGTTTTTCATGGCCTCGCACGAAGGTCATCGAGGACGCCACTTGCTTGGTGTTCCTGGAGACAGATCTGCGATCAATGAGCCTTTCCCTACTTTGCCAACGGTTGAACTTAGGGTTTAGGGTGTAGGGTTTAGGGTTTAGGTTTTAGGGCTTAGGGGTTAGGGTTTTAAACTTTTCGGGCTTCCTTATTTAGTAGGAAACATAAAGTGTAACCTTTTTTCTCTCCTTGGTTATTGGAGAAGTAAGTTTCTGAAACAAGACACCCAAAAGCCTGAAGCCATAATTGCTCCCCTAAAACCAAAGCGCCTGAAATGTCAACATCCTAGCGCCCTATTCAATAACCCCCTATCAGCCCCTAAAGCACGAAAGCCCTAATCCCCCCCCCCCCCCCAAACTCTAAAAGCACCACCTAAACCCTAAACCCTAACCCCTAAACCACTAAACCCAAATAGTCTGGACGGAAGCCCCAGTTTGAAAGATTGAGGCCTCTACACATCATGCCGATACCTTGAACGCCCAGTAGGGTTGAGGGCTGAGGGTTTAGGGTGTAGGATTTAGGGTCTAGGGTTTAGGGTTTAGGGTTTAGGAATTTTGGGGGCATAGGTAGTAAATCGGACTTTGTTTAGAGATGGTCTCAATCAGGAAAAGGAGAATTTGCTTCAGGAATCCTCGATGATGGATCCCCCTTATACGGAGGATCTCTCTCCCTCCCCCCAAGGTAGAACAACGCTAAACCGGCTAAACCCTAACCCCCTGTCCTTCTCTTGAACGTGAGCGTCGGAGTTCTGAGGAAGATTGAAGATCATACCAAGCTCGTGGACCTATTGCATAAGACATGGGTGCCTTGTCTTGAGATTCATCTGCAAGAGTTTAGAAGAATAAACAAGTATCAAATGCCGGAGACATTTTCTCAAAAATACCATCCCAATTCCTTGTATTCCAGGAATGAGGCCTGCCTGATGACGTGCTCATGAGCAGGGTGTGTATGGGTTCTATTGCGATAACATCAGAATGTAACATGTAAGAAGAACATCATGTAATACGACATGACATTGCAGTTCTAAGGGCTATAAGGTTGGCCTTTCCTCCTCCTAACGCCGCCCAGGCTTTGAAGACAACTCTGTGTGTGCAGCGCAGGTGAAGATGTTCCCCCTTGTACTAGCAGCTCCTGAATAGGGACGATGATAATTAGAGTACTATAATCCCCTTATATAATCGGGACTGTAATAGGAGGCACTAGAACCCCTGCTGTTAGTATAAGGGGGGCACATCTCAATGCGCCGCACAGGTGAAGATGAGCCCGCGTGCCCAGCAAAAGGCACTCCTCCTCGAGTACGACGCGGCCTTGCTGCACTGCCTGATCGAAGCCATCGCGCGAGACTCGAACCAGTCTCTTCCCCAGACCCCGATCCTTGCCTGCTTTCAAGACCTTAGGGTTGGGATGTTCCCCCCTTGTAGCAACAGCTCCATAGGGATTATAATAGGGGGTACGATAATCCCTTTTTTTCACTGTTAGTATAACGGGGAACACCCCAACCTTAGGGTCTCGTTTTAAGTTAGTTGACGCAAAAACACGAACATCAAAGCATGCTGAATGCAAGGATGGTGGCCCCACGTCTCCCAAAGGCTTGTGCAGAGCTCCTCCGCAACAGCTGGGGCAAGTTGCCAGAGACTTTCGCCAAGGAGGTCTTTGACCGGCTCAAACTTGAGGACAAGGAGGTCTTAGTAGCTGAATGAGTACATTTTGCACTTTTTGGGATACTCTAATCCCAATATAGAGCTGAAAGTGTACACTTTTCTAGGGCTTCTGAACCCAGCAACTAATCAACTAAGAGGTGCATGAGCTCCTCTCGGCCCCGGTCGTGAAGGACAATCAGAACATGCGGAAGGTGATTAGTCGGTTTCTGGGTTTCCTGGAGGCAGAAGCTGCTTGCCTGCCCTGGCAGTCTTTCCCTATGTGTTTTTTCTTTCTGGCTTCGTACGCGATCAGCTTAAGAAATGCCCCCTTTAAGCCCAGAAGCCCAAAACCCCCGTGTCCCTAAACCCTAAACCTAAAACCCTAAGCCCTAAACCCTAAACCCTAGGCCATGCCCAAGTTCGAGAAGCTGGCCCACGCCTTGGCCGTGGCCGGCCACGCGGGGGGATTGCGGCTCTCACACCTCGCCGCCATGAAGCGCGCCGTGGTGCGGACGGTGACCAGCAACTGGACTGCAGGTTTAGGGTTTAGGGTTTAGGGTTTAGGGTTTAGGGTTTAGGGTTTAGGGTTTAGGGTTTAGGGTTTAGGGTTCAGGACCTATAGGGTTCATGGGTAGTTATAAGGCGGGTCAGAAGTACCCCTAAATACGGTTATAAGTATAGTTGCCATAATATAACCCTACTTATCCAGAGAGCCCAATGCCCCTTAAGACCGCAGACTAACTTTCGCAAGGAATATCCCTTAAAGGCCTTAAAGGGTACTGTGGGGGGATATGGGGGGTGTACATATTTCCCTCAATTCAGTACTAAGGGCCCAGTATCCCTTAATGAAGGAATATGCCTTACGTCATATAGAGGGTCCTTAGCATGATTTATGGTCTGTTCCTTAATTAACGTGTATTGGGGCCTTTTGGGAACGAGCAGGATCACCAGAGCCCCCCAAGCCTGCGCTACATGCGATCTATGGGACCCCGAGGCAACGCCTCCAAGCAGGAGCGGGAGTCTGTGAATAGAGCATGGGAGGCGGCCGGGGGGGGCTTTAGGGGGCCTAGGGCTTAGGGGGAAGGGCGGTTCTCGATGGGTCTTTAGGAGCCTTTTGAGGGTCCCAAAACCATACAACCCTAAAGCCCTAGACCCTGTGTCGCACTTGGCCCTTGACCCCATGGTCCCGAATTAACCTTGGCTTGAAGTCCAAACAAATGGCTGGGTCTTTGGGTTTAGGGTTTAAGGCTAATGGGTTCAGGGTGTAGGCTTAGCTTTCTTGTTTTCTTTTGCCAGCCTGCGTTCGCGGGAGGAAATCAGCCACAGTCTGCAACCCTGAACCCAAACCCTAGAAATCTCCAGACGCGGCTTCGCGCGAGGCGTTCTTCTACGCCGTGGCGGCTGTCGTCGCCCCACACCTCATGAGCCAAGATCGTTTGGAGGAGCATCTTTTGAAGAGTCTGGTTTGGGATGTTCCCCCCTTAGACTAAAAGCTCCTTAACAGGAATTATAGTACCACTTATTATAATCCCCACTAAGGACTGTACCACCTATTATAATCCCTGTTAAGGACTGTTAGTATAAGGGGACCATCCTACAGTCCAGTTCTAAATTGCTAGTTACTGAGACCCTGTTGGGGAACTTGAATCAAGCTACCAGAATAGCAACGGCAGCAATTCATCGGTGTTCTAAGCCCTATAAGCCCTATGTATGCCCTACATGCCCTAAAGCCTTAATTTTGCAAATTAGCCTTTTGTGGCTGGGTTCAACAGGCAAGGCGTGGCTTCTTTTCATACCCTTTCCAGTTCTATGTCATAAATGGGAGGAAGAAGGGTTTAGGGCTTAGGGTCTCGTATTAAATAAGCCGAAGTGCTTGCTTGCTTTGTTTTCGAGCACCCCCCTGCTGACTTGGTGCTCCGCATTTGCAAAGACAAGATTGGCCCCTGAACCCTAAACTCTGAACCCAGTCCCTCGTGCTGTCGCTTACGGTTCTTCCGTCTAAGAGGATGTGTGCGACCAGGCTCTGGATAGTGGCAGGAGTCTGGTAAATTATGTCTTAGGGTAGTTTATATGGTCCCTGAGTGTG
The DNA here is from genome assembly GCA_905221605.1 of Symbiodinium natans. Lineage (NCBI taxonomy): Eukaryota > Dinophyceae > Suessiales > Symbiodiniaceae > Symbiodinium > Symbiodinium natans. Next base: position 889,361 of record CAJNDS010000668.1, read on the forward strand.
GTCAGCCTAAACCCTAAACGCTGCAGTGCCGTTGCGAGGCTGCTAGGAACCCTCAACCCTAAACCCTAAACCCTAAACCCTAAACCCTAAACCCTAAACCCTAAACCCTAAACCCTAAACCCTAAACTGCAGCTGGGCTTAGAGTTGCTCCTGAGCATCTGGGTACTTCTCTGAGTTAGGTCCCCTTCCTTGGGCCCCTCCCAAGATCTCCGAACCCGAAGGCTTACCCGAAACCCTAAACCCTAAACCCTAAACCCTCAACCCTAAACCCTAAATGAACCAGGGTTTCGGGTCTAGGGCTTAGGGCTTGGGGCTGAGGTTCTGAGGCTTGAACCCTAAACCCTTAGGGTAGTTTCATGGGACCCTGAATATGGTCCCCTCCTAAGGGCCTAAACCGTAAACCCTAGAACCCCTAATACCAAGGAACCATGTAGTTACCCTAAGAGAAGCCCAGCTTTCCCCAGGAGATCGCAGCTGCCACCTCGACAGCCTTACCCATCCCCGGAGGTGGGGGTTTCCCAAATTAGGGGGGTTTAGGGTTTCGGGTTTCGGGTTTAGGGTTTAGGGTTTAGGGTTTAGGGGTACCATATTGGGGTCCTTATGATAAGGGGTTCCTAGTATTTGGGGTCTATATTGGGAGTCCCTTGTTTTCGTTAACCTCCAGGTGGCCCTCATGCGGCCGTGGCCGCGGTGAAGCTTGATCTGATTTCGGCACTTTCGGGTTCAGGGTTTAAGGTTTAGGGTTTAGGGTTTAGGGTTTGGGGTGTCGGGTTCTATGTACTCTATAGGGACTTCGGCAGTTTTTGTGGGTTGCTTGAAGACTTATTGCTAGCAAAAAGTAGCGTTATGTGTACCCAAAATCGGGTTGAAAGCATAGCTACTATACGTAGAACCCTACTTAGAACTACACATGACCCTCCAAGTAGGGTTGGGGGGGAGGGTTAAAGGAGAGAGGCAGGGGAACCCTAAATGCTCAACTTGGGTGAAGTTACCGGGTTATCGGAGAAGCCTGACTTGCCAGCAGTGGCAGCGCAGAGTCAGCTAGGGCCGGGTGGTAAGCAAAAACTCCTCAGCTGAACGGAACTCCGTTTAGGGGGGCCTTCTAGGGCATGCAACTTACCCGCGTCGGAAGAGGCCAGAAGATTCAAAAAACATGGACCCCTGTTTGATGACAAACCCCCCCCCCTCCCCCCCCCACATGCAAGTTTGAGGCTGCTAGGTTTTCGGGCCACTTTAGGGTTTCGAGTTGATTTTACCCTGCAAGACAGTAGTTACAGCCAGAGTCTTCTCCTGAAGCATATGGTCCGCTTCTGTCAGTAACTGGGGCCGGTGAAGAAAGATGGTCCTGCTTGCATTAGAGAAATATATTTACATACATACTCCGAAAAGGACCATTATATGGAACACTGGCCGCAGAAGTGCCACCCAAATACCTTAACTTCTAGCCCTAAACCCAAGAGGGACCATCAATAATTCAGAGCTTTAGGGTTTAGGGTTTAGGGTTTAGGTTTTAGGGTTTTAAGGTTTAGGGTTTAGGGAAGCAGCCGAGGAATGGCGTTGCCTTGCTGGCGACTTGGCCGTTAAGTTCGGTCGTTTTGTTTTCGGAAAACAATGACGAGACAAGTGTACATGGATATCCGCTCAGCTTTTTATGTTTATATTTTATGCACACACTGCTTTACTTGATTATGAAATTCATATTGTATGCTACCTACATGCACATACACACACACCCCACCCACACACACACACACACACACACACACACACACACACACACCCGCGCACACACACACACACACACGCGCACACACGCACACACGCACACACGCACACACGCACACACGCACACACGCACCCAGGCACAAATGCACACACGCACACACGCACACACGCACACACGCACACACGCACACACGCACACACGCACACACGCACACACGCGCACACGCACACACGCACACACGCACACACGCACACACGCACACACGCGCACACGCGCACACGCGCACACGCGCACACGCGCACACGCGCACACGCGCACACGCGCACACGCGCAGACGCGCACACACGCACACGCGCACACGCGCAGACACACACACACACACACACACACACACACACACACACACACACACACACACACACACACACACACACACACACACACACACACACACACACGCCTGCGTGTGTACATATGTATATATATATAGCTCGAAATCCTAATCCCTAAGCCTACAAGCCCTAAGCCTCTTATCAACCCCAAACCGAAAACCCCCCCCCCCCCCCCAACCGAATCGAACCAGCCCAAAACCCCAACCCAGAGAGCACAATACTGCGTGGTTCAGGAATACGCTGTCTCAGTATGAGGCCGCCCCTCTCTCTCTCTCTCTCCCTCTCTCTCCTTCTCTCGCCAGAGACAATTTTTTTATGTGGGTGTGTGTGTGTGTGTGTGTGTTTTCAGGTATACTTCTTGGTGAAGGTAGGTAGCTTTCTGAGAAGCTTTCAACACACAGAAGCGGGGCGAGCAAGGAGATGAGCCTCAACATCTCGGCACTTCGTCCGGGAAGTAACGCGCCCCCTGAAGAGGCCCGCTGTGGCGGAAAGCGTTTAGGGCTTAGGGTTTAGGGTTTAGGGTATTTAGGGCTTAAGATTTCAGGAGATGGGTCCAGGGTTTATAGGAACAGTAGCCCAGAAGGTGAGTTTTTAAGCTCTTGGGATGCACGATTTCTTCCCTAAGCGTGAATGATTACACTGTTCTTCGGTCCAGGTTCTGCTCGCCCCCTTGGGTTTAGGGTGACGTCGTCCAAGTTGGATCGGGGGTTGTTTGCCTCACAGGGTTTAGGGTTTAGGGTTCAGGGCTTAGGGTTTAGGGTTTAGGGTCATAGAATCCCTTCGAACCCCGCTTGGATATTCATGGATACAAAAAGTGGGGTCATGCGTATGGTAACTATACTTAGAACCCCATTTTGGGTACATATATCCCTGCTTATAGTATCCGTGAACCTCCAAGTCAAGCAATAGCCCACAAGCAAACCCCGTCGTGATGGAATCGTATTTCGTCTATCCCTGAACTAACTTTGCATGTGGTAGAGAGCCTGGAGAACTGAGCAGACGGGCTGATGAAAGTTCGCTACTTCGCTGGTATAACTGGGGTTTAGGGGTTTAGGGGTTTAGGGTTTAGGGTTTAGGGTTTAGGGTTTAGGGTTTAGGGTTTAGGGTTTAGGGTTTAGGGTTGCGGTTTTGCGTTCTTGTCTTGGTTGAGAATACCTCGGTCTGTGTTGTTTTTTGATTGCCACCGGGGGGAGGGACTGCCAGCTCAGCATGTCGGGCCAAAGCCCGGATTTGGTTGCTGACTTCGGGTTTAGGGTTTAGGGTTTAGGGTTTAGGGTTTAGGGTTTAGGGTTTAGGGTTTAGGGTTTAGGGTTTAGGGTTTAGGCTTGAAGCTGTCTGTAACATTCAACCTTCAACCTAAAGAGCTGAAGCCTGTAGCATCCGGAAAGCGAGGTGAGGATAGAATGCCTAGTTCCCATACGATACTTGGATTGTCTTGCACTCTGGCCAGCACAACCAGCCGTGTAATCCCGCAATGCACTAATCCCTAACCCCTACTTGGAGGTTCATGGGACTTACTCACCACTTATAACTGGGCTTATAACCCTACTTGTAATAGGGAGAACCCCTTTTCAGGCCCTTTAGGGGAAGTGGGGTGATAAGTACAGTTATAAGTACCATGAACCTTCAAGTAACCCCTAAACCCTAAAACCCTAAAACCCGAAAACCCGAAAACCCTAAAACCCAAAACCCTAAACCATCTGGTGCCAGCAATCTTCCCCGTTCATCAAACAAACAGACCAGACGACCTGAAGTGCCACCCGAAGTCGTATGAGTACACCCTTCTGGGAGGTTCATAGTACAGGGTTTAGGATTTAGGGTTTAGGGTTTAGGGTTCATGGGCACATGTAAGGAGGGTTATTATGTACCCTAAATAGGGGCAGTAGGTATAGTTCCCATACTTGTATAACCCTACTTATAACCACCCATGAACCTCCAAGTAGCCCTAAACCCTAAACCCTAAACCATAAACCCTAAACCCTAAACCCTAAACCCTAAACCCTAAACATTAGTTAGAAATAGTTACCCATGAACCCCCAAGTAGAGACCCTTTTTGAACAATCTCGAGGTCATGTCAAAGCTCCGCGAAGCACGCGGCTGGCTCCTCGACTGCATCCGCGAGGACACCGGGGTCGCCGGTGCTGGTTTAGGGTTTAGGGTTTAGGGTTTAGGGTTTAGGGTTTAGGGTTTAGGGCTTAGGGCTTAGGGTTTAGGGTTTAGGGTTGAGGGGGCAGGGTTTAGGGTTGCGCATCGTGTTGCATTCTATTGTTCGGTTTGGGGTTGAAGGGTTAGGGGGAGTGGGTTAGGATGTGCACAACCGGGTTAGCCAATGACTCCAGTGGTTCCAGCTCATCCAAAGGTAGTTGGTGACACTGAGCGTGCGGAGGTAGAAGTGCTTCCTGGGTCGCGAAATCGCCAAACCCAATGATCAATCCACGAGAGCCGGAACAAACTATACACTCAACACGAAAAGGCTTCGTATTGTGAGAGAGAGGGAGGAGCGGGTCGAAACTGGCCCGCCCAAAGTTCTGAGCAGACATGTGGACCCAACCGAAGCCTTGCCGGCCTTGTGCGAGTGCGAGAGTCGAAACCCTAAACCCTAAACCCTTCTGCAGGACGTGAACGCCTACTGCGGTCTTCTGAGCTCGGTCTATGGACAGCTGCCCTCTCAGGTGCCATTCCATGTGTCCTTGCACTTCAGGGAATTGAGGTTTATGGTGTTGGGGTTTAGGGTTTCGGTTTAAAGTTTAGGGTTTTGGCAACTTGAGGTTTCGGAGTTGAGTTTCAATGCTTGCTGTTTCAGGGCCAGGGCTTCTCAGGGTCAAATGGGTGTCTATGAAGTGCGGTTACACTTGAAGCCATCTTTCCTGGCAAAGTGTTTAGAGTCTTCATGCACGGCAATGTGATTTGGGTTAAGGGTTGGATTCTTGTGTTTGCTTGTGTTTTTGGTTTTGTCGTTGGGTTTTTAGCTGCCAAGCCCACCAATGACTCTTAAACTGCAGATGCCGACGGCAATGTTTCGAATTGAGTTGAACCCTTGCCCGTGTCGGAGCAGAAGTGGTCGAGATAGTGCATAGGCAGCTCTCGCAATGAGCATTTGTGGAATGTCAGGGTCTATGCTGCAGGATGATGTGCCACGATTGGTGAACTTGCGTGTCGAGCTGTGTATTGTGGTGGCAGAAAGGGAGGGGTGGGGGGGTGTCGGCACGGCTCTGTCCCGCGTAAATGGCACACCCTGCCTGCATCCTTCCTCCTCAGCGCATGCGTGTTCCATCTTTCAGTGCGCTGCACGTAGCTTGAATGCCGGACATCCGACATCCTAAACCGTCCTAAACCCAAAACACGAAGTTTCTGCAAACAAGTGTGCCTATCGTGTTCCTGCCATGTGCTGCCAGGGATCGCAGACTGTGGCTGCAGAAGAGACTGAGAAGAGGCCATCGTGAAGTGGGGTTTAGGGTTGAGGGTTTAGGGTGTAGGGTTGAGGGGGGCTAGACCTTCAGCCCAGTAGCAAAAGGGTTGAGGGTTTAGGGTTTGGGGTTTGGGGTACGGGCCATATTGCAGTCCACTTCTTGATAGCGCTTCATGATAGTAGTCATACTCTTATAGGTCGCAAGTTTGACCCCACTACCCCCCACAATCGATGGCAAGGGCAACCCGAGCACAGCAGGACTCCACCAGGAGGACAATGGCAACATAGTTTTGCTCCGGCGGAGTTATTTTCCCCGCCACACGCAGATTACAATACATGCACATGTCGTCGACCCCCCGGCTCTGCAGCATGTTCAGGTGTCCAGTCCCCCCTGGTAGCTCGAAATGTTTGCCCTGCAAATTTACTTGGGGCCATGTTTGGAGTTTGCCCAAACAAGCCCATGTTTAGGGTTTAGGGTTTAGGGTTTAGGGTTTAGGGTTTAGGGTTATGATAACGTCGCGCATGGTCACAGCCGGCCAGTGTGTTCTGTTGTGTGCTTCACGCTTGCTTTCCTCATTGCCATGGATCAAGTTAGGGCGCCAGCTCGTGGCGCTTCTACGCACATCTCAGGGTAGTTTCGCGGGCCCTTAATATGGTCCCTTGTCCTCTTGAAAGGCGTCTGATGTGTATAGGGTATATCTAGTCCCCATTTAAGGGCCCATATCAAGGGACCGTGTCACTACCCTTAGAGCAAACCCTAAACCCTAAACCCTAAACCCTAAACCCTAAACCCTAAACCCTAAACCCTAAACCCTTAGAGCACAGGGATTGCAAAAAACACTTTTTCTCTTGGCAAGGGCCCGGGCTTTAGATTTCAGAGGGAACCTCCGGGCTCAAGAGGGTTTAGGGTTTAGGGTTTAGGGTTTAGGGTTTAGGGTTTTAGGGTTTAGGGTTTAGGGTTTAGGGTTCCAGTCTGAAAAAGGGTTTAGGGTTTAGGGTTTAGAGTTTAGGGAAAGACTCTGATAGACCCATGGAACCTTTGTTGCACTTGCCCCGGAACCAGAACTCCGAGCCTCATGTGATCCCATCTCCTGGGAACTTGGGGCGGTAAGCTTCGGTTTCTATGGGTTTAGGGTTTAGGGTTTAGGGTTTAGGGTTTAGGGTTTAGGGTTTAGGGTTTAGGGTTTAGGGTTCGCCAATCAGTTCAACATGCAGACGGTGTCGCGGTTGGGCCAACGGAGATGCAGAGAGACTGCGACATGATCCCTTGCAAAGATACAGGGCCTACCTTGGAAGAGCTCAAGGAGCAAGAACGGGCACGACGTCTTAGGCTCAAACAAGAACGCAAGCAAAACCACATGATTCGGCGACTTAATTCAGACTTCCCCTAAACCCTAAACCCTAAACCCTAAACCCTAAACCCTAAACCCTGGGCTTTTTTGGGGTGCTGGGGTTTTGGTGTCCTGGGCTTGCGGTGCAGACTTGTGTTTCACGTTGGCGCCCGATATTCGCTCTTTGGAGATGGTGCTGCAGAAACCCTCAATTCTTCAGTGGATCATTCTTTGGCCAAGTAATGCTCCAGCACAGTTGAGTGAACACGAACGGCCGATGCTTGGAGTTGAATCTGGCTAGTCCTCAAGCCCAGTTGCAAAAGGGTTTAGGGTTTAGGGTTTAGGGTTTAGGGCTTAGGGTTTAGGGATTAGGGGGCACCTTCACTCCGCTCTTTCAGGTGGTTGGGCTCCCTGGTAAGCCATATTGAGCACAAAAGGGCGACACCTTCTCCCAGGGCTCCTAAGCCCTAAACTCTAGAACCCTCAAACCCTAAACTTGCCCTAAACACTAAAACCCTAAAAAAGCCCTAAAACCCTAAACCCCTAAAACCCTCAAACCCGCAAACCCCCAAGTGAAACCCTAGAAAACCCGAAAACCCTAAAACAAAAACCAAGCAAAAACCCTAAACCCCTGAAACCCCAAGCCTTTCCACCCTAAACCCTAAACCCTGAACCCTGAACCCTAAACCCTAAACCCTGAACCCCAAGTCTTTCCAGAAGGCTCTGGCTCCGGAGAGCGGCCGAGGTTCCCCTGCGTGTGGCCGAGCCGCCGGGCGGGCTCTGAGAACTCTACACCAAACCAGAGGGGTTTAGGGTTTAGGGTTCATGGTTTAGGGTTTAGGGTTGAGGGATTTTGGGGTTGAGGGATTTTGGGGTTTAGGGTTTGGGGTTTAGGGTTTAGGGTTTGGGGTTTTTAGGGTTTTAGGGTTTTAGGGGAGGGAGGCAGAGAGAGCCAAAGGGGTTAAGGGTTTTCTTATCGGGTTCCTAACGGAAGGCTCCCTAAGCTTCCCCAAAGTTCCCTAGGTACCTGTTCCCCATGAACCCCCTCCCGTAAGAACCCTATGATTTCGGGGAGGGAGAGGGAGAGAGAGAGAGAGAAAGAAGGGAGAGAGAGAGAGAGAGAGAAAAAAAAAAAAGAGCACCTTTTACAATGGAGAATGTCCCTTAAATTTTGGGTGTCTACCCGCAATTACTTAGAAACAGGGTCTACATGTATGCACAGGTGAGGCATTATTTTGGGTTGGTAGGTTCAGGGTTTTGACGAAGCAGCTCGTGACGGCATTGACAGAAGCAGGGTGCTGGAGCGGTTTGCCGGTGCCTCTTGATTGTAGTACCCATCTGTTCCCATGGCCAGCATCATTACTCGTGTCATGTTTTCTGCTTGGCTCATCCATTCCTGCACGGGGCATCTTCTACCATTTAGTTTCGGAGAGCCCAGGGTGTCGACGGGCACAGCTGCAGAGTGCTTGCGATGCAAGAGCTTCATCAAGACCAGCCTGAAAGGACTTGCTTGCATTTGCGCATATTTTGCATGTCGGTCTTGCGGGTGCGTGGTTCGACATGGGGTGGGGTGTTTGAAAAAGGCAAACTCTCAGTGGCAACAGCATACCACAACGACGATGGCGATGATGACGGCAATAGCCGCATCAGCAGCAGCATCAGCAGCAGCAGCAGCAGCAGCAGCAGCAGCAGCAGCAGCAGCAGCAGCAGCAGCAATAGCAGCAGCAGCAGCAATAACAATAGCAATAGCAATAGCAATAGCAATAGCAATAGCAATAGCAATAGCAATAGCAATAGCAATAGCAATAGCAATAGCAATAGCAATGGCAGCAACAACAGGACCAACAGCACGGTAGTCACAATCATACGAGCAAAATACACTTGCACAGCGAGAGAGAGAGAGAGAGAGAGAGAGAGAGAGCAAGCGAGCGAGCGAGCGAGCACGCAAGCAAGCAAGCAAGCAAAGAAGCAAGCAAAGAAGCAAGCAAAGAAGCAAGCAAAGAAGCAAGCAAAGAAGCAAGCAAGCAAGACGAGAGAGGAGAGAGAGAGAGAGAGAGATAGACAGACGATACCATCAGTGGTGGACGCCTTCTGTCAGGAGACTGGATTGCCGGAGCCAAGCTTCTCCGAACCGCTTCGGAAATCTCCCTAAAGAAGCTGGGCCTGCATCTGGCCAGGTTCAGTGCTAAGGAGTTTGGTGTTTTAGGGTGCAGGGCCTTGTAGGGTTTAGGGTTTCCGGTTTATGGTTTGGATTTAGGTAAATGGTTTCAGGGATGTAGACCTCAAGGCTTGAACCCTCAAGTTTAATTTGGGGCACAGGGCTTATGGCCGAAGATGCCAGCCACCCCCGGCCCCACTTGCACACCGCACACTCGACATAATCGCCAGTCAACTCCACCCTGGGCACGAAACCCATCGACCTTACACCTAAGTCACCGGGGCTTAGGGTTTAGGACCCTAGCCCTAAACCCCAAACCCCCAAACAAGGCTTTCTTGGGGTGCCTCGGAACCATCAGAGAACCCTAAACCCTAAACCCTAAACCCTAAACCCTAAACCCTAAACCGCCTCGTGGAGGAATGTGTCCATCAACCTGAAAGATGTGGGCCTCGCCGCCAAGGTGCGGCCCAGGGCTGCAAAGTTTATTTGTATTCAGGACTATGTAGGGGTTTAGGGTTGAGGGTTGAGGGTTGAGGGTTGAGGGTTGAGGGTTGAGGGTTGAGGGTTGAGGGTAGGAATACGTAGACCTTAAATCATCAAAGGGGCCCTCAGTATGATTCAAGGTCATTTCCTTGTTTGGGGGGTATTGGGGCTGGTTGGGGAGTCCATGCTTATATGTTCAATCTTTATTCTTGATGGAGAACGAAGCAGCTGCCAAGAGGTGCCCGTACTTTCACACTAAACCCTAAACCCTAAACCCTAAACCCTAAACCCTAAATCCTAAACCCTAAACCCTAAACCCTAAGCCCTAAGCCCTAAGCCCTAAGCCCTAAGCCCTAATCCCAAAACAACCAGGGGGCTGCATGCATGGTTCGGCGGAATGAGTAAGAGGCAACCGACAGGTGTGAGACTGGAAGCATGGCTGAGGGTTGAAGGTTTCTGTACTCAGGACTAAGCTTCTGCAGGGTGCACAGCGCCTCGAGACCTTTTGGGGTTTGGGGTTTAGGATTTAGGGTTTAGGGTGTAGGGTCTTACGAAGCTTGGGTTGACGACATTTTCCCAGGAGGCGAGCCACAAGACCCTGACCACACCAGCTCTCCTCTCAAGAAGTCTGCACATGTCGTTTCCAAGGCCAACCCTAAACCCTATAACCCTGAACCCCAAACGAGGAAAGGCCAACGAGCCCTCCTCTCCAGAGCATTGCTACAGGGGTCGGAATAGTTACTCATAGTATCCCCTTATGGTCCCTTTATAGTTCTACTAGAACCCTAAACCCTAAACCCTAATAACCCCAAAACCCTATTCTAATTCTAAAGGCCCCTATGCCGCTTGCTGCTGGGCACATCACCTTCTTGAGGCAGCTGACATCGACAAGCGCCTCGCCCGCATCCGCGACACCGAGCCACCATGGGAGGACGCCGGGTGAGGGTTTGGGGCTTAGGGTTTTGGGTTTTGTGTTTTGGGTTTAGTGTTTAGGGTTTAGTGTTCAGGGTTCAGGGTTTAAGGTTTAGGGTTCAGGGTTTAGGGTTTAGGCTTCCCCATGGCGGGCACCGACACGGTCTGAAGGGTTGAGAGCTCAGGGTATGACAGGAGGCCTGCTTGATGGAGCAGGGCCTTCTCGCTGCGTCCCAGTTACTGTTGCAGATTCTGTGCAACTACAGCTGTAGGAACTCGATTTGGGCTGCTATGGTTCCGTGCATTGTGAGTAGCACTGCCCCAGAAGCTTGCTGAACATCACAGCTCTCTATTTCACATACCTGAAAGAATGTCACGTTGCAGCTGGCTGTGGCTGCATGGATTGGTTGCGTGTTTAGAAGAGATATATATATATAACAAAAAGTTACATATTTACACAGTTTATTTATTTGTTCAGATTGATTTTTATTGTTTTATGTATCTCTATATATATATATATGTACATATGTACACCCACACCCACCCACGCACACACACACACACAAACACACACGCCCTCGAGCACATGGGTTGCGGATCTCAAGCACTGCCACCAGAAGTAAGCACGAAGTAGCAGATGCATGTCCTGCATCATCAGAGCAGAATCATTCGAGCATGCGGGTGCTGGGCGGGTTTAGGGTCTAGGATTTAGGGTTTGGGGAGCTTGAACCATTTGTATGCAACTAAGTAATGATGCATCGACACGCACACAAACGCAGGTGAGCATCTCAACAAAGAGAAAGTAGGACCCATGATGTAGCCAAATCCGTTTCCAAACCCAAAGGCATGAGAGCCAGAAGCCCTAAACCCAACAAAACACGCGCACTATCCACATCCATAACTCCATAGACTCTCTCTCTCTATATATATATATATGTGTATATATGTATGTATGTATGCATGTATGTACGGATGTATGTAGGTATGTCTGTCTGTATGTATGTAGGTAGGTATGTATGTATGTATGTATATACACACATACATACATATGTGTATATATGTATACATATACTTAAATATGGTTAAATCTACATCTACATATATATGTATATATATATATATATACGTATGTGTATATATATATATGTATGCATATAATACATATACATATATATATACATCATCGACACGAGCCTGGTCTCCACTGGAGGACTTGGTGGACGTCGCGCTATGAGCCCTGTACATTCACTGAGAGGGGGGAAGGCAGTTGGCCACAACACCTGGGAGGTTGTCGGCTTGAGGCAGCCCCTTGGGAGGGATTTGGGGTTTGGGATTTAGGGTTTAATTAGGGTTTAGGGGTTAGGGGTTTAGGGTTTAGGGGTTTAGGAGTTTAGGGTTTTAGGGTTTTTCAGCTTGTAGAGTTTGGGATTTATGTAGTCCTCAGGGAGACCAGATGCAAAGCAGGGATGACTAGAAGAGCAGCCGAAACAAGTACTTATGTTGCCCCCAGTATCCCCTCATTATCCTTCCAATGCGCCCATTATACTCCCTATATGACAGCAGTACAAACTACCCAGGGTTCCCATTCTGATTCGATAGGGCTCAACATTAAGTACGCAAGCCTTTGTGCACAAGTTTCCTAGTCGAAATGCCCCTAGCCGCTGCGCATGGCTAACCGCAAGAGTCCAGCTGCCAAAGGGTACCCCTAAACCCTAAACCCTAAACCCTAAACCCTAAACCCTAAACCCTAAACCCTAAACCCTAAACCCTAAACCCTAAACCCCTACATGTAAAGTTTACTGGTGAAAGGGTATGAGGAGCCCTGGCCCGCAAGGGCTCCTGTGGGGTAAGAAGGGATCTAGGCTGTGGCTGTGAAGGTTTAGGGTTTAGAGTTTAGGGTTTAGAGTTTAGGGTGTAGGGTTTAGGGTTCAGGGTTTAGGTTTTTGGGTTTAGGGTTCAGGGTTTAGGGTTTAGGGTTTAGGGCAACTTATTCTTGCTACTGTAGCTCTCGGCTTTTGAAGGGGGCCAAGTGACAGCCTCAGTTCCACTTTCGAGTTGCTAACGAGTTGTCAGAGGTATCCTCTAGAGAACTCATCCGACCATGCGAATCTTCAACTGCAGCTGATGCAGAGGAAAAGTCAGCGCATGAATCTTGGTGTTAGGGTCAAGGGTGCTGTCAGGCTGATGGTTTCATGGGGCGGCAAACCCTGAACCCGGAAAGAGCAAACAGGGGCATCGAGGGCGATGTGCGAGCGCGCTTGTGCGCTGTTTTTGCTAAACTTCTTGACATCCGCCCTGTCAAAGCCTGCTAATTATCTAGGGACCATAAGGGAAGCTATTCGTAGTCATTCCCACCCCTACTTAGGCAGCACTTGTCTGCTTCTGCTACGCAATCCGTGAAGCTCACACCCCCTTGTCTGCATCAATGGGACGCAGTTGCTCTTGAATTCCCCCCAATTCTGGCATTGGCCCTGTATAGGTTCTCAAGAATTCTATAGCAACCAGACAGTAACTCTTCATAAGTACGCCCAGGATCCATCTGGAAGCACTACCCCGACTGCACCCACGGAAACATCAACCCATCTAACTGAATAAGAAGCCCCAACCCCTACAAGCCCTAAGTTCAGGCCGGCTAGTACAGCCTAAACACCTAAGTGCAATGATTCCTCAACCGCCCCGAAGTCCCCTAATTAAGCCCCTTTCAAACCGCCTTGAACACCCAAGAGTCTATGCGCTCGCGCCCTCTAGGTCCAAGCAACAGCATCGTTGCTGGGAGCTGCCCTGGTTGCCCAGGCAGGAGGATTGACTCCGAGTTGCTGTTTAGGGTTTAGGGTTTAGGGTTTAGGGTTAGTAAATTTAGGTTCGTAAGGTAAGGAGTTGCCCCCTTCTGATGGTGCATAGCCCATTAGTGTTAGAATGGTCAGGGATGGTAGTGTGTTTTCTGGCCTGCCTAATGCCATATAAAAAGCCTCAACAGCTAGCTATATAACTCGCAATAATTATTATGAAGATCCAAACTAGAAGCGCTTTGTAGTTACCTCCAAGACATTCCAAGACTGCAAGACGCGAAGACCTTCCATTCAAGCTTGTCTTTTCACAGACTTTCGCTTCCAAAGTGCTTTCTCTTGTGCGTACCAAAGGAGGTTCATGGGTAGTTATAAGTACTCCCCAAAAAACAAAACAAAAGCAAAACAACATAAATGATAAGAGTAAAATCTGAGAGTATGGCTGTTGTCAAGCATGCATGATGATGACACAGCCGGTGGCCAGGGCCATGCTGAGGAAGCTGGTGCGCCTTTGCTGACAGCAGCGCACTTCTTTTTGCCCGTGCATAGTTCACGGTTTCTGGTCTTTCTTTATTTCCGCGTTCGCCCTGATTGAGTCCCAGTCCTTTGCTGGAGTGATGGTTGTAGAAGTGAAGTTGAGGGCATGGGTTGTGGCCATTTGCGCCTTTTGATCTCTGATCCCTTGGTCTGGGGGCCCTCACCCCCAAACCCAAGCCTTCTAGCAAGCTAGGCGGGTGGTGAAAGCTTCCCTTGATCGAAGGGAAGTTTCATGGGCCCTGAATCTGGTCCCTAACCTCCTTTAAAGGGTTCTGATGTATGGGCCCTTAATTTGTCTCGGGTATATAAGGGGTCCCCTTTGAAGGACCATACTAAGGGACCATGTAACTACCCTAAGATTCCGGGTTGTGGGCCCTCAATTTGTCTAGCAAGGGGTACATAAGGGGTCCCCTTTGAAGGGGGGATACTAAGGGACCATGCAACTAAGATTCCCAAACTTGCGAGAGTATGTGCTCCGCAGTTGCCCCATGCCCCAACCACCCTCGCCCTCACCACCAGCGCTGGCACTGCCACCAGCTCTCAGCGCCACCACCACCCTACAGCACCCCTAAACCCCCTAAACCCCCTAAACCACCTAAACCCCCTAAACCCCCTAAACCCCTAAACCCTAAACCGTACAGCTGGTGCTGCAAAGCCCCCATCAGTGGGTTTGGAACTTCGGGTCTCCTATAGAGCCCTACATGTACGTCCTACATCCCCCAGATAAGAAACCCTCCAACAAAAAAGCATCACAGGCCACCTTTGATCTGCCGCCCCCCGAAGCTCCAAAAGTTCCCCCACCCAGGCTCCACAAGTTCCCACAGTGTTCCCTAGCACCCTGCAAGCGGCCTCAGTTCCGTCATTTCCCAAGCACAAACCGAGAAGTGACCAAGGCCTAAACCCCTAACCCTAAACCCCTAAACCCTAAGCCCACAAGATTCCGAAGTCCATAACCCCGAACCCCCTAAACCCCTAAACCCCTTAACCCCTTAACCCCTTAACCCCTTAACCCCTTAACCCCTTAACCCCTAAACCCCTAAACCCCAAACCCTAAGCCCCTAAAACCCTAAAACCCTAAACCCCCTAAACCCCTTAAACCCCTAAACCCTAAGCCCGAAACCCTAAACCCGAAACCCTAAGCCCGCAAGATCCCGAAGTACCAGGCGCTACTTCCGGGCGTGGCCCGGGCGCTTGAAAAGGACCTCGGGCCGTCGCACCCGCAGGTCCGGGTTTAGGGTTTAGGGTTTAGGGTTAGGGTTTAGGGGTTAGGGGTTTAGAGTTTAGGGGTTCAGGGTTTAGGGTTTATGTCTTTGGGTTTGTGGCAATATTTTGGGTTTAGGGCTTTTGCGGTAAGGGGTTACGGGGTTCAGGGTTAAGGGTTTAAGGGTTGGAGTTTCGGGTGCGGGATTTAGTGTTCAATGGTCAGAGAGATCCCGGTAGAAGAGAGTGCTTTGGTTCAAGGTTTAGGGGTTTGGTTGGTTATTCTGTTTCAGGGCTTATAGCTTTAGAGCTTTTGGTTTCCTGGTTTAGGGTTTCGGGGTTGAGGGTTTCGTGTTTGCGCTCCGGGGCGAAAAACTGCAGGGGCAGTTAGAAGGTAGAATCGTCAGTAGAGCAACTGACTGTTTACTTGCAGTTCTGATGGAACCATATTCAGGTACTCTAAACTTAAGGAAGATTGCTATATCGGAGGAACCCTTAACCTTAAACCCTAAACCAAAAGCGGGCGCTGTATGCGCCGAGGCGAAACAGGCGAAACCATCACCCAACAAAGTTATAAACCCGCACAGAGGCCCGTGCAATATTGGCTCCTGCTAAGACACCTTGTTACCCAACGTTCCTCGTTTTAACTTGGATACAGCACCCTCGTGCCATAAAATGGACATACACCAGAGCGCGGGCCCTTGAATCTGTTGCCCCGATTTAGGTATATCTGGGCACGCTATTGCTACGCCAACGCCTATGGACTGCGAATCTTTCTGCCACCCTGTTTCCAGGACCCAGAGTAAGCCATTATTTCCTTTTTGTAGGGCTTCAGATTCCCTTATAAGCCCCTTTAATCCAAAGCAAAGTACCCTCTTAAATCTAGGTTAGCTACTCTTTTTGAATCCCCAAGAGTTGTAAGTCGAAACCCTAAACCCTAAACCCTAAAAGCAGGTCTTGGCCGTTCAAGGAACACTTGCCTTGGCCTACGTGGAGACGGGGCGTCGGAAGGAGGCCAGCATCCACCCGGATGTAGAGTTTGGCAGCTTTAAACCCTAAGCCCTGAACCCTAAACCTAAGCCCGAAACCCTAAACCCTAAGCCAGCAGTGGCAGTGCAGACCTCCCTCCTACCAAAGCTCGAAGAGTCCGTTTGGGGCTGAATTTGAGCTCTCGAACCATTGAAGAGGCAGACACCTGAGCCTTACAGCTTGCAAAGAAGGCTGCTCATGTGGGCATTTCCCAAACGAGGGGTACGTACCCCTTTAGTACCCCAAATAGAATAGAGTCCCCTTAAAAGGGACCCCCCACAAAGGGTACCCCGGTTTTCGGAAACCCCCGCATGACTTCCAGTGCACTTGCCTGCTTCGGGGAGGCATCTGCGGAACTAGTATGGACCCTTTGCGGCAACATTTGAGGAATAGAGAGGGACAAACTGAATAGGGACCCACCCGGAAAGGGCCCGTGATTAAAGCTTGCCCCATTTCACGTTGCGGTCGCCTTCTTCAGGCTGAGTCGTTGCAACGGGTGCTGACTCTTGGCCGCTAACGGGCACAACTCTGATGGATGCTAGCGTTGTTTGGCTTGCGTCGTTACAATTGTCATGTGGGTGGCTTTGTTGGGGCCGATTTCCACACAGGCAGCACCCGCATGGTGTGAGTGCTAAAGATGCATGGCTTTGAGTTTTACAGGCAAGGGAGCCAAGGGAATCTTGTAGCACAGAGGTTGTCATTGCTGCACACCAATGGGGGATGGATCCAAGCAGGGCTGTCTGCAACGCACTTCAGCCCCTCCCCCTCCCGCCTCCCCCGTATCGCCCCGTCCCTCTCATTGTGCGGTTTTCAGTTCTCGGGTTTGCCACGTAAAGCTCCTGTTTTTTTTTTCATCAGGCACAAGCTTCTCGAGCTCCAGGACATCAAGTGCAGCATTCTAAGTTGCAATTCCCTGGTAGACATCGCTGCCGATGAGCCCGTTACCGGCCGCAGGCCTTTGCAAGCTGGAAGCCACCACAGACAGCCCTCGTTCAAGAGCAAAACAAACCATGTCTGGCCCTCGAACCTTTCGACATGCATAGTCGGATTGGTAGGCTCGTGAACCCCCCCCCCCCTCCTAGGGTCTTAGAGTAGCTCCCCAGAGCCAGGCGTGACATCCAAGATCGAACCTTAAACCCTAAACCCCTAAGTTTCGGCACATCCTTCACGATTTCCGAGGAACTCCGAGATGCGCCGCCTTTCCGAGGACGCCCTTCAGGGAGTGTAGCCAGGCTGCAGGCTTGAGCCCAGCACTGGGAGTAGCGGCTCTTAGTATCAGGGTTTAGTTTCATTTTATTTATTCATTTTTTTTGGGAGCGGGGGGGGGGGGGGGGGTTGAAGTTAAATTAGAGTTTAGGGTTTAGGGTATCAGGGTTTGGGGCTTTGGGGGAATTTGGAGTTTAGGGTTCTTTGTGGGGATAGTACTGGGTGGTTGACCTAAGGCGTCTCGCGCAGGCAAAAGGCGTCTCATCAGAGCGTCACACTGCAGTTTTCTTTTCTGGCGCAGTTATCTTCATGCGACGTGGGCGTCTCGCCAGGGCGTCCCCTTGCAGTTTTCTGTTCCGGCACATTCCTTGATATAGTTATCTTTGGGGTCTCGCGTAGGTGTCACAAGGCAGTTCTGCAGTGTATGTGGCGGGTGTCTCACTGCAGTTGTAAAACCCGGACCCCTCCCGTAACCTACCATAGGCCTTATGCTCAATCTACCGCATTAAAGTCTGAGTCTATAGTCATGACACTGAACCCCACACCCCTTAAATTCCGCGCAACGTTTGCGGGGTTCCGGTTCAATGGACCTCTGTTAATGTCATAAACCGTTTGCGTCGCACTGTTTGGTCGGGAACGCACACACTCATCCCTTTGTGTTTCGCTATGTTGCGCAAGTAGTCTGGCAAGGCGTCACATTGGGGTTTCAGGGTGCATCGCCGTCCGAAATCCTGTGGAATCGGTACTCTGCGCTAGGTCTCGCGTGCATTCTGCTTGTTTGTTGCTATGTTGCAAAAGTAGCCTGGCAAAGGCGTCTCCCTGGGGATTAGCTTTCTGTGGGTCGCCTTTTGCACGCATGGGTTGCCTTTTGCACTCAGGGGCGTCTACTTGGGGTGAGTCGCCTTTTGCCCGCGTGGGTCGCCTTAGGGCGGGCACCCAGTAGTAAGAATATGGGTTCATGGTAACAGGGCTTTGGCTTGTCGGGTGTTTTATGAGCTCAGCAGTGCGTCCATGGAAGTGGGCGAACATGCGCAGCTCAGCTGACCGACGAGCCAAGCCTGACACAAGAAAGCTCAGGGCTTCAAGGTCAGGGCTTCAAGGGTTTTGGGTTCGTGGTAGGAATCAAGGGATTCGGAACTCTAAAGCGGCTGAAGCCAACACCCGGAAGGAGTTGGTGTTCAGGGTTTAGGGTGGTTCTATCGGCTAACCTGGAGAACCACGAAAAGAAACCCTACATTGTAAGCCCCTACGCCGCACCCCGGAGGGCTAAATTGCTCTATAAGCCTAGGTACAGCGAAGCCGACAAAGGCGCACGGCGGCTGGCGGAGGTCTTGCGAGCGAGAACGATGAAGGCAGCAGCTGTAGAGATACTAGTAGGGTGAGAATTTGGGATTCAGAGGTTCTCTACTAAGTGGTTGTCTAGCTTCAGTGCTCTTGCCGACAACTTCCCCAAACCCCTTGAGGCTACCTCAAGCCAAAGCTAGTTGAATAGCAAGAATATATGGCATGTATGGTTAATTAGGAAGTTTGCTCAGTCTACTCGTTGTGACCCAGCTGGCGCAGGGCCGCTGCACCCGGTTCTGCATGCAGCCCTGGAAAGCTTGGTGGCCCGTACTGCGGTCACCTTGCTGCAGCTCAGGGAGCCCTGGAACCTTGAAATCGAGAGTGACCGCACAAAAGCAGGAACGAAAATGTTCAGGGACCCAACTCCCTGATTCCCCTCAACCCTGAAGTAGACCCTAAACCCTGAACCCTAAACCCTGAACCCTAAACCCTAAACCCTATGAAACCCGACTCGAGAGCGCACAAAGAACTTAAACGTGCCTTGAAGACCGTGAGGCCCGGCACGTGCCAGAAACCACGGTGCACTCCAAGAGAGCTCAATACCCTTAGCCCTAGTTTAGGGTTTAGGGTTTAAGGTTTAGGGTTTAGGGTTTAGGGTTTGGGGTTTAGGGTAGTTGAGCCATACATCTTAACCTACATGGTCGGTTCTCTAAGTTAGGGTCCCTTTCTCGCCTTTTACTAGTAACCCCGCAAAGGGACCATGATTGAGAGAAGCGACCACAGGGTTTAGTTGCCAGATTGCTCTTTGGGCGCAGGCCGGAGTGAGGGTGTTCGTGCTTTAGGTAACTTACTGGTGGGGTATTCGGGCGCGAGTTGGGTGAACATGAAGAGTAGAGATAGAGGGTACCTAGTCCCCTCTTCTTCTAGTAAGAGCGCAGTCGCAGCCCACCAAGGTTCAGGCACTGGCTGAAGGACAAAGCCAGCTGAGGAATGAGGAATAGGTTGTTCAGGAGAAAAGTTCGACCGGGGGGGGGGGGGGCGCTTTGACCATTCCCTCTTGGTTCTGAGGGTTTAGGATTTCTGAGGGTAGAGGGTTTTAGGGGACAAGCCCAGCTGCGGTGCACAATCTCAGGCTGCTGGCCTCCACCACGTAGTGATGTAGCAGGCATTGACTTGGTAGATCCAGGGAAAGGAGCATCAAGCACTTGGCCCAAGCGATGTCACACTTGACATGGAGACCCGGCTTTTAGCTTACCACTTCTCCCCAGATACCACATAGGGGCCCGCGAACTCCTCATACCTACTGTTTGTTGGCAATTGCCAGTCCCAAGTCTAGTACTTGACGGAAACGATTACGTTTTGCTTCCCTCCCTCTCCACCACCTGACAGGCGGAGACCCATGCTGCATATGCAGATTCCATAGCGCAGCTTCGCGAGCCAGGGCCCTTGCTAGTATGACCATTGAGCACATTCTGTGAGGCTGCTGGCGCCGACGTTTAGACAGTCTTACTGGCGGCTTCTACTTCTCGCTCTAAAATTGAAAAGGCTAAGTTTCTCCTGGACCTATGCATAAACATGCTCTCTGCAACCACTTTCGAAATTGCAAGGGATCCTTATCGCAAATCATGATCCCAAGTGTGTTCCGTACTTCCTAATTTATTGGGGTAGTGATTGGGCTCTTACCGAATCCAGAGCTTCCCATGTGGTCCACATTACCGGCAGGATCCCCCAGGAAGTAGGTACGCTCATAGGGGAGGCTCGGGCTCTAAATACTTGGAGGTTCAAGGTACTTACTAACCAATAATAACTGTACTTATATCCAACTTATGAGCCCCTCAAGTGCCCTAATATGGTTATAAGTACCATGAACCTCCAAGTTGTTGTCACAGTTGCAGATGCTTTTGAACCACGTATCGAGCATGTTGGTGCCTGGATCCTCGAGGCTTTAGTAGTGGTCTGTTTGAAATCGTTGGGGCAAGATCCACAATGGTTTGCATTTTTTTGGAGATCCCTCTTACAATACGGACCTCTTCTATGGCGGAGACCTTCAAAAGGAGCTATAACTGCGGCCGGCTATTTGTTGTCATTGCTCTTGACGAGGGTTTCAAGGTTTGCTTGGGCCCAGGTGCTATTTTAGCTGCTGGTGTTGTGGGCCCATGCTGAATATCAAGGTCCAGCCTGGCAGGGGGATGCAGCATCTGTTATGCTTGGCGGAGGTCCTGGTTTGGACGCACTGCTGCTTTAGTCTCCACATGGCCGGGGCACCTGGACCTGGTACTTCTCTGACTGATATCCTGAATTTGCGCATACCTCTACGTGTACGGCATGCAAGAAACGAGTGACACAACTCAGTAGCCCTACGCCGACTGCCAGAATTCACCTGCGGTGTGTGGTAGGAGGTGCTGCAAGCCGTTCTCTACTCGTACGGGCCAAGGTCCATGGTGTCCCCTTGTAGTTATTCCGACTCCTCATGGGCTTGACAAAAGACATTGATTCAGGCGGCGAGATGGGCTCTGAAAATCAAACGACATGAATACTACGTGTTAAACTCTCTGTATGTGTTTGTATGTGTTCACATGGCTCCTTGCCCATATCAACTTTTCTATGTAGCCAAGCATGTGGGTCCATATGATCGGGCTTCTCCAGATGTGGGGCAGTAGTGAAGAGCAGGTTGCACCTGGCGCTTAGGGCTCAGGAAGCCCCGAGTTCAAAAAGGATTGAGGGTTTAGGCCTTATTCTTGGAGCTTCTAGCGCTGTTCCTCGTCGGCCCCTAGAGTTTGAAGCCCTGTGGTGCTCCTTTAGGGGTTCTGGGGTCTGTGCCTAGATTCTTGCCAGCCCATTGTGGCAGCAACCATGGCTGTTCGGGTTTGGTGCCCCCTGTGCGGCCCAGGCCTAAGGGCGTGCCTCAGGCCGGGTCGGCTGGAGCGTTCCATCAAGTCAAAGGATGTTGAGAGTTGGGGAGTCAGGGTCTGAGGCTCGGACCTTAAACCAGAACGGTACATTTGTGAGAACAACCTGCCTTAGACTGCGACCTTACAGCCAACCCAACGAAACTGAGCGGATGGGCAAACACAAGTTGCACGATGATGGAGCCGGAAATTGCTATGCGACTGTCCAGCCAGGAGTCTTTTAGGGTTTAGGGTTTAGGGTTTAGGGTTTAGGGTTTAGGAGTCTGCACAAAACAGGTTAGAGATTTTGGAATTGGGACGGTCCAGGCCGTGCTGGACCTGATATCACGTGGCGTGAAGCGGAAGGCCCTTCCGTTCTGGGGGCAGGTTTAGGGTTTAGGGTTAGGGTTGAGGGTTCAGGGTTTAGGGTGTAGGCAGGTTCTCCAAAACGTCACATGCTTCTGTGGCTTGGAGGTTGTTTGCGGGTTGGTAAAACGCCCCAAACCCCACAGCCTAAACCCTAAACCCCAAATCCTAAACCCTAAACGGTACAACCCTGAGCCCAGAAAGCACCCTGGTTGATCCCAGTTGTGAGCGAAGCCCTGAACCCGAAGCGATCAGGACTGGCCAAGCTAACTTGGAGGTTCTACATTTGGGTAGAAGGTAGGGTTTTGGGTTTTGGGTTTTGAGTTTAGGGTTTAGGGTTTAGGGTTTAGGGTTTAGGGTTGTGGTACAAATACTTATACGTCTACTTAGGCTACGTATAAATCTTATATACTTCTACCTACCCATGAACCTCCAAGCAAGAAGCTGCCTTTAAGAAGAGGAGTCGCGGTAGTTACAAGCGAGGCTCCGAGCTCTCTAAGGGTAGTTTCATGGGCCCTTAGTATGGTCCCTTACCTCCTTTAAAGGGTTCTGATGTATGGGCCCTTAGTTTGTACGGTCCGCTTTTGAGGGCCCATACTAAGGGACCATGTGACTACCCAAAGAAGAGCTGCCCAGACCCTAAACCCTAAACCCTAAACCCTAAACCCTAAACCCTATAACTGAGGGGTCGGGAGTTTACATCGAAGAACCACAGCGTTCTCCATTAGCTACGGGGCAGTGGGTGTTTGTGCCGGACTGCTACAGCATATATGCGCGAGCATGGTATGTATATGTGTGTAGATATATAACTATATATGTACATGTATTTCGTCATACATATATATATGTATACATATATGCTTGTAGGGTTAAGTAGTGTTACCATACTTGTATCCCTAAACCCTAAACCCTAACTACCCAAGTGAATCTCCAAGTGTAGCAGGTCGCGGCTTCCATTGCCGTCCATCCGCCAAAGCGTCCCGGCAAGAATTTTCCACTATTTGCTTGAGAACCCTCCCCCCCCCCCCCCCCCCCCGCACAAAAAAAAGAAAAAACATAATCCCCAGATTACCCTTATAAACAGAATATATATATATATATGTGTACATATCCATGTATTTTACTTTTTGGGGGGGTTCTTCAGCAATTACTAGTTTTGGAAAGTGAACAGCACGAAGTCCCTACTTGGAGGTTGTTTTTGGGTAGTTCTGAGTATGGGTTTAGGGTTTAAGACTAGGGTTTAGGGTTTAGGATTTGGGTTTAGGGTTTAGGGTTACAAGCATGGGAACTATACGTATAACCCTATTTAGGGTACTCATAACCCTTACTTAGAACTACCCATGAACCTCCCGAAACCGCCAAATCCAAACCGGTACATCTCCGGCTGGCGAACTTAATGCAGCTGACTGCAGTGTGCAGGTTTCAGGGTTTAGGGTTTAGGATTAGGGTTTAGGGTGTAGGGTTTAGGGGTAGGGGGTTCCTTTGGGTGAAGAGCTCTTTACCCGTCATTTCCAGGGCAGGCAGACACCTGCCACACATCTCTTACAAGAACGAGCTGTGAACCCTAAGGTGCTGAGTGGGCCACCTTTCCCCTGGCTGGAAAAATAGAAACCCAGAGGTTTCCGTCTTCGGTTTGGGGTTTACTGTAGGGTTCAGGGTTTAGAGTTTAGGGTTTAGGGTTTAGGGGTTCGGGTTGCGAGATGAGGGTGGGGGATCTTGAGATTTGGCTTTCAAGGTTCTTGGTGCTCAGGTATTACGCCTTGGTCAGCTTTCTCTTGGAGTGGATGCGTTGCCCCGCTGCGTTCGAGGCGGGCTTCTAAGAGCAAGTCCGGGTTGATGTAGGGTTCAGGGTTTAGGGTTTAGGGCTAAGGGCTTAGGGCTAAGGGCTTAGGGTTTAGGGTCTAGGGTTTAGGGTTTAAGGTTTAGGGCCATTCTACTTAATTGGAAGCTCCTTTGACTTTGTGAGCAGGGTTCGTATGTTGGGTCATGTGGATTATAATAGGGGTAGTAAGTAGACTTACTAAGTCAAAAGGGCTTCCAAGTAGAGCTAAGCGGCAAAGCAGGCGACTTCTGATGCTGGCAGTAGTAGCATGTTGGCAGCATCGGGGCATCGTTCAGGTTCCTTTATCAAACCCTCAACACCCATCAAACCCTACACCCTATAAACCCTATAAACCCTATGAACCCTATAAACCCTATAAACCCTAAACCTTTTGCATTCCTAGGCTTCTCTGTAGTCGAAGGTATTTGGAAATTCCCGGCTTCAGATGTCGGACTCTGGACTGGGAAGTACGACGCGGTTCTGGGCTGGGGGAGATCTTGGGCTTTGCTGGGTGTAAGGTTTAGGGTTTAAGGTTTACTGTAGGGTTTAGGGTTTAGGTTTGAGGGTTTAGGGATTCGGGGTGCTTCTTGTGGGTGTTTTGCTTGTAAGCCCGTGCTGAGCTGTGCAGTGCATTGTTTGGTAGTCCCAGCTGTTGGGCTCAATTTAGGGTTTGGGGAGCTTGAAGTTGAGATGGTTTTCGAGGGATTCAGACTCCTACCCTTAAGGTTGTACCCCAAAAGGTTCCTCGTAAAATGCACCTGTTATGGCCCGTAGACTACCTTTAGGATCCTTAAACAGGTTCCCCAAAACCCAAGGATGCAACCCTAAGGGTCCAAGGTACAGCCCCTCGAGATGCTTGGTGGTTCCAGTCCGCGGCATTGTCAGGCAATGAGCATCTACGTCGTCTTCCAATTCAAGCAGGACCCACGGTCTGGGAGCCCTCACTGCTTTAGGGTTTAGGGTTTCATTTTTGTTGATGTGTTTAAGCTTCGGCTGTTTGGATTCTACCCTGCCAAGGTTGCAGTTCTTTAGAGGTTTGTTGCGCCCCCGCGCTGGTCTGTCCTCAGGCCTTCACTCATAGCAGAGTGATTCGTAGCCACGCTTACAAGAATAGATTAAAACGGTCATAGAGCAGTAGTCGTAGCAGTGACAGTCGAGTGGCTTGGCCGAGAGAGGCTGCGCGAGCTTCTTCGCAACAAGAAGCTGGTGCGGCTGATGCAGCCTACGCCCCTAAGTCTCTAAAACAACATATCAACCCTAAACCCTAATTAAACCTCTAAACCCTAAACCCTAAACCAGCAAAGCCAGAAGTGTTTGTAGATCATAGAACTCGCAGTCCCTGCTCCCGAACTCTAAGCATCTCTGAACCCTAAGCTCTAAACCCTTGTACGTCCCAAGCTCATGGCGTTGATTGGGTGTTTCCCCCCACTGTTGTGGACATGTGCTCCTAGGGTTTAGGGTCTAGGCAAAAAGGGTGCTGCAAGGTTTCCGTAACGAGGATGAAAGCTTTTCGGGTAGATTCGGGGTGTCCGCGTTTTGGGATACCCATATCTCGTTTTTCCTATCGGTCTGTCGTCCTGTCTCTTCACAACTGCTTAATACTGTGTATGCTATGTATATATATATATACATACATACTTACATATATATATATATACATGGGTATGTTCCCCCTTATACAAACAGTCCTTCATAGGGAGTATTATAATCCCAATTAAGGACTGTAAGTAAAAAGGGGAACACCCCAACTCTTACTGCGCTATGTTGCATGGACGTTATACATGCATCATTGCCTTCCGGCACCAAGGCCCAATGCTTACTTGGGCGCTTAGGGAGTTGGGTTTCGGGTTTGGAGGATATCTGCCAAGAGAAGACTGGGGCGTAGGGTGTGGAAGACCCTAGCCCGAAACCCTAAACATCTCTAAGCCCTGAACCCTAAACCGCTAAACCCTAAACCCTAAACGCTAAACCCTAATTCGGGTTTGGGGCGGAGGTTGCCTTCTAGAGTTCTTCCGGTGCCATAGCCCTGCGAGGACTTAAAACTTTTTCGGGAGGCGCTTGAATGCGTTGGCTGCGTCCCGAGTTTGCAGAGCGCACTGTACAAGTTGCGGGGGTTTGGGGTTTAGGGTTTAGGGTTAAGGGGTCAGCAAGTCCAGCTTCAAAAGGGGTTAAGGGGTCTATGAGCGTTTGCCAGCATGATCCCTGATTCCGAATCGGATGGAACTTCTTACTACAACTCGTGCACGGTCATTTGAGGTGCAACAGGAGAAAATGCACGGAACCTAACGTCAAGTCCTCCAAGGGCTGGATTAACCACTGCTGCAGGGGGACTGAATTCGAATTACAGAGGGACTGGGCATGGCTAGTTGGCTTGATGCTTTAGGGTTTAGGGTTTAGGGTTTCGGGTTTATGGTTGCCCCTGTAGCTGAGTTTTCCTAAGCCTAAATGCTCAAAGACCTCGCTTGTACCCCGAGGAGTGGGCGCTTGGGGCGTGTGCGGTTGGTAAAAATCCTCAAAGCAATGGTCTTCTGGGCAGGGAGGAGCCCCAAGAACCCTAAATACCCGTGAAATACGCCATACATCACCCCAAACCCTATATACTTCAAGGGCAAAAAATCCTGAACTTAAGGGGCTCTCTGGCAAGTTGGCCTCAGAACTCTTTTGACATAAGCGACCCTCGGCTTGGCCAGCCGAAGAGCCAAAAAACCCTAAAGCCCGAGCCCCTCAAAGCCCTAAAAGCCCTATTGCCAACGGATCCTCAGTATGATTTAGGGCACATGCCTTCTCTAAACCTAAACCCTAAACCCTGAACCCTGCGCCCTAAACCCTAAACCCTAAACCCTAAACCCTAAATCCTAAACCCTCCGACCCTTGAAAAGGGGTATGGGCTCTTAAGGGCCTTCTTGCCAGCCCCTGGCACTCCGGAACTCTGGGTGCCCATCATCGCCGCCGAGCCCAAGAAGGGATGGTCGGACACCCAGTGATCGTTAGGGTTTAGGGTTTAGGGTTTAGGGTTTAGGGTTTAGGGTTTAGGGTTTAGGGTTTAGGGTTTAGGGTTTAGGGTTTAGGGTTTAGGGTTTAGGGTTTAGGGTTTAGGGTTTAGGGTTTAGGGTTTAGTAGGGTTTAGGGTTTAGGGTGCAGGGTGCAGGGTGCAGGGTTTAGGCAGGCAGTGCAGCAGTCCTAGCCGTAAAAATAAAGGTGCAGGGTTTAGGGTTCAGGGTTTAGGGTTCGGAGGATTTGGAGGGTTTGGAGGGCTTAGAGGACGCAACGTATGCCGTCTGCACGGCTTTGTTCGCGCCCAAGAGGTCTCATAGTGTCTAGAGATATAGGGCATAGGGCTGCTCACAGCCCTTATAGAGCTTCTAGGGATTATACGGATTATACGGCTTATAGACTTGAAAGGTGGGATTGCGAGGCTCTACAGGGCTAGCAGTGCTTAGTAGAATTAGGATTTGTAGTGCTTGTAATTAGGGCGCCGAAAGCACTCCAAGCCGGCCGCACAAAAGTACGTTTAGGGTTTAGGGTCTCTCTGTTGCACGTTGAGTGGAGCTCGTGTGCGCGTGGCCCCAGCTGATTTGGTCAGAGTCTGGGTTCAAAAAGGGTTTAGGGTTTAGGGTTTAGGGTTTAGGGTTTAAGGTTTAGGGTTTAGGGTTTAAGGTTTAGGAGTTTAGGGTTTAGGGTTGAGGAAGGGAATGGTTAGGGGTTGAGGCTTTCAGGGTTTAGAGTTTAGGGTTGACGGTCGCAATCGTAGTTCTGATGCCAGTGAGTTCAGTTCTGCGTATTGCCTTGTTCGGAGAGCGGGAGGGACACTTCCGGGTGGATACGCAGAAACCCGTTGCAAAAGGGCTGAATAGAGGGGTCGGAATAATTTCCAATAGTATTCCCTTCTGGTCCCTTTGTAATTGTACTATAATAACCACCAAATCCCAATTCTTGTTATTTAGGACGCTGTAGTAGGTGTTTAGGGTCCATTGTGTGTTAAGCGCAAGGTGCTGGGCAGGGTTTGGGCGCGGGTCAGGAGGGGGGGGGAGGTATCAACGTTGCCAGTCGAGACAGCTGATTCTTTGATTCATAGGATGCCCCCTGACCCCTGCACCCTAAACCCTAAACCCTAAGCCCCCTAAGCCCCCTAAGCCCTAAACCCTTCTACTTTTTTGGGGTCCCACATTGTCGTAAACCCCCATGTGGGTACTGAAGTGAAGGATGAAAGCCGTCGGTCTCGGAAACCAGAGCAGACCTCAGCCATCAGTTGCTTGTGGCCTTGAAGCTCTCGGTTTTAGGGTTTAGGGTTTAGGGTTCCGGGTTTAGGGTTCAGGCTTTAGGGTTTTGGGCGTTGAGGGCTTTGAGGGTTCTCAGGCCTTTGCTTTTGAGGATTTAGGGCCTCTGTGGAGTGCCATCAGGCAACCAAGGCAGTGAAAAGTACTGCCAGAAGTTTAGGGTCTTAGGGTTTCAGAGTTTGGGGTTTCAGGGTTTTAGGGAATTTTAGGGTTTTAGGGTTTTAGGGTTTTAGATGCCCCGCAGGCTGATATGCATGACGGGGTCTTCGGCTTTCTGGTTGCGGGGTCAGAGGGCCAAACATGTCGAGGCTTGTAAGGACAGTTTGTGGCTTAGGTTTAATCGTTGCTGCTCCTGCAGGCTTTAATTCTTCATGTGGGTGTTTGTAAATTTCCCTTCATCATTATACACTTGTTGCAGTAAGATTCGCATCCTAGGGGACCTTCTCCAAGAAACGGAGCGTTGTAAAACTCTTGCAGTTTTGCACATCTCGCGACCCAAAACCCTAAACCCGCGCGGCCCTGAGATCATGCAGCAGAAGCCCTGACCTAAAACTCAAACCCATGAGCCCCAACCTTGAACATTCTGAGGTTTTGCATAAATTAATGAGATTCCTGAAGCAGATGGAGAATACAATTGTGGTCGATGGACCATTTATGAACATTAACCCGAGACCCCTTGCAGACCCACAGGTTCATCGCGGCCTTCAAGAAGTACTGGGGCACGGGGCACCCAGTTTTCCGGCCCTGAGTCCTTGGAAAAACAGTGAAAGCCATTACCCGTTACTCAGGGGTTTTGATTTTTGGGGCTAGGGTTGTGGGGTTACCCTAAACCCTAAACCCTAAACCCTAAACCCTATACCCTAAACCCTAAACCCTTAACCCTAAACCCTAAACCTTGGTCTAGGGTGGTCTGTACTGGCGCCACCCCTTGCCGGCATACAACTTCAGTCCGTGCTCGAAGAACAGGTGGTGAATCCTGCTCCTCTGGCCCTGCAAGCTAGGCAGGCCATGAATGGTCCTCTAGCCCGAATTCTATCGGCGTTCGATCTCGTGGACCAGTTTCTTTGATCCTCGAGCCTCTTCGATCATTCCGAGGGGCTCTTGTGCTTACGTTGTTTCGCCTGCCTCAGAAGTAGGCGTCGCTGCCCTGTTGAGAGAAACCCTTTATGTAAACCTCTTGAACCAACGGTGGACCTGCCGTTGGGATTTTGTCGTTGCGCATGTGGCACCATCGATGTGTGCCACATGCCGCGCTCCCGCATTGGACACGTGTGCCGAGACTCCAAGACATCGCAAAGGGGATAGACTTTAAGGGTCCTTATTCAGAATGAAGGCCTATACTGTGTTAACTGAGCGACTTTTTCGTTTTTGGTTGTTTTTGTTTTATGGGGAGGGGGTTGATCTATTTGTTTGGCCCTCGTGCAAGAGCCTAGTCAAACTACAAGTTATACTTCTACAGCTGAGCGCATCCAAGTAGCCTTCGATTTAGATCAACCCACAAGACGTGATTTGGGGATGTTCCCCCCTTATACTAACAGTCCTTAATAGGGGTACCTGATGATAATGATCCCCATTAAGGACTGTTGGTATAAGGGAGAACATCCAAAGAAATGAGGCTTTCCGAAAACTTGGTCAACCTTCGGCTCCAGTTGTGCCGTCTATAGGGGCACAGATCAGCCACCGGCAGCCGCAAAACAACCATTCGCACGCCCTTGCAGAGTGGAGACGTGGTGTCAAAGGCCGAAGAAGGAGTTAAGAGCAACCACATGGGCCCACGCTGAGGTTTCAAGGCTCCGGCACTAAGGTTCGGGCGTTGGAGGGCCGTGGTTCGGGCGGCACTGGAGTTTGGGGTGCTAGGCCGGTTGCCATATCTTGGAGCCATGGAGGGCGCGCCAGTTGCCATGGATGGCAGCGAGGCCACGACGATGTCTGCAGTGTGTCTACAGGAACCCTAAACTACAGGAACCCTAAACCCTGAACCCTATTGCTGATGGGTTGTACCCCCAACTCGGCCCAGAACCTTTTCCTTCCGAGAACGACAGACTCAAACCCTGCCTGCGGTTCGGCCAGCTCTGCGGGAGCAAAAAGAAACCCTAAACCCATCACAGATCCACAAACCCTAAACCCTAACCCTAACCCTTTAACTCTAAACCCAAACCCTAAACCCCAGGAATTGTGCAGCGCAAACAACAGGAGCCACCTCGGTTGGAACTCGCTATCTAGAAATCGTAACCTTGAAGCCTTGAAGGGTTTAGGGTTTAGGGTTTGGGGGGTTTTGGGTTTAGGGTTTGGGGTTTAGGGTTTAGGAGAATCACTCAAACAGTTCAGGGGTGGAGGGGGCGGAGGGGGCGGAGGGGGCGGAGGGGGTGGAGGGGGTGGAGGGGGTGGAGGGGTGGAGGGTGGAGGGGCCTGGCACTGGCCCTGGCCCTGGCCCTGGCCGAGGGGTGGAGGAGGTGTGGAGGGGTACCACTTGTTTAAATTGGGCTTGGCGGCCCGATCGAAACCCCGACGGAGGTAGTATCAAATTTCTGTTTAGATATTTAAAGATCCGCATGTTTAAAAAGCGTCACCGTATACATATATACACATTTAATGTCGAAGATTATATACATGTATATGTGTGTGTGTGTGCAGATAGATAGATAGATACTAGTATTAAATCATGATGGCGAACAGGCTGCCCTAAACCCTAAACCCTAAACCCTAAACCCTAAACCGTATACTCCCTACTTCACAAGTGGGGGGCTCCTGTGGAACCATCCATCCCTACTCACGGCTTGCACAGGCATTCGTGACCTATGGCCGCGGCCTCCTGTATCTCGACCTAAGGTTTAGGGTTTAGGGTTTAGGGTTTAGGGTTTAGGCTTTAGGGTTTAGGGCTTAGGGTTTAGGGTGAAAGTGCCGGTGTAGGATTCTAGACTTCCCTTCCGGGTTCAGAAAGGGTCTAGGGTTGAGGCTCGTTGCGAACGACCTGGTTGTTGCTTGCGTCGAGGGTTGAGGCAGTTTAGGTTAGAGAGTCTCGGATGTAAGGAACAAACTGGGCAATTCCCAACACAGGGCTACCCCTTTTATTTCCCAAATTGAACAGAATCCCCAAAGGGGCCCCCAAAAAGGGTACCCCGATTTTCGGAAACCCCCAACTGAGACTCAAACCATCAACTCCTGTACCCCAACGACCGTGATCGAAGCTTGCCTTGGGCTGGTGGCTTCTCATGGTCTAGCCCAGGGGTCTGGGGACTTCCCCAAAGAACCCTAAACCCGATGCCCTAAGTCCGAGGCCCTAAGCCCCCAAGCCCCCAAGCCCGACCGAAGTTCCAGTTTGGCCCAGGAAGGTCTTCAATGCAGCAAAGAACTTCGGCTTCATCTCCCCAGTCTTCAAAGGCAGGAAGACCCCTCTTGCTGTTAGGGTTTAGGGTTCAGGGTTTGTAGGAAGAGTGGCTCGCTGGTGCTAAAAGCACCCGCGCCGCTCGCGCTGTGTCGTGTATGACGCGTTAAGTCCAGGGCGCAAGGGCATGCCAGGGAGGCTTTACCCTCCCTGGCCCGCAGATTCGTCCTCGGTTCAGGGCTTAGCCCTGCCCGGAAGGCTCGGGCGCCCACGCATATGGTCAGCGGCGCCCTTGCCAGTTTAGGGTTTAGGGTTTAGGGTTCTGACTCTTATTGGGGGTTTACGAAAACAACAAGGGACCCCTAATTTAGACCCCAAACAGCAGGAGCCCCTTATCAGAAAGACCTAAAGAAGGTAGCCCTAATTTCCGAGACCCCCGATTTTTCGTGTAGTTAAGACTGTTACATTCTTTTATTCACTCGCCATCTTAATATTTGGCAGGCATTCTCTAGACATGCTGTTAAATCAGCAACAAAGTTATGCAATAGAGCTTGCCGGTCCGTCATGCGCCGACAGAGAATCAGAGCTTGTTCGGCTAATGCCTTTTTTCTTGCGGGCCTGCGACATCACATGGGCATCTTCCAAAGTTGAGGCTTGCCAAGAGCATTATACGCCCGAAGTAAAGATTGCTTTGGATCTCTGTTGGATTGTTTGTTGAGACGTGAGTGTGCAGTGTGCACAGCGGTCAGCTGAGACTCAGCACCAGCGCGAGCAGCCGCTGGATAATGTTGGTCTAACGGTTGCCCCGACTTGTCCCTACGGACTGGACCCCCTAGGGCTGCGCGCAGTGCGTCTTGGCAAAACAGAACCCCAAACCCTAAACACCCTGAACCCCCCCCAAACAAATCTGGCACTTTTGCAGGTGGTGCAGATGTGGAAGGCCCACCCCTTCCGCGCTCGGTAGACGAGGGCATCTGGCCGCGAAGCTGCAACGGAAGCCATTTGGATTTAGGGTTTAGGGTGTCAAGAAAGAGTTTAGGGTTTAGGGTTTAGGGTTTAGGGTTTAGGACATTGTTTTTTGGGATTCTCGGTTTTGGGTTAGGATGTTCGCCCTTATGCTGACAGCTCCTTAACGGGGATTCTTCTCGGGGGTATTCTAATCCCTATTAAGCACCTTTTAGCTAGCATAAGGGGGAACACCCCAAGTTTTGGGTGTTGAGGAGGGTGTCCACAAAACGTATAATTTTTGAATAGGTAGAGATACATTCAATGCAGTTCATGCATATTCCTGAATGCACATGAGGATGGAGGTGCCTGAACCCTGAACCCTGAACCCTGAACCCTGAACCCTAAACCCTAAACCCTAAACCCTAAACCCTAAACCCTAAACCCTAAACCCTACACAACCCAACTGGATGCGGAGCCCACGGCCCAGGTTCTTTGGAAATCACTCGCTTCCGTACCGAGCCGTCCCGGGTGTGGAGCTGACCTTCGAAATTTGGGAGAATGCCTCTGGCAAGGCACAAGCCAGGCTGGGGACATCCCTAGGGTTTAGGGTTTAGGGTTTAGGGTTTAGGGTTTAGGGTTCGCAGATCCTTCCCCCTCCAGACCCCGCCCTAATCAAGGGTTTCGGGTTTAAACAGGGAGTCTTAAAGGTTTTATAATGTAAAGGGTGCATTCTAAGAGATGCGTAGAAGATCTTCTCCTTGATGCAGGAGCGTTTCAGTCGCCGCGGAGCCTAGCGCGGTGGTGCCCATGGAACCTAGACCGTTCTTGATTTTGCAATAAAGTTTCCTCCGTTTATTTGAAAGGCTCTATGGGGATCAGACAGAATAGCTCTGCTTCCTAGAACACCCTAAACCCTAAACCCTAAACTGCTAAGGAACAGAAGCAGGAGCTGCAACAGGCCCCCGTCCACCACGGTGGCCATGGCCATGGCCACGGCCACGGCCACGGCCACGGCTGCTTGGACCTGGATTGTGTTGTGAAGAGGGGGGTCTAGGGTCTAGGGCTTAGGGCTTAAGGAATGGACCGGGAGAAGAGGGAGGTTGCTTGGAAACCTGAGGGTGTGTGATTGAGATGTGAGCCAGCTGTTGGTCATCAGAGGGGTGTTGTGTGTCCAAGATGGTAGCCCAGTGGTA
The DNA here is from genome assembly GCA_905221605.1 of Symbiodinium natans. NCBI lineage: Eukaryota > Dinophyceae > Suessiales > Symbiodiniaceae > Symbiodinium > Symbiodinium natans. The sequence goes on from CAJNDS010000668.1 coordinate 922,633, forward strand.
CCCTTTACCCTCTTTTTGGTTCTGGGTTCCCTTTATAAAGTAACCAACCCCAAAAAAGGGTGCCCTTCTTGTAATATGGTTACTGGCCTACCAAGTTCCTCTTTTCAGGATCGGGATCTCCTGTAAACTTCGTTAAACGGAAGGGGCCCCCCCCGCGCGCTCCAAAGTCCAGCGGAGTTTAAGTTTCGACCGTACCCATCTTCTTGCAATGCGCACTCAGCCGCTTCAAAAGGCGCATTTCTCAGCAGGTGCTAGGCCTTGGGGTTTATAGGGTGACAGTCAAGACACCTGATGAAAGAGAGTCTCGCACCGAGCCACTTGCCGTGGACCTGCCCTCCAAGGAAAGCAGCAGGCTGAGCCCTTAATTCTAAGGGGGGCCTAGCTTCGAATCCCCACATAATCCCATACACATACCCTTACCCTATCTCTATTCAGCTCCCCGACCCGCAAGCACCAGCAGTAAGTAGACCCGAACCCTAAGCCCAAAACAAAAGCCTGAGCCCTAAGAAGAACTCTCTCTTGCTCCGTCTAGGAGGTGGCAAAGGAGGAGGAAAGGCGAACCTACATCCCAATGAGCCACGAGTGATCCTTGGAATTGTCGAGGGTTGCGGTAAGATCGATGCCTGCAGCGTTCAGGGACTGCGTGGCTGTGAGGATTCAGCAGATAGCTTTGGGCGCAGTTTTTGGCTGCCGCTTCCAAAATCGGTCTTGAAACGCTTCCAAGGATTTACCCCTCCGTGTATGTGTCCGACGTTCCAGTGGAATGGAATGAGGCCCACGGTATGCCGCTAGGGCCCTAAACCCTAAACCCTAAACCCTAAACCATGCTGGGATGGAGGTGGGGGCCGAGTTCTACCCTGACCCTGCCTGGAACTGCCAACAAAACTGCTACAGGCACTTGCAAATCCCGCTGCCCTAAACCCCCTTATGTGCTGTGCGTCCTAAGTCGTCCTTGAACCCTGAAACTTCCTAATCGGACATGCGAGTCCATGCAGCGAAAGTGACAAGGACTATCTTCTCTTACCCTAGAAACTAAATTTGCGCAGGTTCCGTAGGACGAATCCCTAAACCCTATAAACCCTATAAACCCTATAAACCCTGCAAACCCTAGAAACCCTATAAACCCTCCGAAACCCTCCTAAACCCTATAAACCCTGTAAACCCTATAAACCCGATAAACCCTATAAACCCTAAACCCCGTGGATTCTGCCTCGGGGCTTTCAGTTCAGGCCCAGTGTAATTTGGGGGTCGGAACAACTACTAATACTATTCCCTTATGGTCCCTTCGCAATAAAACCAAAATAACCCCCCGAAACCCTATTCTAAGTATTCAGGCCCCTAAACTTGTAGCCCTAAACCCTAAACCCTAAACCCCAATTATTAAGGCCCCTATGTTAGGTCAGTTTAAATGGCCTTGCGCAGGCCGCCATCCGAAAGCTCCATCGTCAGCTGGGTCTCAATCCTGATACCATCATGGGACTGCATCTTGGCCGCGAGAGCAGGGTTTAGGGTTTAGGGCTTAGGGCTTAGGGTTTAGGGTTTAGGGCTTAGGGTTTAGGGTTTAGGGTTTAGTTTGTTGGGCTTTCCGTCTGCTTAAGCACTAGTCTGCTGGATCTTGAAACTTTTGGCGTGCGCTTGCTTTGTAGGATCATCAGAAGCTTACACTATCGTGTTCCCCAACAAGTACCTGATGGGTGGGTTCAAGAATAAACCACGAAACCACAAGACGAATCCCTGCATGATTTATGGAACATTGCTTAGTATTTTCAAGATCTGGGGTTAAGCCATAAATCCTAAAACAGAGTATTTCATGGCGTAGCTTGGCGTTTCTTTTTTCTGGTTCGTCCTGGGAGTGCAAGATTTGAAACGCATCAGGGTTTTGGGTTTGGGGCTTAGGGTCTAGGGGTTCGGACGAGCATTGATGAACCCATTTAAACATATACAACGGGCCCGAAGGTTTCTTCGAGAAGCTACTGAGGCAACAAAGCCAAAAATCGTACGGGTTCGAGCAAAATTGGTACACAGTATGAATCCCATGAACACATAGAGGGACTGGAGGCTTGTTTGGAAGAAGCCAAGAAAATGGACCAAGACCAGAAAAATTGACCCCCAAACAAAACTTAGGGTTTGGCAAAAAGGGTTTAGGGTTTAGAGTTTAGGGGCCACGCAAGGAAGTTCCTGCCCTTTACGGAGGTTTCCTTGGGACTGCTCCTGGGCTGATGATTCAGTTCATATGCTCGGAGGGAGAGGGAGGGAGGGAGAGAGAGAGAGAGGGGGATTTCTGCGCATTACTCTACTAGCAAGTGACTGAACATGTTGAGTATAGGATCCAACCAGGCGACGGATTTGAGCTTCCAGCTAGGGGCCTGTTGCTGTTAGCTCCCCTAAACCCTAAACTAAGGAGCTTGATTCACAGCTTGATGTCATGACTCAGGGAGTTCACAGCATAGAGGGATCTGGAACCCTCAACGCATGCTTAACCCCCCGCAGTTCAAGTCGCATCAGAGGCTTCTTTTCAGGAACTCAGGGAAAAATGTCTCATTTGAGGGTGTCGGTATCGGGCTCTTTGGGCAGGTCTGGCAGCAAGGGAGAGAAGCAAGCCACGCCGGTGACTGGGTCAGTCATCCTGCGCTATCTGAGCCTTGGTACCAACCGCCTATCACTAAACATCCCGCACCTCGCAAGTATCCCTAAAGCCGGGTACAATGTGTTCAGTTCATAATACACATTATATACATATACATATATATATACATATATATATATATCAGAACATAAAAGTGAGCATAGAATTATGTGTATACATGATCCTCTACAGGATGATACCCAACATCGCCTCTTGGTCTCTCATGTGTGGGGAGTTGCCTTCGAGAAGTTGAGTTTTCGGGTCCAACCCTACAGGGTTTAGGGTTTAGGGTTTCGACTCTAGGGTTTAGGGTTTAGGGTTTAGGTCTAGGGTTTAAGGTTTGGGGAAAAAGGGTGGCGTTAAGCGTTTAGGGTAATCTTCAGAAGCCTACTGCAAAGAGGGTTTAGGGTTAAGGGTTTAGCAGCCCAAGCTCTGTACCCCGAAGCCCTGAAGCCTAACAGGGTTTGGTGAGCAGTGGGTTTGGGGCTCGCGGTTGGGTCCCCAAGAATCAAACCCTTTCACAGGGCGTTGAATCGACTGCGAACGTATCTGGTTCAGGGTATAGGGTTTAGGGTATGGGGTTTAGGGGGTTAAGGCTTGGGGCTTAGGGTTAGGGTTCTATGGGTATAGAACAGTTCGCGTGATGTTTTGCGTGATGTGACTTCTGAGAAGTTGTTGCATGTTTGCCGGCAGCCTCCAAAGTCCGTTGCTCAAAAGGGTTTAGGGTTTGGGGTTTAGGGTTTTGGGTTTTGGGTTTAGCTGACGCTTCCATGTTTCCCAGGAACGAGGAAGCGGCGAATGCGGCTGTCGAGCGCCTCAAGGGGCATCCGATTCAGACGCCACCCGACTGTGGGCTTACAGGGTTCAACCCAACGAGCCCAATACCCCTGAAGTTAAGGAGCATACCTCAAAAGAGGGTTTAGGGTTCAGGGTTTAGGGCTCTTGGTTTAGGGTTTAGGGTTTAGGGTTTAAGGTTTAGGGTTTAGGGTTTAGGGTTTAGGTACGAAGGACCCTTTATGATTGAAGGCTCTATTTTTTCAATTAAGGGGTCTTCAGGGCTCTTTGGGAAGTTGATGGTCTGTATGGTTCTTTTGTGGCCAGCCAAAGGTCCTCGGGCGTCACGAAGCACTTGGGAGCGAAGCACGCCACCCCGCCGAAGTGGGTTGTCCAGAGGAAGCAGCAGGCACCCCCCCACACCTTTGGAGCGCACCCATTCAAACCTAAAAACGGGGTACACGCGTAGACATGTACACATACATGCATGCACTTAGGTACGCACATGCGTACACACGTGGTTTAGATGCATGTGTACATGCAGATCTGCATACACGCACAGAAGCACGAACTCTCACACACACACACATAAACAAAACACACACACACACACAGAGACGTAGAGAGACAGCTGCACAGACACATCGACACAGACCCAACCTACCTACCATTGACCTACTTAGGTACAGGCAACACATGTGTAAACAACCAAGAATACGAACATACAGACATGTAGTGCACCTTCGCTCATAGGACCCATGCACTTTTGCTACACACTACCCACACGCAGCCAGAGATATAAGTATCAGTTTGTATGTCATCATCTTGGTACACATATACATGCATGTAGATGTCAGTGTTTTTGCTTTTGGAACTCACACATACACACACTGCAGTGTGCATGATGCGTGTGTCTTGTTCATGCTTTCTGTCTCAGTCGGCCGCGCGTAGATTAGGTGCCTTCCATGTAAGACATGGGTGGCATGGACAAGAACAATTGTATGCAATATCGGGCCCCGAAAAATTAGAACAGGATTTTGGGGGTCATTGTGCTATAATTACAAAAAAGGGGCCAGAAGGGAATTTTATTCGTAATTATTCCGACCCCTATATATAATCACCAGACGAACCAAATCACGACAGCCATCCGCCCAATGACGAAGCCAAAGCCATCACCACGGCACAGCTCCGAAGCCGGCAGGATCATGGGTAGGATATTTCCCTTCTGAACCTTCTTCTGGCTCTCTTAAACAGGGACCTTATTCAGAGGTATATCCCCAAGGGTTTTTACTAATCCTATCCCCTGCAGGAAGACGAGCAAAAGAAAATTACAGGCGGTGGCGAGAGCACCTTGGTAAGATTTTTTGGGTTTAGGGTTTAGGGTTCAGAGTTTAGGGTTTTTGAATTTAGGGTTTGGGGTTACTGTTCTGTTCTTCTCGCTGAGGGCATGTGGGATGTGGGTTTAAGTTTGGGGTTTGGATCCGGCATCGGGGGGTGTACAGGGGTTGAGGTTGAGGTCTGGAGTGAAGAAGGTTTAGGTGCATGGACACTTGGTAGAAATCCTGGGGGGTTCAGTGTGCAAAAAGCCTTTTCAGGGTACTTCTAACCCTACTTATAACTACCCCTACGTATAACTACCCATGAACTTCCAAGCAGACGTTCAGGCAAAGGAACCCTAAACCCTAAACCCTAAACCCTAAACCCTAAACCCTAAACCCTAAACCCTATCAGCCCTAAACCCTAAAGCTCAGGCAAAGGCCAGAAGCTGAAGACCTCGGAGGGTCAAAGCCAGAAAGTTTCTGGGGTCGTCCATCGCGTCTCCATGGCAGGCTACGGCGTGCCGAGCTCAGGAAGTCCTATATCTCCCTTGGGGATTCTTTTTTATTTTTGTTTATATAAAACCCAAGAGGATATTTTTAGAACATATATTTTTTAAGGTTCTAAGGGGAGCTGCTTTTCAAGCCCATGACCTTGTGGGTTTAACTTGTGCGCAACGATTGGTCATCAAGTAAATGTTGATCAGTACCCCGAAGCCCTCACGTTTTTTGAGCCTCATTCGCGCCCGCGACTATGAGCGTTGCTGTGTCATAATTTCAAACAAGCCCCCCGCCCCAGCCCTAAACCCCCCTCCGCTGGGCTCAGCAACTTCGGGGTCTAAACTTACGCGCAGGACGCTACCTTTGCCGTCGCCCATTTTTTCATTGTTTGACAAAAGGCACGTCAATATCTTGTATTTTTCATTTTGGGCATGGCGCTGGCACTATGGATTTTTGCTGATTTGAAAGCAGGGCAAGGTTTGTCGTCACACACATGAGGAAGTGGTTCCAAGCATGATTTCAGGCCACAAGTTGAAAAAGCACCGTATTTTTACGATGGTTGAGGCAGCCTTGGAAAGCACAGAATGGATGGATGGATGGGTAGCGGCTCGGGTGTGACAGCCATGGAGCCCCTCCGCAGTCGTCATTGACCCGCGTCCCCTCTCCGAAGAGATGTTATCTGTTTCGGGGCATGCAGGAGTATGTTCATCAAGACCAGAACACCCCCACCTGGCATCAGGAATCACCGGGTATGGGTGCGGTGGATCACGTACATAGCTCCATTCGAGGGCACGCCCTCCCTCCACCCCCCCTGCCCCAAAACATCCCGCCAGCAGCAACTTGTTTTTGGATCAACACTCCACCATCTTTGCGGCCCGGGAATCGTTGCCTTTGTGTTGCCTTAGTGGGGGGGGGGGGGGGTAGGAGCCGACATGTTCGTAATTATCTTCTTATTCCATGCCCAGCGTCTCGCCGGCCATATTCAAGTAAGTTCTGTGATGCAGACACTACGTGAGATGGCCGGGTCCGGGAGCCACTTCCGGATGCAGAGCGTTTCAGCACTGCGTGTACACCAGAGGCCCACCCCAAAAACTGTGCCTGCCTTTTTCGAACCTAAGCTAGGCAAAGCCTTGGGATATTCGATATTTTCCCTTTCTTCTATGGGGGTTTCGGAAGGGGGTACCTTACTGGGGTGCTAATTACAAGGGGATCCTACTGTTTGGGGATCGGTATTGGGGGTCCCCTATTCTGGTAAAACCCACACAATGGGTTGCAGCGGACCACCCTAAACCCTAAACCCTAAACCCTAAACCCTAAACCCTAAACCCTTAACCTAAAAGGCCAACCTCGTAAGAGGCTCATAAGAAGCCGAAGAGGCTTTGTACCGGTCTGCTGGTTCAATCTTACAACCCTTTCTGGCGCTCTAAGCCCTAAGCTCGAAGCCCTAAGCCCTAAACCCTACACCCTAAACCCTAAACCCTAAACCCTAAACCCTCAGCTTAGTTTTAGGAGCAAACCTCAACCCTTATAACCCTTGCCTGAGCAGCTGGTCAGCTACAAGAAGCACCAACTCCTGAAACCTCATATAGGCATCGGAATAATTACCAATCGTATTCCCTTCTAAGCCCTACATACTACGAGACGAAACCCCCAAACCCTATTCTAATTCTTCAGGGTCATATGGTGAGTAGCGGCCGCCTTTTCAGAAGGACCCCAAAAGGGACCCTAATTTAGATAAATCACCATATACCACATCCCCTGGGTCCAAGCGCTTGCCGTTGCAGACCTTGAGCCTGTGGTTCTTCGTAGGGAATGAGGGAATTTGGGCCCTATCTATACCCTTTAAGGGATTCCATAGGGTACCTCATTAACCCTAAACCCTAAACCCTAAACCCTAAACCCTAAACCCTAAACCTCCTTCCCTCATTCCCTACTAAGAACCAGCCAGTTGAGGTGATCAAGTCGCCCGAGTGGGGCGAAGTTCTTTGGCGCCAGTATGAGCTGCCCACGAACCTCCGCTGTCTGCACCTTGGAGGGAGTTTAGGGTTCAGGGTTTAGGGTTTAGGGTTTATTTAGGGTTTAGGGTTTAGGGTTTAGGGTTTAGGGTTTAGGGTTTAGGGTTTAGGGTTTAGGGGTGGTAGTAACTTTAGCATAAATGATGGGCCTGTACCATAAAGATTCTCATAGAGGTAAGTTTTCAACAACCGCCGTGTACATTTGAATTAGGGTCCAGAACTGTCATAGCAGTAAGGTCACCGGAGGATAGTTTACAGTTTACAGAATTGAGGAGCAGTTCAACAAAGGGCTGAGGGCGCTAAAGACACGCCTGGTCATCAGTTCCTTCAAGCAGTCGATGTTCAGCAACTCATCCAACTTTCAACAGCATACAGACCAGAGATCTCTACCGAAACCCCAAACCCAGCTTGCTGCCTCATGCATGAACCCAACTCATTCAGACAGTCTGACAGGCAGTTCACCGATCGCGCGAAGTTTGTCGGTCAGGTGGAGCACCGGGAAGACTACCGCAGGCTGAAGGACGGAACGGGTTCATCGACACTGACTTGGTTGCTTGGTGCGTGTGGTGCGCGCGATTCGCCATGCGGTAGACATATCCAATCCTCCCATAGGCTTCTAGGCCTCGATTTTTAATGGCAGGTTGGGTGTCCATTGCAGTCCATTTCCTTCATGGCAGTTCTGCATGTAGAGAAGCCTATAATTCGGTTATGGACTCTGTTGTCTACTCCGCAGCGCTGCTTCTGCTGCTGCAGGAAATGGTGGGGAAACAGGCGCGAGCTGCAGAATGGCTTGCCTCTGGCTCTTGCCCTAAACCCAAACAACCCTAAACTCCACGTGCAGCAGAGGAGCTCATAAACCCCAAAACCCCACGTGACACTTTTCACAGCCCTGCAGCCACCTAACGCCACAAAAACCCCAAACCACCAAAAAATCACAGCGCGCAGGTCGGGGAAACTGGAACCGTAAAGCCCCAGACCCCCCTAAATCCTAAACCCTAAACCCTAAACCCTAAACCCTAAACCCTAAACCCTAAACCCTAAACCCTAAACCCTAAACCCCCCCCCCCCCCCTCAAAACACACCCCGCGCAGGTCGAGGCCGAGCTGTACAAGCTCCCAGATGGTCAGGTCAGGGCTTCTCATGCCCCTTGGCTCGAACATGAAGGGTATAAGGAGGGGCATTCCCCTTCGGTTTAGGGTTTAGGGTTTAGGGTTTAGGGTTTAGGGTTTAGGGTTTAGGGTTTAGGGTTTAGGGTTTACACTCCCTATATGCCTAGCCCCTAAAGAATCCCAAAGGTCCCTCCTTGAGTCCCTTGAGAACAGGGCTCGGGCACCCCCGAAGCCCTACAAGCCCTAAAAAAGCCCTATTATCAGCCCCTTATAAACCGTCTAAAGCCCTATAAAGCCGATGAAGCCTATAAAGGCCTATACACCCCATAAACCCAAAACCCTACGAAGCCTAATGCAACAGGGCTTGGGGTTTTGGCGCTTAGGGGTTTTGGCTGGTGCCACGCTGCCCCGGGAGGTTACCTGGGGGAGTTCAGATTCTAGGCCTTAAGGCTCCCAAGGATCTGAGGACTCTTAGTTTAGGGTCTGTGTGGGCCCCCTAAACCCCAAACCCGAAACCCTGAACATTTTAAAGGGGCCATTTGGAACCTAAGAAGCTGGCGCCAGGTCCGAGCAGTTGCGCAGCAGGCGCTGCCCGAGACGAAGCTGGGCGATGATGCGACGTGGCATCACTTGGGGAAGAGCGGCTGTGCTACGCACGAGTCCTCTTTTAAGATGCCTTATTAAATAAGCCTTACTAGATGGTTTGGGGATCAGGACTATAGCAGGTTACAGCTCACTCGACACTACCCGCCTTCGGGCTACCCAAGTATCATGAAATGCTGCCGGCCAGCCTTTTGGTGACGGATTCTGGGACCCCTGCGCCAAGCAAGTGGCTTCCTCCCCCACTTGGCACGAAGTCAAAGTGTCAGCTCGCACTCCAGAGCCCCAGAACCCTAAACCTGACAGAGGCCGACAGCAAAATTTCTTGCCTGTGCCTACTTCTTGTGCACATCACGGCCCCGGAAGCTCACGTGGACAGTTCTCTAGATGAGGTTCCCTTGTCGGGGTTGGGCCTTTTACGGGTTTCAGGGTCAGCCCATCTTGCCGGGCGACGAGGCAAGTCCGATTTAACGTGGTGTAGGGCCTGTTTCAACACGCCCCCTCGTAGCTGATATACGTTAATGTCTATGTCTTCAGACTTTTTGCAAGCGCCCAAAAGCTTCCCTAAAACGTCCCTTCTCTAAAGTTGGAGTCAACCATACAACGCTGCCCAGGGCCCCCACCCGCAAAGTCTCAACCTCAACCTATTGTTTGCTAAAGAGAACCGCCCAAAAACACATAAAACAAATCTTCCTTGTAAGGGCAATATAAGAATTATTCTCTTTTATGTTCTTAAGCAAATAGTAGCACCCCTTCAGGGTTCTTATGATTCAGAGTCGATGCTGCTAGGGTCAGGGTCTTGAACCCTAAACCCTAAACCCTAAAATCCTGCACCCTAATTAAACCCTAAGCCCTAAACTAAACCCTAAACCCTGAACCCTGAACCCTAATTAAAACCCTAATCCCTAAACCCTAGTAACCCTAGGATAGGGCGCAGGGTCTTGTGCCACCGCAGAGGACCCAATTCCCATGGCGGAGCGGCCGGGCAACGAGGAAGCGCCATCCCGCTCCCTACCCAGAGAGCCCAACACCCTTCGGGTTTAGGGTTTAGGGTTTAGGGTTTAGACCATTGAATCCCAACACCCTGCAATTAAAGAATATTCCGTAATGAGCCTTAATTTAGGGGTATTTTGCTCCTTAGGTACCTGCAACCCCTACTATAAGAACCAGCAGCGCCAAGGGGCCAAACAATGTATTCGGTATACCGGAATGGTCACCGAATTGGTGGGTTAGGGTTTAGGGTTCGAACCCTAAACCCTAAACCCTAAACCCCGAAACCCCGAAACCCTAAACTTTCTTTAGGCGGGGTTCGACTCACCCGCTCCGAATCCCGCAAGCTCCGACTGCGTAGAATCAGCCCCGGGCCGGTTAGGGTTTGAAGTTTAAGTTGCTGGCAACGTAGTGCCCCCTTGTTGTCATTATCATCAGTATTCTTATTCTTCTCACTATTATTGTTACTGTGATAATTACATCTTTTTAATCTTTATTTCTATTTATATTATTACCATTATTATTAGTATTATTAATATTAAGACCTGGTTTTTTTCGTTTTGAGACGCTTTACCTTGAAGCCCTATAGCTCCAGCATGGCTCGGAGTCGGGAGCTGCAACTCGGATGGCCCAGAAGTACACTACCGGGTTTAGGGCTGTTGCCGTACGCTTAAGGGATCTTAAGGGTTAAGGGTTTAGGGTTTAGGGTTTGGGTGGGGGAGGGGCGCGGGGTCCCTCAAAGATTTTTTTGCTGACGCCTGCAGACGAAGTGTGCACTGGTGAGCCCTAAACCCTATAAACGCCATACCCTCGGGCCTATACAAAAGCCCAAAACTAAGCAACAAACACATCTGCCAGGAAGACGGGCCGCCAAGCTTTCCCCCGATCCCCGGCACCTGGGCCGTCGAGGGTCTAGGTTTGGGAGGATTCTTACGGATGCTTGGGAACAATTTTTAATCTTGGGGTACTTTAATTCCTAAGAAACAGCAAAAATTGTAAGCTAGGGTTCCAAGTTCTGTATAGGATTAGGGTACAGGTGTTTACAGGCTCATGCTGGCAACGGTCGTCAAAGTATTGCGGCAGAATGGGGGAAACGTCTTGTAGGCCTCAATCGATGGTGTGCCGGCTGCATACTTGAAGCAGCGTGCCAGAACACACGGTTTTGGAGTTGATGGCCTTGGTAGCTGAAATCCAACGACACCTGCTGCAGCTTAACGCACCAGCCTTTTTTTGACGCCATGAGCCTATTATAACCCTGAGGCCTCCTAAGCCCTACGTCCTTGAGGTCGAGGGTTCTACGGGGCTGGGATTATCCCCCTAAACCTTAAAACCTCAAACCTAAACCCTAAACCCTAAACCCTAAACCCTAAACCCTAAACCCTAAACCCTAAACCCTAAACCCTAAACCCTAAACCCTAAACCCTAAACCCCAAACCCAAGTCGGAGGCATGCCCTTCCCTGGCGGTCCGCCGCCGCCTGGCTTCCCGCCGGGGGCACCTCCCTTCATGGATCCGGCACCCTTGCTTTATGGCCCTAAAAAAGTCTAGGCGCCCTGGACCCTACACCCTAAACATCTTATCTTATGGCCACGATCGGCACACAAGGACTTGCAGTTAAATTTGTTTCTCAAAATTTCTGGGCTGTTTTTTGGATGCCTTGTATGGTCAGCTGCGCGTTCGCCAAAGCCAGAATCACACTACTCATGTCGCTTTGCACTTCTTCATGCAACCCGAAACCTCTGAACCCTATAAACCCTAAAGCGACACGGAAGCCATGAGTTCGGGGTTAAAGGGATGGGCTGGCCCTATAAGCAGTTTCAGTTCATGCGGAAGCCATCCCTGCAACCGCAATCCCTAAACCCGGCTGCGCAGTGCGGGCGGCACAAAAACCTACCTAAATCCTAAACCCCAAAAAACAACTCCCAGCCCCTAAGCCCTAAACCGAAGACACATGCGGAAAGGAAGTCCGAGAGTGTTTTCTTGGTTTAGGGGGAGCTTCCGCTTTTCATCCCACGAAAGAGGCTTCGGTTCCCGATAAGATAGGCATAAGTCGCAGGGAAATCTCGAATGTTAGGCCTTTGCCCACATGATGGGCATGCCTCCCGGAATGCCACCACCCTGGGCGATGGGACGGGCCGCTTGGCCGCTTTGTGCCTGTGTGCTGTATTGCAGTTCAGCCACTGCACACCCTAAACCCTAAACCCGAAACCCTAAACCTTAAACCCTGCTGACAAGAGTTCCGGTGGCCTCGAGCATGACATCATTGGGAAAAGATGGGAACTGCTGAGCTCTCGGCTTACTCTTGGAGGGAATGAGGGAATGAGGTACCCTACACAAGCCCTTAAAAAGGGTATATTTTCTAGGGGGGATAAAGGGTACCTCATTCCCTCATTCCATAATCACCAACTAAGCCTGAGGACAAGAAGAAGAAAGAGAAGAAGGATAAGAAGGACAAGAAGGAAAAGAAGGAGAAGAAGCCACCCGGCAGTCTTTAGCCCAAGGCTTCATCGGGAAGCTACGTGATCGAAAGGATAGGGCTGAATGTAATCGGGTCGTTCTTTTTGTTTGCGGAGCCGGGTGGATGCGCACAGTAGCATTGTGGTACAGCTGCGGGGGCTCGTTAACGTCTCGTTTGCACTCGCCGAATGTGCTGCGCACGCTCAGAACCCCGCTCTACTCTAGGCCATGGGTGCTCTGGGTCCATGTGACTGCGCTCGACTTTCTACTAATTGCTTCTTAACCCCCAAAAGACTCTTCTTCTTTATAAGGGGAATATAGGGATTATCATTGTTTTCATTTTTTGGGGGTTCTTCAGCAAATGGTAGCTTTCTTCGTGGCTCCTTGCTGCGCCATTTTGTTTTGCCCGCATCATACTGTGCTTGTGACGGCTCTGTCTGCTGTCGAGTTGGTGAGTGGATCCAAATCCGGCTGACAGCTCAGGCATCGGACCCAAATCGCACACCCGGACATTTAACCCCGTAACAGGCCTGAACCTCCAAACCGTGCAGAAGGTTCTAGCTTCTAAGTGGCGCCAGTCCTCCCAAGCCCTCAACCCCCTGAAAACCTTAACCCCCAACATCCTCGGAAAACCCCCAAAGCCCTAAACCCCAAACTGCAGGGGTCTAGGGGGTCTAGGGTAAAACCCCCCTTAACACAAAGCAAAGCCCGAACATTTTCCCCCGAGAAGCCCGACGAAGAGCCCTCGAAGAGCATCAGGAAAGCAAAGGCAGGGTCTGGCTCGGAGCCCCGACCACGTAAGAGGAAGATCGATGACGATGACTTCTGAGAGCCGCCAAGAAAGGGTTTTAGGGTTTTAGGGTTTTAGGGTTTTAGGGTTTTAGGGTTTTCGGGTTTTCGGGTTTTCGGGCTTTCGGGCTTTAGGGTTTTAGGGTTTTAGGGTGTTGGGCTCAGGATTTAGGGTTGGCTCTTTGTCAAATGTACAGATGCAGGTGCATCATGTCTGTCTGGGCACCATACAGGGGAAAAGGTAGTCTTTCGTGCCACGACAGAAGCCTTTAGGTTTTGTAGGTTTAAGGATTAGGCCTCACCCTAAACCCTAAACCCTAAACCCTAAACCCTAAACCCTAAACAGCCTGGGCTGTGATGCTTGTGTCGCAAAGGAAGAGGGCATCCCGGCAGGGTCCACGCAGAGTCAGAGTGCGGCAGACAAAAGAGGGTTTAGGGTTCAGGGTTCAGGGTTTAGGGTTTAGGGTTTAGGGTTTAGGGGAAGCTGCTTTGCATGGTCATCTTCTCGTCTTTGCTGTGGTGCCATTTAACCCCCTTTTTTTGGGTTTTCTGGTTCCTTAATATAGGGTTTAGGGTTTAGGGTTTAGGGTTTAGGGTTTAGGGTTTAGGGTTTAGGGTTATAAAGTAACAAACCCAAAAAAAGGGTGCCAAGATTGGAATATAGCTACTGGGCTAGCAAGTGCTTAAACACTTGTAGCCAAGGAGACATGTCCTGTGGCATCCGGAACCCTAAGCCAGCAAAGGGAGTCAGGGGAAGGTCGACATCACGGCTGTGCAGCTCTACGCTCACCGAGCGTTGAAGTGTTTTTCGGGAAGTGGGGTGACCCTCAGCTGCCAGATAGGGTTTAGGGTTTAGGGTTTAGGGTTTAGGGTTTAGGGTTTAGTGTTTAGGGTTTAGGGGGCTGTCAGCGGCCATGAGGTGATTGAGGTGATTGAAACGGGGGGGATGTGGCAACTAGGCAACTTCTGTGCGCAGACTTGCGTGCCGGTGCAATTCCAGAAGCCTGAACGGCATCAGTCGCGAGCATCCTTTCGTCACTGGAGTTTCTCTGGGTAGTTCCTGGACTTTCTGAGGCCCAAGCAACGTGAGGGTAAACGTGGTCAGTGGTCATACTTCTTCCGGAAATCAGGTGCCTGCCCTTTGGGTCCAGAATCAGCGAGATCAACCCCACTCAACCCCCCCTGAGTTTGGGGTTTCGGGTTTGGGTCTTCTTGCCAAGGCATTGCATCCATCATGGACCTGGGAGAGGAGGAGCAGCTAAGCGTCTCCTACAGCCCCAAACTACCTCAACCTTGAACCCTACGCATTTTTTTTGCCGGTGGCAAGTGGCACGTAGAAACGATGCGCTTTCTTGGCCCCAAGGATATGTAGTGATCCCTCCCTGAAACATCAAAATGCATAGCGCGCCTCCACGAGGTATTTCGCTAAATTCGGTGCCGCAAGAGATTGGGAATACCTCTTGGTTTAGAGGAAGGGTCCTTACCATCAGATCCATCCTAGAGCGGTTCAGGTCTGCAGAATTCCCTTAAACCCCCACCACGTAAGTAAGAAATCCACCTTAACTCACAAGGGGAGCCTGTACATCATGAAGCAAGGCAAAGGCCTCTCTTTCTTTCATGTGGCGGCATGTCTTCAGCGGTCTTCAGAAGGACCCGATGAAGGAACCCTTCAGAAAGAAGAAAACACTGGGGGATTGTCGATTTTTTTGAGTTCCTTAAGCAAACCTTTGGTTTCCGTGCAGGAGTATGGCCTCATGCTGGACGCCGAAATTTCGATCTACGACTTGCACGCGCAGGCAACGGAACCCTAAACCCTCAAGCCACCACCCAACTCCCCGCATGCATCCGCCGCCCATTTAGGGCTTGTTGGGGGTTTGCGTTTCAATTTCCAGGCTTGTTGGCCCTTAAAGCTCCAAAATGTTTAAGCTACATCTGCCTTGGGACTTATTGTGTATTTTTGTTTATATAAAACACAAGAGGATATTAAACATATTTTTTTTGTTAAGGTTCTAAGGGGAGTATAGTAAATGGGAGGCAGGGTTGCTGCTGGAGGGCCTTCCGAGAGTGCGGCTGAAATGGGGTTGTCGTTGGCTTTGGCTGTGCAGCTGTCGCACACTTCGGGCCCGTTGCCCAAGTTAGGGTTGGGTTTCGGGTTTAGGGTGTAGTGTAGGGTTTAGGGTTTGGGGTTTGGGGTTTAGTACTCAGAAAAGGGTTTACGGGGAGCCCCGAACGACCGTAAAGACCTTCCCAAAGTCTCAAGCCCTTCTACCAGGCCTTGGGCCCTCATCCTCAACCCCAGACCCTCCATGCATTCTGAGCCCGGGAATTACTAGAATCCTCTTCACGCCTAAAGAACGAAGCTCCACACTCTGGAAGCCTGGGCGCCAAATTCCCACACTAGCCCGAAACCCTAAACCCTAAGCCCTAAGCCCTAAGCCCTAAGCCCTAAGCCCTAAGCCCTAAACCCTAAACCCTAAACCCTAAACCCTGCCTGCGGTTCGGCCAGCTATGCGGGAGCAAAAAAAGCCCTAACCCTAAACCCTAAACCCGAAACCCTAAACCCTAAACCACAATCCTCAGCCGGGGACTCGCCGTCGGAGTTGGCTCAGAGCGCAGCTTAGGGGGGAAACGTCTCCCCTAAGCGGCCCTGGGGAGACACCAGGGGCCGAAAGAGGGGCATCATGAGCAATGGCAGCCTCAGCGCCAGGCTGGGTATCTAGGGTTTAGGGTTCAGGGTTTTGGGTAGAAGCCCTTACAGCCTTAGCAGCACTCCTGTGCATTCAGCTGATGCAACTCGACCTCACGTGTTCTGACACTTCAAGCAGGTTAGCCGTCACACACACACATGCATGAGTATGCATATACACATATAGAGAGATAGGTACAGGTGTATACGTATATATATATATATATATATTCTTAGATATTTATTAGCTTACTTGTATTTGCGTTTCTATATGTGTGTTTTCTTCTATACCTACGTATGTGTGTATTTATATATGTGTATGTATGTATATGCGCAGAAATAAATCAACAGAGATGTTTTGTCCGTTTCTTTGCAGATACAGATAGAGATGCCGATGTACATGTGCTACATATACTTCTGCTTTTATTCCCACCCTCGGTGTTAGGTTGTTAGCGTTTAAACTCAACTCTTCTCCTTGCCCGGAACTCCTCTCCTCGCCCGGTCTACTCCTCGCTCATCCCTGGAGCGCCCAACCCCAAAGTTCCCTTGGCGTGCCCAACCCCCGAGTGCCCAATTCCAGAGTGCCCCAGGAGTGCGCAACCCCAGTGGCGTCGCGTGTCCCTGGAGTCAGAGTGCCCGAGAGTGCCCAACCCCAGAGTGTCCCCTGAGTGCCCAACCTCAGAGTGTCCCTGGAGTGCCCACCCCCAGAGTATCTCCGCCCAGAGAGGGTTGGGATGTTCGAAGTAAAATATGTTGTTTATGCTAACAGTTCAGCTGTCCCTTATACCGATTGCCAATGTTATGCTATGCTTGCGATGATAACTGGTGTTCACGTCTGTCATTGCTAGTCTTCTTGTGTTTTCGATTGATATTGTGACTGCGTGGCTCTTGTGCTTCGTGACGGTTGCGATTGTCGTGGTTGTTACCCTGGAAGGCCTTAAGCCCTAAACTCTAGACTCTAGACGAATCGCCAAACATTGAACCAACCACACTGCCTAACTCTCGACCCTGAACCCCAAACCCTAAACCCTAATTCCTAAGCCCTAAACCCCAAACCCTAAACCTCAAACCCCAAACCCTAAACCCTAAACTCTAAACCTACCTACACCAGCAGGGCCCCTGCGGCACGCAGCTTGGGCGATAGCTTCTCAGCTGGCCAATGCCACTTAGAGAGGTTTCGGGATTTCGGGGATGTGGGGACCGGGCCTTAAGACTTGGGGGTTTGGGATTTCTAGGGTTTAGGGTTTAGGGTTTAGGGTGCAGGGTTTAGGGTTTAGGGTTTAGGGTCTAGGGTTTAGGGTTTAGGGTTTAGGGGGACCTAATCCTAAACCCTGAAGCCCCAACACCCAGCAACCGGCTTTTTAGTTGATCCTAGCCACCATCCAAAACTGCACCGCAGAATGGGTAGAAATTGTGGACTCCCCCAAGTCGGTTTAGGGTTTAGGGTTTTGGGTTTGGGGTTCAGGGTTTAGGGTTTAGGGTTTAGGGTTTAGGGTTTTGGGTTTAGTTTAGGGTTTAGGCCCCGAACCCTCGCTGGTCTGCCAGGAGTGTGAAGGAAGCAGATTGGGAGCCCTTTGCCTGATAAGCCCTGAAGCGTAAAACCCTAGCCCCTAAAACCGCTGCTAGGCAGGCCCTAAAACCCTAAAGCCCCAAAACCCTAAATCCCAAAGCCCCCTAGACCAGAATTCCAGGAGCCTCAGTAAACCCTAAACCCTAAACCCCAAACCCTAAACCCTAAACCCCAAATTCCTAAACCCTAAACCCTAAACCCTAAACCCCAAATTCCTAAACCCTAAACCCTAAAACCCTAAACCCTAAACCCTAAACCCCAAATTCCTAAAGTCCTTCCTTGCCAAGGTCAGAACAGCGGCCATCCCGGGACCACCTTTGTCTGGGAAAGGTGTACGGAAAGAGCCCAATACCCCTTAATGAAAGGGTTTAGGGTTTAGGGTTTAGGGTTTAGGGTTTAGGGTTTAGGGTTTAGGGTTTAGGGTTTAGGGTTTAAGGTTTAGGGTTTAGGTTTAGGGTTTAGGGTTTACTGAGGCTCCCTGTATGATATAATTTAGGGGTATTGGGCTCTCTGGGTAGGGTGTGAGGCTTCGGGGTTAGGATTTGGGTCAAACTGGCCGGACCTTTTGGCATGCAACTTGGTCGCTCAGGTTTTTGGAAGTGGGGTGCTCAGTTCACGGTTTAAGGCTTAAGGCGTTTGGGTTTCATAAGGATGCAGAAGACGAAAGGGTGCCGAAAACAGAACTATCGGTTGGTGCGGGGTCGACGAATTTCTTCATACAGCAAGACGACAAGGCCCCAGAAGCGACCAGGTGTTTCAGGCAGTCGCCTTGTGGATTTCACCCTTTACGACCTTCAACCCAACATGCCTGCGCCTCGAACTGGTGTATTAATCCCAGGTACACAAAGCGTTCCGCAACTGGGCTCCTGGGTTAAATCTTGTAACTCAGGCTTTCGGCTGAAGAAGGCCGGGCCCAGTTCCCACGGCCTTGTATATCAACTCCATGCTTCCTTTCGCGCGGATCCTCGAGTCTGCCTTTCAATGCGATGTGGAGGATGTTGTCACGAGTCAAAGCGCGCTGAGCACAGAGGGTAGCGGCCAACAGCTGTCATCCTCGACAGAGGCAGACGAAGAGGTGATTTTCACGGCTTCGCCTGGCTTCCCATCTCTGGATTCACCACAGATTGAGACCGATGACAGCCCGCATCGTGCTCACAGCCATCGCAGCAAGAAGATGGACAAGATTGACGCTCTCATCGCACACCTCCGTGCGGAACGACACCGTGCGCGGGCAGATCTACTTGAATTCCTGGCCTCCCATGGCTTCAACCTTCAGGACGTTGTAGCCCAGTGGTACCCTTTCCTTTTTTTGTTGGGGGGTTCAAGGTTCCCTTATAAAGTAACCAACCCGAAAAAAGGGTGCCCTTATTATAGTATGGTTACTGGGCTACCAAGAGGACGTCAACCGCAAAAAGCGCACCAAGTGGGGTCTCGGATTCACCTATCCTCTGCATCGAGACTGCTCACTGGTAAATTGTTTCTATGCGCGAAGCCTTAAACACTACACTAGGAGGTTCAGGTTACAAGTAGGGTTATAAGTATGGTAGCTACACTTAGAACCCCATTTAGGGCACTTACAACCCTACTTCTCACTACCCATGAAGCTCCAAGTGCTCTTCCTTGGGGTGACTGAGCAGCCTAGGCATATGGCGGCGGAAACGGACCGACCAGAGATTGTCCGCTTACTACTCCAATGCGGGGCCGATGCATCGGCAAAGGATTCAAGTGGCCGCAAAGCATGTGAGATCCCCAAGATCAGTGTCTTGGTAGCCCACTGGTACCCTTTTCCCTTTTTTGGGGTTCAAGGCTCCCCTATAAAGCAACCAACCCCAAAGAGGGTGCCCTTATCAAAATAGGGTTCCTGGTTATAAAGTAAAGGTAACCAACACCCCAAAAAAGGGTGCCCTTATTTTAACAAGGTGTGGAAGTCCGTGCAAGCTTTGCATGGCGCCGGAACTCTCGTCGGGTGCTTTGGAAACTCTGAGGCGCATTGAAGGGTTTAGGGTTTAGGGTTTAGGGTTTAGGGTTTAGGGATTGAAGGAAGCCGGCTCAGGGAGAGTATGAGTTGGGACTTGAGACGCAGCGGAGTTCGCAGGCCATGATGAATCCGTTCCCCGAGCGCTGTCCGGCTCCGAATTACAGGCTTGAAGTTCGCCCGGACATCATAGCCCTCGCTGTTAGCCCCTGAACCATGGTAGATTTGGGCCTTTCAAGTTCAATTAAATATCGTCTGCAAGTGTTGTTTCCTGTTAAATAGGGGACAGGGGGGAGGGGGGTCACCTGCTGATAGTCTTCGGGGGACAGGGGAACGGAGGATTCCGATCCTGATCGGACTCTGCATTGGATACTGCGCAGCGTAACACAACATCGCGCAGTTGATACCCCACTGATCACAGAACCAACAGTTCTCCGTGAACTTTCTGTTCCTGATTGCTGCCAGGTGAGGAGGGGATCTATCCTCCAGAGTGTTCGTTTAGGGTTTAGGGTCAC